>CM068588.1:21712125-22312125 GCA_035048485.1 Pteria penguin | reverse complement strand
GACATATTATCTTACGATATAGTGTATAAAGGATACCTACGGAAACGTTTTGGTGCCTGGTGTTGTTGTGTTGTAAGTATGTATTATGACAAAAATAAAATTGACTTGCCGAGATTAATAAAACTTGATAACGTAAAGAAGTCGAAAAGTTGCCGTATACTGTCCTTAAACGAGTTCTTTTGGGCAACTTGTCATCTATAAAGCACTTAGTTGGTTTTCTTTAAGTCAAGATAAATTTAGACGATTTCCGTCATGTCAATTTTAAAATAAATCGTCGTAATAAAGTCGCACTTCCATGAAAATCAAGAATTATTGATATCAATTTTGTTGATATGTTGCAATTAACATGCTCTTAACGAGAATTTTATGTCGAGTTATTGTTTTGAAAATACCATTTCGAGATTTCGTAAGTCAATTTCTCTTCGAAATCGACTTATCAAACTCGCATTTTTATGAAAATCTCGAAATATTGACTTTGTTGAAGTCGTCATCATGCAATAAAGTAATAGCTACTGATATTCTTTTTGACGACCATTATTTATATGCTGAATATACTGTATAAATGTATTTCCAAAATAGATATGTTTTTCATAAACAATTAATTATTTCTTCATAATGTCACATGTGATAGTCAAGTATTAGCCAAATTACTGAGCGATTTGGTCCAAAGTCTGGAGTTTTACACTTATTATTTGAGTGTTTTCAATCTTATTATCTGTATAAGCCGTGCAAATCTGTAACGAAAAAGGGAGTCCCTCCTCTAAATCCACTACTAATTATCCAGTGGAGTTTTTTTTTTCTTCAAATCAAGTCCGTTATCAGGACCCTTCCCAATGATTATTTCATTGTCGACGTTGACTTTTTCCCCAAAATTTGTCTAAATTCCCAAACATTGATCTCTCTTGACAAAGTCTTGGGAAAAATCAACGTTGACAATAAAATTTTCATTTGGACGGATCCTTAAAACGGACTTAATTTGAAAAAATAACAAAAGCAAAGCAAACCCCAAAAACGAACCCTCCCCCCCCCCCCAAAAAAAAAAACAAAACAAAAAAACAAAAAACAAACAAAAAAAAAACAAACAAATAAACAAACAAACAACCCCCAACCCCCCACTGAATACTGAGCATATACAGTAGCGGATTTAGAAGGAGTCTCCCTTTTTCGCTACAGATTTGCAAGGCTTATACAAATATAAGATTAAAAACACTCAAATAATAAGAGTAAAACTCCAGACTTTCCGCCAGAATGGCTAAGTAATTTAGCTTTTACTTCACCATCGCATGTGTCCCCCCCCCCCTCTTTCGGAAATCCTGGAACCGCTTGATACAAAGTACTGTTAATATAAGAAATTGTGAAGAAATAAATAATTGTTTATGGCAAACATATCTATTTTGGAAATACATCTACACAGGATATTCAGCATATGATTAATGGTCGTCAAAAAGAATATGAGTATTAAGTATTACTTTTTCGCACCATGACGACTTCAACAAAGTCAACATTTCGAGATTTTCATACAAATACGAGTTTTATAACTCGATTACGAAGAGAAATTGACTTACGAAATATCGAATTGCTATTTTTAAAACAATAACTCGCCATAAAATTCTCGTTAGTAGCATGTTTATTCCAACATATCAACAAAAATGATGTCAATAATTCTTTATTTTCATGGAAATGCGACTTTATTACGACGATTTATTTTAAAATTGACATGACGGAAATCGCATAAAATTATCTTGACTTAATGAAAATCTACTAACCGTTGCCCCCCCCCCCCCCCCCCCCCCCCAAAAAAAAAAAAAACTCGTTTAAGGACAGTTTACAGCAACTCTTCGACTTCATTACGTCATCGAGTTTTATTAATCTCGGCAAGTCAATTCTATTTTTGTCATGATACCTACTTACAACACAACAACACCAGACACCAAAACGTTTCCGTAGTCGTTATAACAAGACAATAAGTCGTAATAACGACATCCGTCATATGGTGTAGTAACGAGATATTAAGTCGTAATAATTATAGGTTATTGACTGAATACTACGAAATATGACCGCCCAAGGTCTTTGAGCGTTAAAGCGGCACGAACTTGCGAGGGCCGCATCCGCTCAAAGACCGAGGGCGGTCAAATTTCGTCGTATTCAGTCAATAATCTTTTTATTACATATTTAACCGACCATGTACATTTAATTATATAAATCGAAGTATTTTCGTTAATAGTACTGTCCGCCATGTTTGTTTGCGTACGGTATGATGTCTAATATAAGCATGACGTCACGTAACTGGAAATAGTCCCCGGACTGATATGAAGTTTGCGGGCATTTATGGCTCTATATCAGCCCGGAAACTTTCTATATAAACTATTGATAAAATTTTCAAAATATGTAATAACAATATATAAGTCGTTATAACGACATAATTATTTTTCTTTTATGTGGCTCGCATAGGCTTCCGTAGTTATATTGTCATTGTATACAAACGCATTGGCACAATTCTAGATATGTTTTATCAATACAGCATGTTTTCAGATGCTGTCCCAATTAGTTTCTGACCTTCAACTCCCACGACATCTGCGTGAGAATTTTGGAGTGGTATGATTCAAAGTACAGCATGATGTTTTATGTTATCAATGAAGCCTGTGTGTCTGGTAAGTATATAATGAGCGTGGATCTATTTGAGGATCAAGGGGAAGGTTCTTTTATTTGGAAAATTCATTCCTTGGTTATTTTTCTACGAAAGAAAGGTAACACGGCCCCCTTTTTCGGGAGGGCGGATGGGTTAGTGGTGTTAGAACCAGCCATGTGCATTTTCGATAACTAGAGCCATGTTATCCTGAATATCCCAAGCTAGATTTGCTTTTCTTTTTATCATGATATATGACATTTTACTAAATATATACCTTGGATCTTTTGTGGGAAGCGGAAAGGTAATTATAGTTTCCTAAAGAAAAACAAAGATTTTGATGAAAAAAAAATCATAGTAAACACTCGTTTTACATATTTTCTGTCATTTGAATTTTATCAAGTGTAAACAATGTTCTCTAAATAAAAGCTTTGTGCAGTCTTTCCTAACGTTCTATAATTCATTTATATGTCCGCTTAAAAGTAGTGTTTGTATCTGGTACATAAAAGACTATTTACATTTTCTGGTAATTACCGAAACGAAAGCCTTCGCCGAGTTCATTGATTATACATATTATCATATTTACCATCCTGACCAAAAACTTAGAAAAAAGATGTTTAAACTAAACGTTATACACGACCGTCCAATGAAAAACGAAGATTAAAAAAGTTGAGCTCTTCTTCGTATGAATTACATTTCTCGATCAAACATGTTTCATATCATGCTATATATGTGGTCACAAGAATGTATGTATTAAAATCCTTGCTGTAGATCTGCATATGTGCCTTAATTAATGATGATTTTTTGGTCTTAAAATAAATATATAATCCACATCTTGATTTGAACAGTTCCCCGTAATTTCACATTTTAATGAATTTGTGCAGTTTAAACTACGATTGTAACTCGATCGTGTCACGTGCAGTCTGTGGCACCCACAACAAGGTACCGCAGTGGACATTCAGGTACCCTTGGTGTCATGTGACCGTGGCACACACGACAAGGTACAACAGTGGACATTCAGGGACCCTTGGTGTCATGTGACTGTGGCACACACGACACAGTACCGCAGTGAACATTCAGGTACCTTGGTGTCATGTGACTGTGGCATACACGACAAGGTACTGCAGTGAACATTCAGGTACCCTTGGTGTCATGTGACTGTGGCATACACGACAAGGTACCGCAGTGAACATTCAGGTACCCTAGGTGTCATGTGACCGTGGCACACACGACATGGTACCGCAGTGGACATTCAGGTACCCTTGGTGTCATGTGACTGTGGCACACACGACAAGGTACAACAGTGGACATTCAGGGACCCTTGGTGTCATGTGACTGTGGCCCACACGACAAGGTACCGCAGTGGACATTCAGGTACCCTTGGTGTCATGTGACTGTGGCCCACACGACAAGGTACCACAGTGGACATTCAGGGACCCTTGGTGTCATGTGACTGCGGCCCACACGACAAGGTACCGCAGTGGACATTCAGGTACCCTAGGTGTCATGTGACTGTGGCACACACGACACGGTACCGCAGTGGACATTCAGGTACCCTTGGTGTCATGTGACTGTGGCACACACGACACGGGACCGCAGTGAACATTCAGGTACCCTAGGTGTCATGTGACTGTGGCACACACGACAAGGTACCGCAGTGAACATTCAGGTACCCTTGGTGTCATGTGACTGTGGCCCACACGACAAGGTACCGCAGTGAACATTCAGGTGCTCTTGGTGTCATGTGACTGTGGCACACACGACAAGGTACCGCAGTGGACATTCAGGGACCCTTGGTGTCATGTGACTGTGGCACACACGACAAGGTACCGCAGTGGACATTCAGGTACCCTTGGTGTCATGTGACTGTGGCACACACGACAAGGTACCGCAGTGGACATTCAGGTACCCTTGGTGTCATGTGACTGTGGCACACACGACAAGGTACCGCAGTGGACATTCAGGTACCCTTGGTGTCATGTGACTGTGGCCCACACGACAAGGTACCGCAGTGAACATTCAGGTATCCTAAGTGTCATGTGACTGTGGCACACACGACAAGGTACCGCAATGGACATTCAGGTACCTTTGGTGTCATGTGACCGTGGCACACACGACAAGGTACCGCAGTGGACATTCAGGTACCCTAGGTGTCATGTGACTGTGGCCCACACGACACGGGACCGCAGTGAACATTCAGGTGCCCTTGGTGTCATGTGACTGTGGCCCACACGACAAGGTACCGCAGTGAACATTCAGGTACCCTTGGTGTTATGTGACTGTGGCCCACACGACAAGGTACCGCAGTGAACATTCAGGTGCCCTTGGTGTCATGTGACCGTGGCACACACGACCAGGTACCGCAGTGGACATTCAGGGACCCTAGGTGTCATGTGACTGTGGCACACACGACAAGGTACCGCAGTGGACATTCAGGTACCCTAGGTGTCATGTGACTGTGGCACACACGACAAGGTACCGCAGTGAACGTTCAGGTATCCTAGGTGTCATGTGACTGTGGCACACACGACAAGGTACCGCAATGGACATTCAGGTACCTTTGGTGTCATGTGACCGTGGCACATACGACAAGGTACCGCAGTGGACATTCAGGTACCCTAGGTGTCATGTGACTGTGGCACACACGACAAGGTACCGCAGTGAACATTCAGGTACCCTTGGTGTTATGTGACTGTGGCCCACACGACAAGGTACCGCAGTGAACATTCAGGTGCCCTTGGTGTCATGTGACTGTGGCACACACGACAAGGTACCGCAGTGGACATTCAGGTACCTTTGGTGTCATGTGACTGTGGCCCACACGACACGGGACCGCAGTGAACATTCAGGTACCCTTGGTGTCATGTGACTGTGGCCCACACGACAAGGTACTGCAGTGAACATTCAGGTGCCCTTGGTGTCATGTGACTGTGGCCCACACGACAAGGTACCGCAGTGGACATTCAGGTACCTTTGGTGTCATGTGACTGTGGCCCACACGACACGGGACCGCAGTGAACATTCAGGTACCCTTGGTGTCATGTGACTGTGGCCCACACGACAAGGTACCGCAGTGAACATTCAGGTGCCCTTGGTGTCATGTGACTGTGGCCCACACGACAAGGTACCGCAGTGGACATTCAGGGACCCTTGGTGTCATGTGACTGTGGCCCACACGACAAGGTACCGCAGTGGACATTCAGGGACCTTTGGTGTCATGTGACTGTGGCCCACACGACACGGGACCGCAGTGAACATTCAGGTACCCTTGGTGTCATGTGACTGTGGCACACACGACAAGGTACCGCAGTGAACATTCAGGTACCCTTGGTGTCATGTGACTGTGGCCCACACGACAAGGTACCGCAGTGAACATTCAGGTATCCTAGGTGTCATGTGACTGTGGCACACACGACAAGGTACCGCAATGGACATTCAGGTACCTTTGGTGTCATGTGACCGTGGCACACACGACAAGGTACCGCAGTGGACATTCAGGTACCCTAGGTGTCATGTGACTGTGGCACACACGACAAGGTACCGCAGTGAACATTCAGGTACCCTTGGTGTTATGTGACTGTGGCCCACACGACAAGGTACCGCAGTGAACATTCAGGTGCCCTTGGTGTCATGTGACTGTGGCCCACACGACAAGGTACCGCAGTGAACATTCAGGTGCCCTTGGTGTCATGTGACTGTGGCCCACACGACAAGGTACCGCAGTGAACATTCAGGTGCCCTTGGTGTCATGTGACTGTGGCCCACACGACAAGGTACCGCAGTGGACATTCAGGGACCCTTGGTGTCATGTGACTGTGGCCCACACGACAAGGTACCGCAGTGGACATTCAGGGACCCTTGGTGTCATGTGACTGTGGCCGACACGACAAGGTACCGCAGTGGACATTCAGGTACCCTAGGTGTCATGTGACTGTGGCATACACGACAAGGTACCGCAGTGGACATTCAGGTACCTTTGGTGTCATGTGACTGTGGCCCACACGACACGGGACCGCAGTGAACATTCAGGTACCCTTGGTGTCATGTGACTGTGGCCCACACGACAAGGTACCGCAGTGAACATTCAGGTGCCCTTGGTGTCATGTGACTGTGGCCCACACGACAAGGTACCGCAGTGGACATTCAGGGACCCTTGGTGTCATGTGACTGTGGCCCACACGACAAGGTACCGCAGTGGACATTCAGGGACCTTTGGTGTCATGTGACTGTGGCCCACACGACACGGGACCGCAGTGAACATTCAGGTGCCCTTGGTGTCATGTGACTGTGGCCCACACGACAAGGTACCGCAGTGAACATTCAGGTGCCCTTGGTGTCATGTGACTGTGATACTCACAACATGTTTCATGGTGGACATACGGGGAGCCCTGACAAAGATGATTGAGACCAGATATCCTGTTTGACCTGGAGAATCTTACCAGTATGCACTTGCCTTTCCTGTGCCTTTATAAAAAAAATCGCCGCTGCCTCTCTCGCTCTCTCTCTCTCTCTCTCTCTCTGAGACTCTTATGAAAACTGGATCCTTAAACACTGGCAGATCCAGAGGGGGGGGGGTCGCGGGGGTCCCCACCCCCCCCCCCTTTGATATTCCTATAAATGACCTTCCAGAGAGAGAGAGAGGGAAGGAATCCACGCATTATAAACAATAGTATAATATTTGTGTTATGCCGTCACTCTGAGCGCCGGTGCCTGCTGTCTACAGCTGCTCGCAGGATAAGATTTGTCGTTTTTCAGGGGCCCATGCATGATCACTGTAGTACATTGTTGTAAGTGCCACAGATACATGACTTTATTCACTTTCGTATTACGTTTTGAACATTTGCAGTTAAAATGTCAGTAATCTTAAAGTATTGTACATTATAACTTCAGATACTATTGACCCAAAAGTTTTAAGCAGTATCCCAAACTATAAAAAGACAAAACCGTATAGGGATTATATCGCAATACGAATTTTGAGCAAATGCATCGCAATATGTCATACGATATGCCGATGCACGCTTACGCAATAATTTCAAACATACACGTTTGAAGTACATGCACATGTTCTAATAAAGCGATATGTAAAGCTATGTGTGATTAGGATGCCTCCCACATTTCTGGGTTTAACCGTTCTTGCTCCTAGAATCTGGATTAATGTCAACTAAAAGTAGCATTATGGATAATTACATGCATTATACGTACGTTCTTTTTATGTGTTGTTGATTGATGAAATGCATTAAAGTCCTTTCTAACATATGAAATATTCAAATAATGTATAAGAAATAATACTCAACAATATGTTATGTCACTCAATACCCGACTTGGTAAAAATAGTACAGTTGTCGACGGATCACGTCTTTTTGAATTTGCTGTATGTAATGAGGTAGAGAGTGTTCGAAAGGCAACCTAAATAGCTTTAGAATGAAACCATTTATATGTTATATTGTAACTTAAATACTCGAAAATCTTAATTATTGTATAGAAAACTCGGCATTCTCTCATAATTTTTGGCTTAGTAACGGACTGCTCCTATAAAAAACGACTATATGATTCGCCCCCCCCCCCACCCCTGATATTGAGGTTCTTCTTTACGTGTAAAGTGAGCGGATTTACCTAAAATATTAGCCTGACCGACAGGGTTGGACAGGCTAGTAGTACCTGTGATAGTACCCAATCACGGGACACGTACATTTTTATGCCCCGGATCGAATCATATTGACATATTGTATTGTCCGGTCTATCTGTTTGTTTGTCTGTCTGTTGTCAACTTAAACCTTCGCCATGACTTATAAACCATGACACTTCAGATAGAAACTTCATATTTAGCATGCATATTCAATTAATAAAGCCCCATCAAATGACACCAAGGTCAATGACATTCTGACCTTGACTGTGACCTTGAGGCTAAAAATAGCTTTTTCCGGATTTTGTTGCCGCCAGTGGCATTGCGTTTCACAAACACATCTTTTTTATTATGGAACATGTGTAAAATGATTTTCAAGCCGTAATAATCAAAATTCTGCTGCAAAGTTCATACAAGGTTGCACTTGTCAATAATTCCATGAAATGAACTGTGCTGCCTATATATGGTCGCAGGTGCTGAGAATGTGTAATATGACTTTATGTGACGAATGTTGAGTAATATTGGTCAGAATTGAGAATATCTGTTGGTAGAGCACTGTGATTAAATAGAAGGTTGCGAGTTCGGGCTCTGGCTTTCTCCCAGTCCCTTTTTCTTTCACACGGTACATGTGTTAATACCGAAGCAAACATCTCCGAAAAATAATAGATAAAATATAAATTTGAAAATTGTCTGGATTGTCGACTTTGGACATGAAAGTCTTATATATTGAATTTCATAAAATAAAGCAATGTTGATTTTGCGGGAAAATGCCGACCCCCCCCCCCTTTTTTTTTTAAAATTTCTAGATCCTCCCATGAGTCTTATATATTGAATTTCATAAAATAAAGCAATGTTGATTTTGCGGGAAAATGCCGACCCCCCCCCCCCCCTTTTAAAAATTTCTAGATCCACCCATGCTTAAATATCCATACTTCATTGCGCTTGACAAAAAAGAAGTCATAATAATGATGATGATGATGATGATGCTGAGGATGATGATGATGATGATGATGATGATGATGATGATGATGATGATGATGATGATGCTGCTGCTAATAATAAGAATAATAATAATAATAAGTATTATTATTATTATTATTATTATTATTATTATTATTATTATTATTATTATTATTATTATTATTATTATAATTATTATTATTATTATTATTATTATTATTATTATTATTATTATTATTATTATTATTATAAAAATAATAATGAGTGAAGAAGAAGAAGAAGAAGAAGAAGAAGAAGAAGAAGAAGAAGAAGAAGAAGAAGAAGAAGCCGGTACGAACTGCCATCATAGAATGAAGGAATAAGATGCGACGGTCTTTTTTACCTTTTCAGTGTCAGAGTTTCATTGAACCCGTTCCAGATTCTACAAAACTTGCGGAATTTCCCGAGACAGTATCAATGCATCCATTCAGTGAAACGGTAAGTGTTCTGTATTCCTTCATAATTTTCAGTTCATTGTTAAATATGTTCATTCATTATGGCATAAGCCATATATTTTATCTATATGCCAGCTATCTATAGAAAAATCTTAGAATTTGACTATCTCTTTCATGTTTGTAGAAATTTCGATAAATTTTACAAGAATAATCAGCTTATCATATCTGACTAACAAATTAAATCGCATGCCACATCATGGGTATTAGGTAATCCAGTATGACGGCCATGGTGGCCATCTTTAAAGAAAACCAAATCGTTTCCTTTTAGTACTAGTCAATACAGTAGAACTCAGGTCTTGTCGGAAACATCTAGTTGATAAATATTTTATGTACAAAACAGAAGTGATTATGGAAATTATTTAATTTCTTTTCAATTTTCAACTTTTTTGTGACTTTTGATACATTCCAGTCATGGTCTTTTGCGTTTTAAATTTCTTATGCGGACTGAGTCAGAGATCGGTACGAAGAATTAACTTGAACTGTATTGAACACCAGTTGGGGGTCGTTAATGTTTTAATGTGTTCAATATGAACATAAAGCAGATGATACATGTCACCTTGACCTTTATATTAGGCATCCGTGTCTCTTTATGGTGTAGCATATATCAAAATTAGACTGTCCCAGATCGAGTTCAATGAAAGTACTACAGCTATTCTATTCATGATCCAGAAACCACGCGGGTTATATAACAGATTTTCACTGTAAGTTCACATATTTTGACCTTGACCTTATGGTGTCAAAATCAATAGCATTCTTTTTATTCAATAACTTAGATATATATATATATATATATATATATATATATATATATCACAAAGACACTACAGCTAACAAGGCACTCTAAATTTCATTTATATTCGTTCCCCGTCTGGGATTCGAACCCACGACCTATGGTACCGAATCACCTAGCTGTCATGCAACCGACCCTCCAACCGACTGAGCTACGTTTTCCTTCGGAGATCCAAGGTCCATAGTACTTCCAGGTGTTTCACTAATTCTATTTGTGCTTTATATATATATTAATTATAATTGCCTAGTTTTTTTTAAATCCCCTGAATGCTTTATTAGAAGTTCGCGATGTCAGTTGTAATTTAGAAGCTTGAATGATGAATCAATTTTCTGCTGAATTAAACGGGACATAACTCCCAAGAATAACTGCATAACTCAAAAGAATTCAAAATACTTTTTTTTGGTATCTAGAAGCATTGTTGGAATAAATTCAGAATACTAAGGTGTGAAAGAATGTCGGTCAAACGTTAAACAAGAATTTTTAAATGATCGAGTTATCCATATGTAGAAATTTGAAAATTAACAAGAGTTATCTTTCTTAGTGCTACAGTATAAAAATTATCAATTTATGTTAAAATTTATATTTCTATTTATCGATATATGATAAAATATAATAAGAAGTATAAATACATTTATATCTTAGGTTAACTCATATAAAGTTAAATTTGTCGTTTTCCTTTAAAAAATTTTATATTATTTTTTAAATATTATGAATTTAATAGTAAAGGGTATAAATGTATAAAAAATAGATGATTTATACTGATAAACGATAAGGTTTAATAGGAAACCGGAGGAAACCACATTAATTGAAATAGATTTGTTGCATACATGGTAGGCCATGCCTACCTTATAACATCTTGATACTGGGAGAAATGCAAAAAATGAGTCTGTATGGAAAATGAGATATTACAGATGTATATTTACATGTAGTTGACGTGAATTTGCTGGTGACTACGTCACACTCATAATGGCATTGACGTGCCATGCATACCACGACACGGGGCCTCGGTTTTTACTGTCTCATCCGAAAGACAAGACACCGGCATGACCATAGCGGGAATCGAACCCCGGCCTCCCGATCAGGAGTCCAGCGCGATACCACTAGGCTTCATAATGGCATTAAAATATAAGTGACAGCAAAGCTATGTATCAGAACACATAGCATTAGAATAACATTTAAACAATGATCAAAGGAGGAATGAATTAATATAAGTACTAAGCTACTTGTTTTCAAATCGTTTATGTAATATTATATTTTGAATATTGTAACGTGTACATTCAATGGAAATAAAAGTTTAAATTAAGGGATGCTACTCATTCATATGTCATCTATATCTGTACTTCATAATCTTTGGCATTTTAAATTTTACTGTTTTATTCACACAGAACTGATCTTTTCTGACGGTTTCTCAGATGTCTGTGTTTTGTACTTGATGCTGACAACTTGAGAATATTGTTATGTTAACCACTTACATTTAATTCCTTACGATTATTTCAAAGAAATTTTGTTAGATGATCATTTTGCATCTATGGTTATAATCGGCTGGGTATCGCGCTGGACTCCTAATCGGGAGGCCGGGGTTCGATTCCCGCTCTAGTCATGCCGGTGTCCTGTCTTTCGGATGAGACAGTAAAAACCGAGGCCCCGTGTCGTGGTATGCATGGCACGTTAAAGATCCCGTACTGCTTCGGGTGGGTCCGTTGCAAGGGTCAAAATTTGTATGCCCCGCATCAGGCAGATGCCGTCACCATATACGTGAAATATTCGTGGTGTGACGTTAAACAAAAATCAATCAATCATTCATATAATCGGCTGCAGTAACTGAGTGATTTCTTAATGTTTATGGAAGGTATCAGAAAGTAGTTAATCCAGGGACGTATATAACACGTGCTATATACGTCCCTGGTTAAACCTTGTCCAATCGGATTTTCTCAGTTTAGTTGGGAATGCATCCAATGTCTTTTTCTACCCTGCATTATACAAAAGGTGTCCTTCTTTTTTATGAAGACCTTAACAACTGGGAGAAAAAGACAGTATCTTAAAATACTTTTGTGTAATGACCAAAAGGAGGAAAGACCCAGTGTCAGAGGAAATATATGGCCGGTAACAAAATATTTATGCACTTTGAAGTCATCTTTCTTTTCGGGAATCCGGAGTAAACTACATTAGAGATATAATATAATGAAATATTTAAGTATATAGTGAGAAATCCCAACCTTGTGTCTATAATAAACTACTTGACAGAATTCTATGTAATAGTATGTCTTTTGTATTATTTGGCTTTTTTCATAATAAAATCTGAATGTTCTTACAGCCAACATTTTTCAAGTATTTCTACGGCCAACAGTTGTCAATTATTTCTAAAGCAAAATTTGTCAATCATTTCCTCTGAACTCAATTTTTCTCATCAAAATTCAGCAGGCACTGTTTCCCTAAATATACATCTGTATTTTCAGCTGGTATCTCTTCTTCCTTTACAGATATTCACATTTCCACGTTTTTCGACAGAAGTTTAGTCCATACATGTAAATCTTTCAATTTTGTTTTAGGATTTACACCTGCATCTTGGCAATAAGCAAAAAGACTTATATTACTCTTGACTTCAGTGTTAATTTAACCCCGTTCTCCAGTGTGACTATGACACTTTGTGTAAAGTGTTCGTCCATTTTCATCACAGTGTTGAAATATATTTGTGGCAGGTGAACCTAGTCAAACAGGAGATTCTTACTTCCGAGACACACAATGTCATCTGATTTTCAGGGGTCCATGAATGTCTTTCGTTATACATTATGAAAATGAGTGAGTGCCCTAGAATAGTCATATAATACTTAATTCTTTTGTACTTCACGATATCAGTACATTACTTCCTTAATTATCATTTATCATCATACAATTACCGATTCAAAGATATGTTGATTACAATATCACAGTTACTAGGAAGCTGCCTCAGATGACTGCTTAATATGCTATGAGACATTTTAATGGGGTGAGTTGTCTGCTCTTGTCCATTTAGGTAGTCTGTAGAAGTGGAAAAGGAGTTGCATAAAAGTAGTACAAAGACTGCTCATCCTATTTACTTTTCTCATTTGTATGGCCAATTGACCATGGTGAGATATGGTATTTTAAAATCTAGTAGCAGTCACCTTAATATATTTCACTGTGATGTGTAGAAAGTGAGAGTGTTATTATCAAGGGCAGATAAATCACCTTACTGAAATGGCCTATGGCTTCTCATGTTATAAAAAGATGACAAAGAATTTCCAGGTAACTTCCCGTATTTTATTAAGTTGTCCATTTCTGGATACAATGCTCTATCACAGATGTACTCTCCTCATAATCATAACACAGTAACTCATTATTCTCTTAAAACACATGTACGTATGACTCAACTGTTTTGGCATTTTGTATGTTAAAGTATATACAATATGATAAATGATATAAACATTAGAAGCACAAGTTAAATTAATCACAATTATACATGTACATGCAATTACAACCATTATCTGAACACTGAAGCTTTGATAAAATCTAACAATAAACCGTTATGTCTAGTTTCTAAAGTGAAAATTCAAAATTATTGAATTATTAAAGTGAAAATTCAAAATTATTGAATTATGCATGTCATGACTTCTCCTGAATATTTAATCAATGACCTTAAAATATAGTAATTGACCAATCCATTCCTAGAAAAAGAACATCACATTCAGAAATTTTTCAACTGTTACAATGACGATATTATAAGACAATGTGTTTTTGTCTGATGTTTGCCTGAACTTGGATGTTGTCAGCAAAGTACAAATTTACATCATTACACAGGGTCATTTCTTACATATTTCAAATCATTTAAAAACTATTCATGTCAAGAGTCATGGAAAACTGTGAGTAAACCTTTAACCTTCAGCAGATACACTGACTGCTAGATACTCTCTCTAGAAGTCCATAGCTATACTCAAAATTCTTGTAGAATTGTATACACAACAATAAAAATATGAGAATGTCTTGTAGGCAAAGTAAAACAAGTACCGGTAATTACGTAAAGTTTTATTCACTGGCAAGCATATTATCGTTCTTGTATATAGAATAAAGTATACACTTAACAAGTGTAATTGTTTATACTAATTCGATAAATTTGTATACACGAAACCGAAAATTTGATTTCATATAAGAAGCGAAATGGGAGGGGAGTTAAAAGAGCTACACAGCCTGAACCTGTACGTTACAAATATTTTGCAATAAAAACATGGAAGACATTATGGCAAACTTTTATTCTGCACCCTTAGAATGTCCATTTCATTAAAAAAAAACCTTCATTTTTTTATGCCCCCGGATCGGTAGATTGGGGGCATATTGTTTTTGTCCTCTCTGTCTGTTTGTTTGTCTGTCTGTTGTCAGTTTTAACTTTGGCTATAACTTTTGAACCGTGACGGATAGAGACTTTATATTTGACATGCATACTCAACTAACAAAGCCCTTTCAAATGACACCAAGGTCGATGACCTTTTGACCTTAACAATGACCTTCATGCTAAAAATAACTTTTTTGACTATGGTGCCGCCGGGGCATTAGTGTTTCACAAACACACCTTGTTATAAATAAATTCTAGATAAAAATGTCATAGAAAACTGCATCACCTCTTTTGCACTCATAATGGATCTTAGCCTGTAAATAAGAAAGAGACAAAAGTTTACATGGAAAAGTTCATTTTCTAAATAAAGAAGTTTTCTGTATCATTATTTCGACAAAGTTAAGTAAAGTTTGTGCTCAAATAAAAACAAAAATAAAATAAGGGATTTTTTTTAATTCAATGATTATGTATCTGGGTCCACTTGATCAAAGTCTCACCATGTCAATAATGGAAACTATAAAGTACATTTAAGTTACTACTGCAAAATATAAAGGACCAAGTGCTTTCTTCCATTGCAGAGCACTTTACTCTGAACTATCTTCCATAGCATTATAAAAATCAAACTAAGGTTTTGAAAAAATTAGAATATGAAAGTTTTCTTGGTCATATGATGACCAATCCTATAAACTTTAAGGTAACTGTGCTATTGCTTTAGTATTCAATTATGTATAAAATAACAAGGGAGTGAGTACGTAATACACAATATGGATATAGGACAATAGGGTAAGTACATATGCCGTTATTCGATATAAAGGTAAGAGTATTGAGAAATAAAATGTAATTCTCCTTGTCATGAAAATAAAAATGTAAAAATTTAATATGAAGAACATGTTATATGATATACATAGTGGATTTCTCTTGTTATGGTGGTCTTGAAGCCAAATGACAAGTTTTTAAATATATTCTATGTACATATACTAAGTTCTTAATTACTTTACAACACTCAGCGTAATGATAATTAAATCTTTGGAGTAATAGAACAATCATAAAAAAACAAAGTGCCACAAATATTAATGCTTGTTGCAAATGGAAGTGGTTACAGAGAAAATTTGAGGTCTGGCCATATAATTAATGCCATTAATTGTGTACATAAAATTTTATCAACCTTATGTTGAAGTAG
Organism: Pteria penguin; assembly: GCA_035048485.1. Classification (NCBI taxonomy): domain Eukaryota; kingdom Metazoa; phylum Mollusca; class Bivalvia; order Pterioida; family Pteriidae; genus Pteria; species Pteria penguin. The sequence continues at coordinate 22,296,107 of CM068588.1, read as the reverse complement.
GGTTCTGTTGAAGTAAAGTATTTTTGCAATTTGGGCAATGATTAGGGACTTGCCAAATTAATTCCAAATGGTTCCCTACCCCAGGGGCCAGTCGACAATTTGAAACCAGATGCACACCTTCAAAATAGACTTTCATGTACCACCAAGAAATCATCGGCTAAAGTTCTGTACTTTTGACTGATGTAGAGAAAAAGCAGATACAAGATTTTTTTACTCATTCCATATTTCATACCCAAGGAGAAAGACTCCCAGTTTGAAACATAGGTGCATGACTTCAAATTAGACCTATCATATCCCACCATGAAATCATCTGCATTCATCTTTGTCATGAAGAAAAGCGTGGACAATTTTTTTTACCCCATCCATTTTCTCCTGCCCTAGGGGCCAGACCTCAGTTTAAAACCCAGGTGAACAAGTTCAAGTCAGACCCTACCACAAAAACAGTTGTAGATATCATTGTTTAGGAACAAATGGGGGACAAGATTGTGGGGACAGTTGTACAGATACACAAATGGACAGATGGATGGACAACAGACTTATACATAATAAGCCAATAATTTTATGCAGGCGTACAAACAGTGTGCCAGCATGTGCTATGTTGAATATTTGATTGTTTTATTCAGTCAATTCCCAGTGCTTGATTTAAAATGCAATCTTTGATTGCCATTTGTGTCAGCTGAGAGCAAAATCAGGTTGTTTTGACAAAATGAAGAAGAAATCAAGAAACAACTGATAACAGTCCACACTATAATTAGCAGAATTTCTTTTTGAGATTCTTTAACAGTAATGAAAACAATTTGCTAATTATATTTGAGGACAGATTGAATGAAAATGACAAGACCAGTATAGCTTATCAAGAATATGATGCAGAACCACGAGAAAGCAAATTTGTCACTTGGGCAAGTTTGTCCTAAAATAACGTCATCCAAACTCAGTTTGGGGAAAAATGACAAGGTAACAATTGTGTAAGTCAAGCTCTGAATTCCAGAAAGTACTAGTTGCAAAATCAAAAAGGGTAAATTATTCTTTTACACCTTGGTTGTGAAGAGTTTAAAATCATCATATGTAACCTTACAGTGAATTACTTAAATTCAGGTAATTTCTTAGTAAGTTTTACCTGTGTAAGGTTAAATCATATTCTTGTAGAAATCTCGTGAAGCACTGTAATCTCTTAAGAAGAAAATTCTCTACTCATCATATCAAAAACAGTCATCAACCACACAAAATAATAATCAGTACATGACTAGAAAAGGAAAAATCTGAAATAATTCTCATGTACAGAATCAATATTTACAATTATCATACGCTAAAAATTCTAACTAAATTTAAAACAAAGTTTGGTAAACTTTGAAACACAGTTAGTAGTATGCATGTGTAAATATTTACCACATGCAGAAAAATAAGTGGCATATGCATACGATTTTTCATATTTCATTATTTTAAAATATTAAAAATTGAGTTTTTTTTTTATAAATTGAGAGCTCACATCAACCAAGCAAAAACCAATGCTATTTACTACACCCTTCAATGCTGTTTTCTACACTAAGTCTCTTCTAATGCTATTCTAACACTGCAATTTGACACAAACCATTCATCATATTCTTCAAACACACACTGTCACATCAACAATACTTTTACGAGTTGTGTGCCTGTATGTGTGACTAGGCTGAGAAATAGCACCCATTCATCCCTTAAAAAAAATTCTCAAGAGTCCTGTTTTCTCAAGCCAGCAGTTTTTGTGTACCATCAGCAGCAGCTCGATGTCTGATATCGAATTCTTCGTCTGTCGAGCCCAGCAGGTCAGATTCCATGTCTTCTGCTCTTTCTATTCTATTGTAGCACCGAGCCTCATCTCGAGATTTGTTGTATTTAACAGCCGTGTCATTTTCACTCACATAGATTGTCTTGGTACCTTTCAACTTTCCTTTCAGGAAGTTATCCACCACCCAGAAGATAAAAGCCTTCAAAATAAAGACATAAAAAATCATTGTGAAGATGAAGTAATAGTAAATATAGACAATAATTTTGAAAGTTTAATTAGGACATCAAACATTAAACACTGTCTTTTACACAAAAGCTGCGTTCATCTTTTAAATATATGTTATAAACATAGTTTATTTCAATCCACTTTACTTAATCTATCAAACTTGTTTCTTTTCATAATGCTTAATACTCCTATTGAAAGCAGGGAAACAGATTATAAATCACCCTATAAAACTTTTCTGATGGCCAGGTTTGAATGACTGACTGATTTTTGTTTAACGTCACACCACGAATATTTCACGTATATGGTGACGGCATCTGCCTGATGCGGGGCATACAAATTTTGACCTTTGCAACGGACCCATCCGAAGCTGTGAGGGATCTTTAACGTGCCATGCATACCACGACACGAGGCCTCGATTTTTACTGTCTCATCCGAAAGACAGGACAATGGCATGACCAGAGGGGGAATCAAACCCCAGTCCCCCGATCAGGAGTCCAGCACGATAAAACTAGACCATGATGGCTTTAGGTTTGAATGTGACTCTTCAGACTTGAAGTGCAAAGTCATTAAACTGGACCAACCAATACTCTTATTTGCATAATACACTGGTTTATATCTACCACATTACATCACCTTAACATAACTCTCCTTGCAGTGTAATTACATAATATTTCAGTCAGATTTCACCCCAATAAAAAAATGAGTCATTCTCAATGAGTGCTCATACAGGAACTTGATAAAATTCAGTCTTCTTCAAATTCTACAGACAGCCAATTGTATTAAAATCCCTTAGTAAATGTTACATGGATAGACATCCTTTAAAACTCAAATTTCTTTCTTGCATTTTTCTATAAAATAAAAAAATTAGGTCAAAGTAGTTTACTCATGTAAATTCCATCCTATTTTTGTTTTACATTTATTATCCATCACCCATGTGATATGCAATAAGTGTGTATAATTTTTTCATGAAATCCTTGAATTAAAAAGTGTAAGATATATATCGATTTCTTTTATGGAATATACCTTTTGAACAGAATGATGATTTACTGTTATGCTAATACTTTCATGTTTTAATTGTGGAACTTGCTTATAAGGATGGTCAAGTTGAAAAAAGTATTTTATACATTTTTTAATGAATATCCTGCATTAATCCAACTTAATTAATTTTGAAGAAAATTCCTCTATATTTGTATAAAAGTATAGAGATACAAACTTTCTATGAAATCATAAAAGTTTTCCCAACTCAACATATACACATAGCTGAAAAAATTAATATCAAACTAATAATACTAACTTAAAACTAAAATTCTACCTATATTGTAACAGAGCCACCTAAGGCAGTGACAGATCAATATTTAGAATGACATTGAGTCTTAACTTATTTAGTCTCATTTGAAGCACGGGGAAATTGGTTGATTGCTGTAGTTTAAGGTCACATCGCGATACTGTCACGCATATGGTGAAGACATCTGCCTGATACATTGCATACAAATTTATGCCCTTGCAATGAATCCACCCAAAGCAGAGAGGGACCTTTTATGTGCCATGCCTACCATGACACAGGACCTCAGTTTTCGGGCCTCATCTGAAAGACAGGACAACGGAGTGCCTATGGCGGGAGATAGACCTGGGACATTCTGGCTACAAGCTGAATACTTCATCCACTAAGCTATACTAGCAACAGGGAGGTAGAAGAGAAAGACTGCCTTTGAAAAGTCGTAACTGACCGCCAGTATCAGTCCTGGGTCATCTTATTTGGAAAAGAGTTTATGATAATGGACAAGGAATTGGTATAATTTCAAAAAACATTTTAACAGATTGTTTCAAATTTCCCATGATTTCTTAATGTATTGTATCTACTTGTGATTCTGATGAGAAAGGTCACTCATACCCCTATGTATTCATAGAATTCTTTTACACACAGTCTCTGTGATAACCTTTTAAAATTTTTTTACTGGATTGATTGACTGATTATCGTTTTACATCACTCCATGATTATTTCATGTATATGGTCACCGCATTTGCCTGATGCATCGCATAGAAATTTGTACCTTTGCAGCAGACCAACCCACAACTGTGAGGGATCCTTTACGTGCCATGCCTACTGTGACACAGGATCTCGGTTTTTACTGTCTCATCCGAAAAACAGGACACCAGTGAGCCCAGGGCGGGAGTCGAACCTGGGACCTTTCGACATGAGCAGAGCACCTCATCCTCTGAGCCACACCTACTTATATTTATTGGAATACATGTAGTATGTTGACACTGCTTGAACTCCAATACTTGTTTGTTAAAAGTCGAGGGATGATCTACCTTAAATGTAGTACTTACATTGACCACTAGAGGGACTATGAACATTACAATAATCAATTCTACATTTGGATCCTTAATGGGAGACATCAGAAAGTTTCGTACCTGCAAAGGAACAACAAATTATACAAGGATTTAATATCCCCTCTGTATTAATATACCGGTACATATTCTCTTCAAAAGTTTGTTTATCTTATTTTAAAGCAAAGAAAATAACTTATTAAAGCAGCACATCTTTGAAATGTGGATACTCTGTTACAATTACACTTAAAACTGTATAACATGAAATTTACACTCACAGAATTTTTTGTGGTTTTATAAGCGAAATTAACTCCATGAAAACAAGACTTCAGGTAATCGTGATTGAAAATAATCACCAAAACAAAATGATACTACTGTCATTTCTCACGACAGGGAGAAGGTTTTTTCATTGAAGAATACTTTTGAAGACAACATTAGTGAAATCTTTAAAATATATGTATATGTAAATATGCATCGACTTATTGTCTGATATGCAGGTTATCATACTTAATATGCTGTTGAGAAAGGAATCATCAGAATGTCAATGAAGTGTGTAATACTTTTAGTAAGACTTAGTCAGTACAATATGATACACATATTTTTAACCAGATATACGTTATATGTAATATAAATGCTGTGTATTTATTTTTAATAATAGCATGTAAGTTATAAATAACACACATGATCAAACTGAAAACATCTTAATTCTTCTCGATGCAGACAGCTGTGTTGTTTTTAATAATAGTATATGATTTATACATCTCATACATAATCAAACTGAAAACATCTTTCTTCTCGTTGCAGACAGCTGTGTATTTGTTTTTATTAATAGCATATAAGTTATGAATTACACGCATGAATAAACTGAAAACTTCTTAATTCTTCTCAATGCAGACAAAGTCATAAGGTATGAGATACCTCTAAATTTTCTGTCAGATTAAACAGTTGAAAGTAAAAAACCTACATCTTTCCAGAAGTCAAACTGCACCAGAATGGTCATCAGAATCTTTTCCATTATCATCACTAGGATGTAGAGTCCACACTGACCCACCCAAGCACTACACTGAGCTGGGCTACCTGTAATAAGAACAAACACTACCTGACAGTGTCCACCTTCCAATAGAGGAGGTATATTCTATTCAGTAAATCGAAGAGTTTGTGTTACCAGTACACAAAAATAATATTGAAGAAAAAAACTGAAATGTAGATTAAAGGTCATGGTCAAGGCCACGAGGTCAGTGACCTTGCTGTAATTTAAAAGGGCTTTATTAGAGGATTATGCATGCCAAATATGAAGACCCTATCTCTCATGTTTTAAACTTATGGCGAAGTTGACAGCAGACAGACGAACAAACAGAAAAACATACAAACAAACACACAAACAGGAAAAAAATAATATGCCCAAATCTATCAATCTTGGGGCATAAATAGTTCTATTAGTTTACACTTTAGTGCATGCAGTTCATCTTACCACTACCAATAACAAACTAGAAATAATTTAGTTGTATATTCCTTTGAATATTGAAGATAAATACATCACTACTGCCCATGGGTTTCTACGTCTACCTCAAAGCATTATACATATATTATCCTTTTCAAGCCTGCTACTACATGTAAATATATCAAAGTTATATCACTGACAAATTAATTGTCCAAAATATCTACAACATGAGTATGAAGGTACAAATACAATGCTGTATTTATTAATAGTGTTCTCTGACAAGAAACCTTTTGTAGTTCGATACACATATCTAAATTAGAATATACAATATATATTTCTCACATCAACACTGATCTTTAAAAAATATTCAACACTTACAAATAAAAAGAATTCATTTATTTTTTGTTTTCAGTAAGATTATTATGATTCATCTATATGGTGCTTCCACTAGCCTAGCCTTATAATTCTGGCCTACACAATGGTCCTATCAGATGCAGATTGTTCTATATTTGCCTTCAAAACTTCACAATTTGATAGAGAGCCTCAGTTTTCAATGCCTTATCCAAAAAGAAAGATAGGAAGACAGAAAAAGAATTTCTTTCCGACAATCAGGATTGATTGATAACGGCCATATTGGAAATCTTACTTGATACCATATGACTAAATTAAGATATATCTGTCACCTCTCCTAGTAGATTTTCATAATGATTGTGTGGAGAATGAATATAGTCCCAAATTCAAATAGATTAAAGGTTTCATTAGCATGAAAATTTTAGATTGAAATTTTATTAGAGTTGCTTCTTGTGTTTCTGCAATGTTTATGCTAATTCTGAGGTATTAGACAATGTAAAAAAAAAACAAGTTTTTTAAGTAGAGTAGATATTAAAAACTTTCTAAAAAACTTGAATTAATCTTTGTATGAATATGAGGCAAAAAATCATGCTTGACCACAAACAAGGCTGGCAATGGTAGGTAACTCCAACTAATTTTCTGCTGATGAAACCTATCTATAGTTCCATCTTCGGTACTCTATTGCTGGCTTATAACTATACATGTATATCTCTTTATGAGATGTTTCTATGAAACTGAGGTATGATTATAGCTATATCTGTCCTAATGGGACAAATACCCCCTGTGGCAACAAAGTTGAAACATGCAATAATTCATCCCAAGATACATCACTGGTATAAGTGTAATGGATGTCCCACTTGCATATTTTGAGGTATAATCAATAAAAACAACCTGGTTTGTGTGCACTCTGACCTTAATCTTGTAAATATGATCTTGATTCAAGGCCATTAAACATTCTTGAGTCATGGACAACAATTGTGTAAAATATAGTCTTCCAGCAACATAACAGGATTGATTGATTGGTTACTGTTTTACGTCACTCCGAAATTATTTCACATATATGGTGACGGCAACTGCCTGATGCATTGCATACAAATTTAGACCTTTGCAATGAACCCACCTGAAGCAGTGAGGGATCTTTTACGTGCCATGCCTACCGTGACAGGGGACCTTGGTTTTTACTGTCTCATCCGAAAGACAGAAAACCAGTGCGCCCAGATCGAGAGTTGAACCCGGGACCTCTCCATCATGAGCCGAGCACCTTATCCACTAGGCCACATCGGCTTACAACATAACAGGAAGATGGTATGGCCCAGACAAGAATTCTAGCTATATGTGCATTGTGACATTGACCTTGTAGATATCACCTTGGTTCAAGGTCATGACACACCCTTAGGTCATGGGCAACAACTGCGAAAAATATTATTTCTCTCCAAATTAAAAGGAAGAAGTTATGGCCTGAAAAAGTTTCATGGACAGACACACTGACAGACAGAGACACAGATGGACAACATGTTCCGTACAATGTGATACACACCTTTGGATCATGGAAAACAATGATGTGAAATATTATCCAGATCCTATACAGCAGTAAGGAGCTATGACCTGTACAAGGATACTGATAATGCATGCACTGTGACCTTGACCTTGGAGATATGACCTTGAGTCAAGGTCATGACACATCTTCGGGCCATGGACAACAATTGTGTGAAATATTATCCAGATCTACCCTGGGCCATAAGAAGTTATGGCATATACAAGGATTTTGGCTATGTGTGCAATGTGACCTTGACCGTGAAGATATGACCTTTGGTGGAGGTCATCACACACCCTTAGGTTATGTACAACAATTGTGTGAAATATTATCCAGATCCAACAAGGGGGTAAGAAGTTATGGCCTGGTCAAATGTGAACAGACTGACAGACACACATAGAGACAGACAGGGTGATTCCTATATACCCCTCCCCCACCTTTGTTTACAGGGGGGTATAATTATAGAATTAAATGACCATATGTGAGAATTTGTGGTCACTTAAGTACTGAATCACATGACATTTATCAAAGAAATGAGATTTCATGGGTTAAAAATAGATTTTTAGCACAAATTAAGAATTTTGGGTTTGAGTCTAGACAATCTGATTAAAACCATATCTTTATTCTGCTTCTCTATTTGTCCCATAACGGATAAAGATCTGGCGAAACCCCGTAAGAGGTCACGTTCTGGTGAACTCTGATGACGCTTCAGTCACCGAAACCGTTATTTCCCATAGCCAATCAATGACTCGGCTAGGCACGTGATAGTGACGCAGTATATAACAAATACTGTTCAAAAACTACCTTGTGGGTCATGCACACTGTGCATGTTAATTTCACTCCTAAGAATTTCTAGCCAATCCACTGATTGGCTGAAAATCAAGAGTTCACCAGAACATGACCCCTTACGGAGTTTCGTCAGATCTTTATCCGCAATGAGACAAATAGAGAAGCGGAATAAAGACATGGTTTTAATCAGATTGGAGTCTAGACAGCAAAAACTTAAATTTGTCATGACTTGACCAACACTGAATGAACAATATATATTGTATAAAAAAACAATACAATGATATGCTGGATATCCCCCAACAAAATACATGGAACATGTGGCAACACCCCAAGATACCTTGTTTTTAAGTTCATATATAACAGAAGAGTTGACATATTATGTCTAAGATTTATATATTATTGAAAAAAATCCATCCATATGTAAAGTATACAGTTTAATAGTGTTGTACACACCATATTCTCCAAACTTGAGTGTCTGGCAGTTGAATCGCCGTACCAGCACCTGAGTAAATTTCAGCCCTAGGTATATCACTAGAATTCCTATTGTGGAATCTAGTATAAAGCTTATGAAGTACCTGAAATGTAAACACAAAATATACTGATTTATCAAAGGGCATAAAAATTGCGTATGAAATAAAGGTTACAAGGTCGAAAATAATACAAATGGCATATTATCAGTTTTAAATTATTCTTACATTAAAAATCATAAGGAACTGACATGCTTTCTGACACTTACAAATTAAGAATACATGTATATCATAAGATGGGAAGGCCGCTAAAATATGTCTGGACCTCTCTGATATTTGGTTAAGATATGCCTGGACCTCTCTGATATTGTGTTAAGATATGCCTGAACCTCTCCGATATTGTGTTAAAATATGCCAGGACCTCTCCAATATTGTGTTAAGATATGCCTGGACCTCTCTGATACTGTGTTAAGATATGCCTGGACCTCTCTGATATTGTGTTAGGATATGTCTGGACCTCTCCGATATTGTGTTAAGATATGCCTGGACCTCTCTGATACTGTGTTAAGATATGCCTGGACCTCTCTGATATTGTGTTAAGATATGCCAGGACCTCTCAGATATTGTGTTAAGATATGCCTGTACCTCTCCGATATTGTGTTAAGATATGCCAGGACCTCTCTGATTCTGATAATGTGTTAAGATATGCCAGGACCTCTATGATATTGTGTTAAGATATGCCAGGACCTCTCTGATTCTGATAATGTGTTAAGATATGCCAGGACCTCTCTAATATTGCATTAAGATATGCCAGAACCTGTCCAATATTGTGTTAAGATATGCCAGGACCTCTCTGATATTGTGTTAAGATATGCTGGGAACTCTCTGATATTGTGTTAAGATATGCCAGGACCTCTACGATATTGTGTTAAGATATGCCAGGACCTCTCTGATATTGTTTTAAGACATTGTAAGATGATAGCTATAATTTCCTATACATTGAGGTTGTGAGGCAATACCTGAACCTCTAAGATTTTATGGGCATTTGAGCGTTACTACTTTTTTGCACGCTTACTTGTAATTGTTTAGGTTGATGTGTATGAAGGTATTGTTCATTTACTGTCATGTTATTTATGCTGAAATATACATGGCATAGTAACAGATTTTACATAACTCTGTATTTATATCGCTTTGATCATTTCATAAAGGCCAGGATGCTGAAAATTTGTGATATTGAGTGCTTCTGCTTTTATCATTACCAGTGTGTTTCCCTTCAGATATCTAAGATTGTTTCCTGTAAAACACTCCAGTTTCGTGCCAAAAATAGCGCAGATTTTTAACAGGAAATCCTCTATCAAAACCAAACCTCCATCCCCCCAAATACTGCATCAAACTTTTAAGACTTTAACACATAAATTACCCATATCTATTTTTAAAAAATGAATTTGACTAATCTGTGTATATCATAATATGGTATATTTTATTACCCCAAAATTGTTCAAATTTTTCCATGACATGAGGTGCAGTTAAAGTAGTCAGTCCAAGCAAATCAATCTTAATTACAACTGAGTTTATTGATTTTTCATGTATGCAAGCATGTTTTTAATTACTTAAAGTTTAAATTCTTACATTACACGATAAAAACACATCCTTGTAATGTATTCCTCTTAATGTCCCTGAAGCAAGCAGATTCACTTAACTATCATTTCAGGAGTTTGTTTATTTTTTCAGGTTTCTTTACCTGGTATCATATTTAATACTTTTCTGATTTGAAATTATTGTTCACAAAAAATACTCTTCAAGTACACAAGATAGGTGAACTGTTCTGCATTATGAATTAAGACAAATCACTAATGCTAGGTACTAATAGCAAATAATACTATTTGGAAAGTTTTATTCTAGTAGCAAAAGTTAATATTACTTATAAAAAATTATAATTGGATTTTAATTTGAAATACAAAAAAAATTTGCTGAACAAAATTATTTCTTGTATTGCTTTGAAAATCTATAAATATAAAATGTTCTGCAGACTGGATAGCTTAAAGGAAAAAAATGATTGATTGACTAATTATTGTTTTAGGTCACTTCATGATTATTTCATCTACATGTATATAGTGACAGCATCCGTCTGATGCACTGAATAGAAATTTATACCTTTGCAACAGACTCATCAAAGTAGTGAGGGATCTTTTAATTGCCACATCCACCATAACATGGGACCTTGGTTTTTCCTATCTCATCCAAAAGACAGGACACTGGAGTTGAACCCAGGACCTTTTAACAAACCGAGCACTGCATCCACTGATTTGGAATGTACTGTTTATGAAACACCTTCTTAATGTTAATCACTAAACATTTATTAATATAGAAGATAATATTTCATTGTGTTTACCATGTGCATGGGTCTCCTTGGAACATGTCTGCTAAGAACACATTGGCAAAATGAATGACAGCAGCACCAAACCCTTGCTTGGAGGTGTCATAAAACCTTAAAAAAAGAATAACAGTGAACATTCATTTGAACAAATCTCATTTTACTTGTGTATACTACGCATTTGTGTATAATACGCACCCCCAACTTTTGGAAAATAATTGAAGAAAAAGTCTACATCTGGTGTATAATACCCAGGTAAAATTGCCGCATAAGCAAGTGGTCAAGAACTGAAAGGTTACCTAGAAAAAATCTCTGTATTACAAACAGATTTTACTTTACGGGAAACACAATGAGTTACGCACCTGAACCTTAGGGATAGACTGGGATAGACCCAATTGCTGTAATAGAATTCATTTATGATCCAAACAGTGTTTGGAAACTGTAAAGAATGGTCAATAAAATTGTAACAATCAGCCACTGTAATAAGTATTCTTGATTAAATACCGATAATCAAGCAAAGCGGCCATTTGCTATATATTTTACACTCGTTTTATCGAAGTGACAATGTTTGTACAAAATAAATTGATTAACTCAGCAGTTAAGGTAGAAGAAATGCGAATAACCAATTATCCCAGAAGGGTGTACGGTAATGGCTGATTGTTTGACCGTGAAGCCATTTCACCTTGATCTACAACGATTGCATCGGCACTTGTTATTTTAAAATATGCTAGTCTCATTTGTAAAAACATCTTCACTTCAATGCAAATTGTAAAGTATTCAACATAAGGAAGTAAAATGGTAATAATAAACTCTTTCTCAAGTCTCTAAAATCCATTTCAATGGTCAAGTAAGGGTTCCCAAAGTCTAATGGTCATGTTCTGATCGTTGTCAGCGGACATTTACAGCAATATCGCTGGAGAAATATGAATTCTTATGTCTGAAAAAAAGGTTCGTGTCTTAGATCTTGTGTATAATACACACCTGTAAAATCAAAGTCAGATTTTACGAAAAAAGTGTGTATTATACATGTACATGAGTGAATGCGTATTCAGATTTGAGAAAGAAAGAAAGAAAGAAAGGTAAAGCACAAAATCATAATGTCATGATAAACTTAACTATAGTAATGAAATTACTACACTAATGAAATTTCTGTGATGGTTGCTTGTCTTAAAAATGAAGTCTATAATATATATCTATCTATCTATACACACACCTACACACACACACACACACACACATATATATATATATAAAATTGCTTATGGACATAAGATGACTGATAGGGATAAGTTGATAAATATACAAAAAAGATACGAAGTTCTGTATAACAATGTCACTCTATCATAAATTAGCCAAATGGAAAAATTCAACATACAATGTCACATACATACACTATAATTTCAATATTTACCATATTTTCCATGGTCTTCTCTCATAAACTGGTTCGCAATATCTTTTAACTGTAATAATATAAAGAAAGATTAATGAAGAATTTATGCAGATTTAAATGTGAAAGCTACAAGATAGACCACAGACACACCAGTGAAGTATGGACATCAGACTAAAGGCAATGAATATAGCTCACTTGAGTCTTCAGTCTGCATGATGCTACATGTAAATACAGCATATAATTTCAAATTTTCAAAGTTGATTAATGTTTTTAAATTGGAGCTTATACTTTTATTTTATTTTCAAACAAGCCAGATAATTAACTTGAAAGCAGGTAGCAGATACCATCTCTTGATCATCAGCTGAGGACCTTATCCACTGGGCTACAATTAACACCTCACAGGCACTGCGTTACAAGAAGAGTGCCTTTTTAAAACTAACCCTCCTCCTTTACATATCGTCTCATTCCCCTTTCCCCTAAGGTAAAAAACGATGGTCAGAATGTAGCCTCTTCAAGCAGTATTTCCTAAATGTTCCCATGATAAGGCCAATTAAAATTAATTGGTAGATTTTCATCCCCGCCCGCCCCTAAAAAATCGACCCGCCCCAGAATTATTTATTTTTCAAACAAATCCGGCGCGTCTGAATTCTGGTATTTTAATTCGGGTCCGCATCCGATATACGTTTCAGTTTATATACATATTGCCATTTCCGGTAGTTGACGAAGGTTTTTGCTGTCTTGAGAGTTGTTGCCGGCATAACCGATAAAAAAAGCTGGTTTGCTTCGAATTTTAATAATTCAAAGACAATATTTGAAAATGAATTATAAAAAATAAATTTCACCTACCCACCCCATATATTTTCACGAGGTTGGATGAAAATCTCCCTATTAAGTTTAATTGGCCTAATCAGAGGAAAATAAAGTGCCAACATGTAAAATAATGTCTAACCTTTTGATATCTGTCCTCACAATTTTATTTAAGCATGTTTAAAAGCGCCAATAAACGCAAATTTGAACGAAACAACTTGCGGACAGTTTCTTGCCAGCAATCTATTACAGGTTTACATGTACCGTATTTACTCGAATATAATACGCACCTGAGTATAATACGCACCCCCCAAAATGACCTCGAAAATCATGAAAAAACGTCTAACTCCGTGTATAATACGCAGGGAAAAAATCCAAAACGAGATGTCAATTTCGTGTTGAAACAGCAAGACCGCAAGCTAAATTTGCTTTGCCGTATACCTTTTACAGTGTAATCCCGTAACGTGTATTATTATCAAAAGCAAGACCGCGAGCTGAATTTGCTTTGCTGTATACCTTTTACAGTGTAATCCCGTAATGTGTATTATTATCAAAAGCAGCACAGAACGACCAGCCTTTATTCATCGTGTGATATCAACGCTTTTCTCTCTTTCATTTCATTTACAATCAAACTCGCATATACTTTTAAAAATGTTTTAATTAGTACCCTCATCCCAAACAATCGCTTCATTTTTTCTCTCGTTAGAATGAACGTGCGTGTCTACTATACTATCAGGGACGTAAATGTATACGTCCCTGATACTATGTGAACTTTACGCGGAGATCGCAAATGTTTGTGAAGACAAAATATATATAAAAAAAAAAACTAATGAATGAATTTTATCCGAACTGTCGATGCTCGTGTCATTACGGTCAAGTAGTTTCTCCTGTTGCGTGACTATCGATTAACCAATTGAGGATAAATCACCCGTACAATCTGCTAATCAGAAACCATTGCTAAATAACACAGCGCAAGTATTCTGCCACATTGTAGACTTTACTCCTTTTATAGCCTTGGGCATTTACTACGGGATGCAGACAGTATACAGACAATAGATATATCTTGCGTCTCGTGGGTTTGACTGACGGCTTTAGATACTTTAGTTATTGTTACAGTGCCTGTGAACACCTCAAGTAACCGAAGTGTAAAAATAACAGGTTGTTGCTATGTTGATAATGATAGTTAGACATCGAGACGAATGTACTGATATTTAAAATGGAAGTAACCAACTTACCAATTAGTGATGTGAAAGCTAGAAATGCCAGTATAGCTTGTATAAATAACCCGAGTGTGCCCATAAGATCCCCAGGGTTGCAGTGTTTATCACGGATGTTTTCAGGGGAACTGAGGTTTCCATCTTGGGGATTGGGCATTCTGGTTACACGTAAAAATCTAGATATGTTATGAATTATCCATATATCGAAATCAGAATGCTTCATATATCATAATATCAAGCTATATTTTACAAGCATTGAATTACTCGTCTGGGAATAAAACTACTTTCACTTTGAAGCATAATTGACAACTCGTAGATAGAATCTTTCTAAAATAAATCGTAATTTTTTATTAGAAAATTAAGTTGAAACAACAAAATACTATTATAAAGCATTATTGTACATATTATCAACAAGATTAACATAAATCTGTAATACTTTTGTTTAAGATGGTATTTGTAACACCTTTAATATATTGTGGAACTCGAAATGACTTTTAAACAATAAAATGCAGTCGAGCGCAAAGGAAGCTGAAAACCAGAATATAGAAAATAGCGGTGACAAAACTTGCGGAAAAACGTTTGCGTCTTTTATTACAAGCGTAAGAAAATTTCATATAGATAACTATATATTCAAACGTACAGTACTCTTATTTATATTTTCAATTTATTAAAATTGACAGATTTGATGTGAATTAAATTAGCTTTAATATTAGATAAATATTAAATATGAAATATAATTTGCTGACTGTAGATTTTTTTTTTTGTTGAAAATGACAAAAAGATCTAAATAAAATTTGTATATATCACAGTATGTGTGTGCTCTTTGTCACTGTGAGAAAATTGTTCTGCGGTTACTTTTCTTTCTTCCCTAAAAATTAATGAAAGTTTAATATTCATAAATTGCTTGTCATGAAGAACAATTACAGACAACTGTTTAACTGAAAGGACTAGATATGAGAATAACTAAATATTTCAACCAAATTAAAACTGTAGAATCCATTGTTTTTCTAGTGTCAAGTAAAATAAAGTATCATGATGTTTCATCACAAAGCAAGTGACAAAAATGTCAGTAATTTTTCATAAAAATGTTTTAAACTGTGTTTTCTTGGATACATTCCATTAATTTAATTATAAACTATCTTGTCAAAACTCTACTCACCACTCTTCAGTATGACTTTTCTAGGATTTCTTGTTACTGATGCTAATAAGTAAAATCTCCATGACATTTCAGATGAAATAATTTGTAGTAGCACAGCAACTGCTACTATTGCACCTTAGATTTGAGTTCTCCAGCTACTTCTGTTGCCATGGAAACAGAATTGGATCAGGCATCAACTGATACTGATAGCCAAAAGAATGACTTTGACAAGTCTGTAACAAATACCAGAGACAACATTACTATTATTTCTAGCCATGACTATAACAACATGCAGCTTTCCGATCAGAACATGCAAGATCTCTCATTTGACTATGCTAATGCAGACAATTCAAAATGTATTAATCAAGACTTGACTATGTGTAGTGAATCAGAGTCTCAAATATCATCAAATCCAGGGAATTTTACACTATTGAAAAATACATCAAATATGGGTGCTTCTGGTTCACCTAAAGACATAGCTAGTGTCTTGTCTCATCGAGTAGAACAGCTACCATCAAGGGAATTCCTCCATCCAGATAAAGCCAGTGCAATAAATTTAAAAGATAAAGTAGAAAAGACAGATTCCAATCTCTCAGGTACACCAGGTAAAGATTGCAATCTATTGACCCTTCCATTTATGTGTGAAAAATAGTTAAATCAAATGGCATCACAATACTACACACCTGTATCATACCTCGGACAAACATTGAAAATGTATTGTGACATCATGAAACTCAATAGATATTCTGCGAAAGCGATAGGTCAATTGACAAAGTCCATTCTCAGATTTACTTGTAATTTAATCATATCACAGCAAAAAAGACAATGGCCATAGTGCAGACCAACATTAATACTTGAGAACTTCTTAAAAATATTCAACATTTTCACAATGTTGCAAATACATGTATCAGTACAATTTGCTGAGAGAAAATACTTTCCTAAATGCAGTGTTACCCAAAAACTCACTAGCCCGACGCCCGAGACTAGTAATTTTCGGCTCGGGCTAGTAAAATCAGGCCAGTGGGTAGCCCGACTGGCTAGTAAAAATCGATCGTAGTTTCGCAGAACGAACTGTACTTCACACTAGTCGTTCTTTCTTGTCGTGGTCATGCATGCGCTTTTTAATACAATGGTACATCATTTCAAGCGTTCCAAGTGTATATGTTTTTTCTCCCGGTTTGCCAGATTGACAGTTAGAGTGACAGAGTTATTAGTTTCAAGATGAATGCCTTTGAGACTTTGAAAGCAGGGTCACTGGCCGTGGCCAATAAAAAGAGAAAGCAGAACGAGGAACCGCCGAAAATAAATGTTACCTTTAATATAAAGAATGATTTTGTTTTGAATATTTTAGAATCTTTCAGTTTGGGCTAGTAAAAATTTTCATTGGCTAGTAGATTTGTGATGACCACTAGCCCTACTGGCTAGTGACCTGAAAAAGTTTTCGGAAAGACTGTAAATGCATATACAACCTGATGTTTGAGCTGAAAGGAAGTATGCAAAAGATGAATAAACACTGTCTCCAGTCTCTAAAACTGAATTACAAACTGTATCAAATTTTTAATTTATTCTTATGTCTAAATTTTATCGTAGTATAAAGTCAGTGATGCATGTTACCTCACATGGAGTAATATTTTAATGCATTGTGTCATTTCTTTGATGTACAAAATGATTAGCTATAGTTCAAACTTATGCAGATATTTTAATAAAAAAACCCCCCAAAAAACAGAATGAAAATGACAATTATTTCATTAATTCATACAGTGCAGTTAAGGTGTTTTGTAATTATTATGCTCCCAGAAAACTTTCAAGGGAGCATATTGTCGCTGTTGTGTCCATGTGTCTGTCCGTCTGTCCGTCATCCGTCCATCCAGACTCATATCTCCTGTACCTTTCATCAGAATTTGTTCACACTTCACCAAAATATTATTTAGGTTAGGGGCTTTCGGACAAAGGTCACTCAAGGTCATTTCTGATAGGTCAAGGTTACTTGTTAATTATGACTTAAAATACCATGAATTACGTATACCCCTACACCTTTAATCAGAATTTGATCATACTTCACAAATATATTATTTAGGTAATGGGCTTCTGGACAGAAGTCACTCAAGGTCATTTTTGAAAGGTCAAGGTCATTTTTCACTTATAAACTCTGACTTAAAGTAATATTAAGTACTTATATCTCTTATACCTTTCATCAGAACTTGATCATACTTCACCAAAGACTGAAAGTATTATTTAGGTTAAGGTCTTTTGGACAAAGGTCACTCAAGGTCATTTCTGAAAGATCAAGGTCACTTATAAACTATGACTTAAAGTAACATTAAATACTTATATCTTCTATACCTTTCATTAGAACTTGATCATACTTCAACAAAATATTATTTAAGTGAACGGCTTTTGGACAAAGGTCACTCAAGGTCATTTCTGAAAGGTCAAGGTAACTTTATGAGTATGACTTAAAATACCATAAAGTACTTATATCTCCTGCACCTTTGATCAGAATTTGATCATACTTCACCAGAAATGGTATTTAAGTTAAGAGCTTTTCGACAAAGGTCACTCAAGGTCATTTCCAAAAGGTCCTAATCAAGGTCATTTTAGTTTAAGGTATTGTAATCACTTGTTTTTCTACAGTTGACTCACTTGGGATATCCATATTATGATACATTGAGATTTGAAATCGTCATCACTTAATACAATGATTTTCTATATATTGAGTCATTCATTTCCTTCATTATTGTTGTGCTTCTAGGAGCACCCATCAATTTTACTGATTTTTTGTATATGAATTGAATCATCTAATTCCGGCATCATAACTGCTATTCGGGGAGCATACATTAGTTTTACTGATACTCTTGTTTCTACCAGCCACAGTGGAGTACATCAGTTGTTAATTAAAGAATTACACATTACACTATGAATTTTACAAGGATGTGAATAAGCACAGGTAAATTTCCACCTGCATTTCCACTGTCATTTCGGGTGTTTTTCCCACTGTGTTTTTTGCAATTTCTCCAAAAACCCCTGGACTGTACCATGTGTATACTTAAAACATGATTTTGAAAATTTCCTCCAAAAATTTGTCTTTGCATACACAATTACATGGTGATGTTCTCAGGGACTCTGACAGCTTTCTTGTTAACTTATGAATTTGGTTTTTATGTTTGATATATAACAAATATTGTAGAAATGCATGAGGAGAATCCAAAGAATTCCGAAGAATCTGAAGGTGCTGATGATAAATCCATTTTATCAGAGGTGGATCATATACAAAACAGTGACAATCCTGGTATTTCTGGAATGGATTCAGTAAGAACAGTAGAATATACAGAAACGTCTATTGAGAAAATGGAGGTACACTCGGAATCTTTCTTAAAGCCAGAAACTAAAGAGATTCTGTCACGAACTACAACTGAGAAAATGGATTTGGATCCTGCATTAGACCAGCAGTCAGACATACTTATACCTACTGGGACACCTCTTGAGTCAGATTTGAAGACCACTGCATCAAAAGATTTTAAAGATATTAATAAATCTTCTCTTGTAAATAATACTCGGCAAGGTACAGTGTAAATGATATGGCTTATGGCTAGACAGATATTTTAGCTTTTATCAGTTTTTATGCAAGGACTTAGGAAGATACAGACTGAGATTTTATAGTCCAGAGTGTAAAATGAAACCCATATAAGAATCCACAAATTTTCAGTCCATTTGATGGACTACTTTTCACAGTTTCTTGTATTCTTTGCTTCATAATTTAATACACATAATGTTATTATAATGCAGGTTTATAAAACAAGTTTAATGTTGTGCTTCTGTCTTACAGGGACTAATACAGAAGAGCCTGCAGAACCTGAATTCATGTGGGAGGATTATCTGGAAAAGACAGGTTCTGTCGCTGCACCCCCTACAGCATTCAAACATGTAAGTCACAGAATAACCTGGCAGTTACTCAGTAAACATCACAGCATCAAGTAACATGATAATAAGGCTTTGTATGATTTTGTATGGGAAAGTGTTGAAGTGTGCCATTGTGTTTGTTAAAAGTTGGTGGTCTTTTTGAGATACTTTGGTTTCCAAAATCATGAAGTGGCCTCCAAAATCTCAGTGAAATAATCCAGGTTTTGCATTTGTGCCAGTAAACATAAAATTTTCTTATTGGAAGAATAATCGTAAGCTTTGTTAATTATCCTTAAAATTGATATGAAAACTGAATATACTTGCACTCAAATCTCTGAAATGAGCCAAGATTTAGTTTGATTTTAATATGCAGTATATCTTCCCAATAAGGATCTACAGGATGTATTTAGAAATTTTCCATTATAGGCTGTTTGTCAAAGTTTAAGTTCAACAGACTTTTGAGCTGCTATTTTCTTTTTTGACTAATTGCTCAATGTATTGACTGTGTATGCTCTGTCGTTGTAGGTAGAGTACAGTTTAGAAAGTGGGTTCATCAAAGGGATGAAGTTAGAAGTTCCAAATAAATGTTTTAGTGACACATACTGGGTAGCATCTGTCATCATGACATGCAGTCAGTTGCTACGACTACGCTACGATGGCTATGAAGCTGACAAATCTGCAGATTTCTGGTGTGACCTTATGACTGCAGAAATACATCCAATTGGATGGTGTGCACAAAATAATCAGGTTCTACAACCTCCTGAAGGTATCAAATAATATTTCTTCTCATTGCTTCAATGCGTTATGAATATAATTGTATTAAAAAGCACTAATTTACATCCCACCTATCCATTGTGTCAAGTTAAACTTCTCCCTAATTTTTATGACATTTATTTTTATTGGTTATATTGCATGACATAATGTACTCTCATTCTTTTAATAGATCTCCTCCTTATCTGTAGTAAAATAAATGCTAAATCAGTAACTATATCCACATAGTTTCTGAAATTTTCTTTGTCCATGAAAGAGGCAAATGTCCAGTGAGCAGTTGTCATAATTCCAGTTTAACTTTATGACCTTGATCATTATCTTTCTCAAAATCTCAAACTGAGCTACTAATAAAATTTGTCATATCTTTAAGTAGTGAGAGTTAGGCATATTTTAAAACAAGAACACTGATTGTAAACGTCATTTGTGACACTATGGTACTTCGGAATCTATGATTCAGAGATCTACACAATTCTTTAATGCAATGAATTTTTATGCACAAACTTTTAATGTTCAGGTGACATTTGAGAATATTAGTATTTTATTACATATTTTGTGTATGAAAATTGTTTTTTAGATATCAAGGACAAATTTGATGATTGGAGAGAATTTCTAGTACGTTCTCTAACAGGAGCTCGGACAGCCCCCTCTTACCTGCTGGACAAGGTATCACATGTCATTTGAATGAAAAAAAAATCTAATTGCTTTACTTGAACAATATTCATGCAAAGCATTTATTCATCTTGTCTGTAGCCATTTAGAAAGCTGTTTTCGATCAGTCTCTCTATACTATATATGCATTCACTGTTATCTCTAGTCTTTGTCCACCGCTGAACATGGGCTGCCACCATATCGATGAAATAATTCTTTGGTGGTGCTACTGGCAGGCACCATATACATGTAAATGGAATAATCTTGGTGTGATGTTATCGTCTACCACTAAATGCTGGTAGTCAACATATGGATGAAATAATCCTTATGTGGCATTAACCAATCAGAATCAGTCACCTGCAAAAATTATCAGTATTTAAAAAATAATTTGGCAAACGACAGATTTCTAAATGTAAGTGAAAATGTCCTGTGCAGTCAAAATTGTTTTTAGTAAAACTTTCTCATCTTTTGAGATTTTCTGTATCAGGTAACAGGTACAATGCCAGTGGACCAGTTAAAGCCAGGAATGAGATTAGAAATACAACATCCTGTCAATTCTATGGATGTCTGGTTGGTTAAAATCATAGAGAATGTAGGAGGACGTTTATATCTTAGATTCGAGGGTACAGAGTCATCAGGTCAAGATTTCTGGCTCTTTTATCTAAACCATAGATTACATCCGATTGGCTGGGCTACATCTCACGGTCTACAATATAACCCACCACCAGGTAAATATTTTGACTAGACAATGAATTTTCTCTGCACACAGTACTTGAAATTTTCTTTTGAATTAGACATTCAAGGAACTGTATGATGCAGTTTTTGGCTAATTAAACTTCAGTATATTCTATAAGGAAGTTTCAGTCACCATATTATTGATATAATGTTTGTATGATGTAAAAAAAAATCCCAGCAAAATAAACATAAAATGATTGCTTTAGGCATTGATCTCTTGATGTCTTGCATGTGCCATTCATAAGTAAAGAGCTGTTGATATGCATGTGCTATCATGAAGAGGCTGTATTTATTCAGTATGATTTGAATTTAAAGAGAATATAATACAATCGTTGACATGTTTTAGAGTATTGTTAATTTGTTACTTTGCCTTTCAATCATGTATATGTAATTTACTCATATTGTTAAATATAAACTTTAAGAAATTTTTATTTTGGGTGACTACATGTAAATTATTTAAATTTTGTATGAATTACATGTAAGTCATTTATATTTCGAGCAACTTTACATGTATTTCTTGTGATTTTCTCACAATGAATGTATTTACAAGATATAATTTTTGAAAGAAGCCATATACATGTTATAGTGAAATGGTCTTATCAATAGTAACAAGGACTGTACTTCTGTGAAAATCACCGTCGCCATATGGATGAAATATTCCCGGCGCGACGTAAAACAATAATATATCTATCTATCTATATCTGTGAAAATCACACAAACATAAAGTCCTCATATGGAAAGTGTTTTACAGTGTATGTCTGTTACTTTGACTTTGACTTCTTTAGAGATCTGTTTGGGAGGTGAGACACAGCACTGGAAAGAAGTACTACAATCTGCTCTAGAGGAAGCAGAAAACATGACCTTCCCACTTGCTGTATTCAGGGTGAGATTTATTGTTCATATCTACCTGTATTGTATGGACATGCAAAGAAAGTAAAGTTACCTGTTTTCTTCAATTCATTGTTGAACCTCAGCTTACGCCTTGTTAGTCCCCCCCCCCCCCCCCCCCCCCCCCCCCAATTATAGTAGTATAATATTATTCTTCTTTCGGTACAGTTGCGGGGTTGGGACCAATGTGCCGAAAGTCCTGTGGTTGAAAGTAAGAAATTTATGAAAAGGAATCTGTAAATTTGTTGTGTTTGTTTTGTACTTTATTATTTAGATGCTGAATAGTAATGTCCTGAAATATTCTAACAGTCAGAATGTTTTGCTGTAAAAGTATTGATTAAAGCTAAACTTAAGAATATAGTGTAGGACCAAGATGATATATGATCATGAATAATTGTCTATACCAAACACATTAACATTCATTATCTTTGGTATACATAGAGTTCATACTTAAATAGTATAAGGTTTAAGTGTAAAAATCATGATTCAGAAATGAAAGCCAAAAACCAGGGAAATATATTTATATCATCATAAATGGTGAAAAGAACTGCAATGGAAGTGCTTTCACTTAGCCAAACTAATCAAACCAACAAAGCCTTCAATACAATCATAAAGTAAATTATTAAAATATCTATTCTAATTATAACCACTTACATACTTATTGGAATCCTGGACCTAATAAATATGAAGCGTTATCCAGATTCATCATATTTGATATTTATAGAACCAAGAGGAGATCGAGCCACATTCATTTGAGGTAGGATGGAAACTAGAAGCATTATCCCCACTTACAAAGAGTCATATCTACCCAGCAACCGTTACGCGTGTGCTGAATAACTTCTACTTCATCATCGAGATCGACAGCGTTAAACACAACGATATACCTCTACAATTCTCTTGCAATTCTCACTCCATGATTTTTCCTTGCAACTGGTGTCAATGTAATGGAGTGAATCTCACGCCTCCAATTGGTAGGTTCAAATTATGTTTGTAAGATACTGTGTTCTTGCAAAATATGTGCATACTCAACTGATTATGGCTATAGCCTGAATTCCTTTTCCATGGTGTTTTGAGATTTTGTGCTTAGAGACTTGGTGTGTACATGATTTATATGCACAGTGATGCTTTGTTAACATGGGCTTCAGTAAGTCAAAAATTCCGCTTATTAGAAATTACGCAAACGGATATCCTTAGTGTTGAGTGATAATCCAGATTTCCATGTTTTGGATCCGGAAGAAAATTTAGATAACAGCTTTTCAAAATTGTTTAAAGTGAACTGTTAATCCGGAAAAATCTCTTCTCTCCTGAGCATAACTGTAGCAAATTAACTATTTTAACTAATTGGTACATGACATCAGATTTAAATCATTCATCTGGGGACGATATGTGCTTGATGCATTGCACAGAAATTTCAGTCTATGACAGATATATTGATCAGCAGTGTGCTGTAGTTTACTGAGACATGGTACTTTTATTTTTATTGTTTCAATTGAAAAACAAGCGTTAGATTTGCTGAAAATATTTGTTCGTCATTCTTTGCTTTCTAATGAGAACAATGTATCTCATATTTTCTTAGTGTTTTTTTTTACAGTTGACTTTACAATTGTCTGATTTTGTTTGTAGTCACTCTCTAGATATTAGATATTTATGATGTAACAGAAGCCTGAGTTTTTGTCAAGGTTTTCATAGAAGCTGTTTATCTTTCAGGATGGAACAAAACTGATTTTCACTGGTCTCGTTATCTGCAGGAATGTGATGCTACAGCAGCCCCTGAGTCATGCTTCAACTTGGTATGTAATTATAAAAAATACTGCAGGAAAAGATAATTCTCTTAATCTATAATCTGAATTAAGCTTAATGTCATCTATCTAGCTCCTTGATAGAAAGTATGTAGTGGTGTAGGTAAGTAGAAAGTGAATGAATCTTTTTATTGGAACAAGGCTTTTCCAATAATACCAGTTTTTGACCTGCTTTGGAAAAAAAAAAATTAAAGGAGGCAATAGTGTTTCACTAAAACATCCTGTTCATATTAATTTTTTTTTCTCATGAAATATCAGACAAATATTTTGACAGTAAAATTTTTGTAATGCTACATATGTTGTGTGAGGTCACAATCCAAGCAATAACAAAATTTTAAATACATTGCACCCTTGCATAATCTTAAATTTGTAATTTGTGTATTGAATTTTATTTGATTGATTTTTAGCTCTGAATCAAGATTAGGTTTACACAACGGCAACCACCTTGAAAACTATAAATTATACTTTTCCGTCATTTATGTCGCAGTTTTGATAAAACTTACTGGAATATTTCCTCATGGTAACTAACAAACACGTTTATTGAAATGATGTTACATAACTCAATATGATAGCCGTCTTATATTGTCCTTTTACTCCATGGACTATGAGGTATGGTTTACCCTTCGGTTCTTCTTCATTTTTTAGTTGTGACTTTTTTCTGCCTATTTCATGGTGATTTTGATGAAAATTTGTGATACTTGTTTTATTTAAGCCTACATGCATCAATGCACTCTAAGGAATGCCTGTGATGAAAGTTCCATAGGTGTTCATTACACCTAAATAGTGACTTGCATGTATCAAATTTGTGATAGAAAGAAAAATCAGCAATTGCAGAGAGATACATTTATCAAGAGTATTACATATTTTTTTTCACAAATGTACATTTAACACTGCAGTGTGTGTTTATTAAATTCATTTTCACAGCAAGTTCCTGCTCATGAGTTTCAAAACGGAATGAAAGTGGAAGCTGTAAATCCAGAAAATCCAAATCAGATATGTGCTGCCACCATCGTCAAAGTAATTGAACCATTACTATGGATACATCTTGACAACAGTGCTCGAATCGTAGGCAGTCATATAGAGCATATGAAATCTCACAATTTATTCCCAGTTGGATGGTGTGAAAGCAATGAGTACCAACTAAAGCCTCCAAGAATTTTCCCTACAGCGAAAAAAGTAGCAGTCGTTCAGCCAGAGTGAGTTATTCTGCATTTTTGGAAAGAAATCAGAAAGAATTATCAATCTTTATTGATTATGTACCCCTAAAATATTCTATAAACAAAGGATTAGTATTTCACAGACATTTTCTTTGCTTAAGTGTATTGGTGATGATCATTTAGTACAATATGTACACTTCTTTCTTTTGCAGGACTCGAATAAAAAATAGTGATGCCTACAGCCAGATGAGATACGGGAAATCTGCAGGTATGTTACAGATATTCTATATATCCATGTATATAACTGTATTGTCTCCTTGATTTCAGCCATAATATAATTAGACAATGAAATATAATGGTTATGATTATAGAACTCTGAATAATGGCTTGAAAATATCTTAATTAATGTAGACAGCAAGTGTAAATAATAATAATAAAAAAAAGAGGTTTTTGTTATATAGGTATGGTAAAGAAATAGCTAGACTGAATGACTGTCATTCTCCATGTCTTTGAAAATGTTTATACATGTATATTAGTGTAGACTACAATTTGTTCACAAAGACAGCAGTATTTATAATTTTGCTGAGTTTGCACTGTCTTTGTGAACAAATTGTAGTAAGTTCATATACAGTATCAAAATGAAAGATGTATTTTTATGATTTTTATCTGTCTATGGTAAGTGTGCTGGGTAGCAGGCCAGTGACTGAGTGATGTATAGGTATTTTTACATGATATTCTCGGAAACATGGATGAAATTAAAACCTTGGGACCAAAAAAAAAAAATCACTTTTGTTCAGCTATCATTTTTTTCTACTCTGATTGCACCAGAGTTAACACTTGGGGAAAACAAAATCACTTCTATTCAGATGTTGACATATAAAACTGCAAAGGTAGGATGCAAAGGTATTTTTTCTGCCCAGAATTCACCAGGATTAGAATCTAGGGGAAATAAATCACTTCCTTTCAGCAGTCATCATATGAAACAGCAGAGGCATATTGCAAAAATTAGTTTTTCCTACCCTTCATCAGAGTTCATTAAATAGACTTAGAGTGTCATAAAACATTAAGTATATTATTTGGAATTATCATCTTCTTCATGTCTTCAGGTGAATGGTGCCCTAAGATTTACTACAATCATAGATGTTTCTCTGGCCCATACCTCAGTAAGAGTAGGATTGCATCACTACCTAAATGTGTCGGTCCAGGGCCCATAACTCTGGTGATGAAAGAGGTGTTGTCTAATCTGATAAATGTAGCATACAAATCATGTAGAGTTCTGAGAGAGTTACAGATGGAAGGGAAACCTAATCCCAGCATGCATCAGCAAACCATCAAAGCAAAGTAAGACTTTAATTTCAGATAGAATTGTAACAAATGTTCTTTTCTACATTTTTGTCTATAAGTTAGTGGAACATTAATCAAGAAATCACTCTGCATCAATTCAAATGAAAAATCCAAGAATGATGCAGGATAATTGTAAATTTTTTAATTTGAATCTTCTTGGAGTAATTTCTTACATGATTGATGTTTCAGAATGTAAAGTTGGTACACCTTTACCAATGATATAATATAATGCTACAGAGATTTCAGTGAGAGGCGGTACCCGGGAAAATACCGCCACTTCAAATGATGGAAATAATTGGTTCAAATTTCCTCTGATCTTGAATTTACTATTCACATTCATACATACGGCGCTCGAAATGAATATGCCTCAGATTTCTAAATCACCTCCTTAAATAGTTTGTATTGAAAGCCCTGATGCTATTGTACATTGTATTATCAAATTCCATGTTAATTTGAAGTAATTTTGCAGTTCATCACAAGTTTTCAACATTTTGTCAATATATTTTAAATGTACCTACATGTATATTGCCAATTATGATATAAAAATATATATTAGAAATATATGTGCGTGAATTGTAAAATGGTGTTTCAAAATATAAATTTTTTGTCAGGTATAAAGGAAAAAGTTATCGAGCAATAGTTGAAGTGTGCCAGAGCATGTCACAGCTAGAAGAATTCTGCCGGCAGATCTGTATCAAGTTGGAGTGCTGTCCCAATCTCATCAGTACTATCAATGTTAAAGACAGCTGCCCTGAAAATTGTTCACAGCTTACCAAAACTCAGTACAGTGAGTTGCTCAGAAAACTTAAAACAAAACTTCATTCCCAAAAACTTAAGTACCTTAAGTTAATTACTCAGTACAGTACAGTATGTCACTTAGAACCCTGATCAAAACTCACTACAGTAAGAAACTCAGTAAGTGTACCTAAACTCAATACAGTAACTCAGAAATGTAATTAACTTCAGTATAGAAAGTAACTCAGAAAATGTACCTAACCCAGTATAGTAACTCAGAAAATGTTCCTAAACTCGGTACAATAAATAACTCAGAAAATGTACCCAATTCAGTACAGTAACTCAGAAAATGTTCCTAAACTCGGTACAGTAAATAACTCAGAAAATGTAGTTAAACTCAGACCAAACAGAAGTATATAAGAAACTTCCTTAATTCACTACAGTCAGTAACTTGGAAAATTTAAAAAATATTCTGTACAATGTGTAAATTGGACAACATTTCAAAATTCAGTATAGAAGATAACTGGGAAAATTTATCAAAAGTCAATATGATAAAGCCCTCTTCACACTAGAAAATTGATCTATCTCAATGAGACTCGCTTTCTCCTTCTTCCATTAAAGTGAAGGACAGCATGTGCAGCATCATCTCACTATGATTAAAACGTATGCATGAGGGGGAGTCCATGTCAGTATTTACAGTTTTAAAAAAGCTGCTAAAATATGTGCTGTAGGTGTTATGAAATTGTGAAAACTTGGATCCTGGTTTTGAAGATCTTGAAAGACTCTGCCTCTGTGAACTGTGATGGCAGATGGTTCCATAGCCTGATGGTTGAGGGAAAGAAGGACTTTTGTAGATGGTGTTTTGGCAGTATGGGATCCTGTAATGGTGTACATGTCCTCTTTTGGCTGCTCCTATCTTGGTGAATTGATGAGGCGTTGGGATGGCAACTAAGCATTGGACAATGCGTTACATCATAGTGGCTTTAGTTCTAATTCTTTGTGGTCACAGACTTTTCCATTTGAGCCTGTCCATCATGGCTGTGACACTACTGGTGGGATTGTAGTTGTTGGTGGTGAATCTTGCTGCTCTTCATTGTACTGCTTCGATCTTATCGAAATTCTTCTTCGTATGAGGGTCCCATACTGAAGATACATATTCTACCTTGGGTCTGATGAAGGTTTTATGGCATCTGTACTAGATGGTTGTTGAACATGAGGACAGGTTCCTTCGTAAAAATGCTGTGGTGTTGTTAGCCTTCTTACATATAGTGTTGATGGGATGGTTCCATGACTAGTTCTGGGTAAAGTTGACCCCAAGGCATTTGGCTCTGTTGGTACTGGTTAATATCTTCCCATGTATGTAGAATGGGGTTTCAAGTTGCTACTGTTTGGTTGTTATACGGATCATTTCACACTTGTCAGGGTTGAAATGCATGAGCCAATCAGATTTCCAGTGCTGGAGGTTGTCAAGGTCATCCTGAAGCTGTTCCTCTGCAAACAGTCTGGCTTTGGATTTGACTTTGCTTGGCAGGTCATTGATGTATGCTAGGAATAGTAATGGTCCGAGGACTGTTCCCTGTGGCACCCCAGATGTGACAGTTGTGGTTAGTGAGAAATGGCCCTCCACCAGTACTCTCTGTGTTTGCATCGATAGCAAACTCCTTATCCATTCATGAATGCATCCTCTTACTCCATAATGGTGCAGTTAAGCCAGCAGCCGTTTGTGAGGTACATTGTCGAATGCTTTAGAAAAATCTAATAGAACTGCATTGATCTGAGTGGCGTTGTCAGTGTCTACTGCAGGGTCCTGGATTGTTGTTATCAGTTGGGATTCACATGCTGATAGTCAGTAAGGATGTCATGCTTTTCAAAAAAGTAGACTGTGATGTGATGTGTGCTACCATCTTGCAACAAACAGAAGTTAATGACACAGGTCTATAGTTGAAAGGCTTGCTTTTATCCCCTTTCTTAAGATTGGAGAGATGTTAGCTGACTTCCAGTCCTTTGGGATCTGTCCTTAGTCGAAGGAGGCTTGGAAGATCCTTGATAGAGCTGGTGTTATTGGGTGGGCCATCTCCTTGCGGAAGCGGATTGAGATCTCATTTAGTCCTGTAGCCTTGTTTGGGTTGAGGCCAGTCAGGAGCTAGCTTCAGCACACCTTTCATAGTAACGCTGATGTTTAGTGCTGTTGGTGTGGTACTCTTGCTTGGGTTTGGAATGTTTGATGTACGCTTTGGAGGAATTGCCAGATTGTGATCAGGTTTAGAATATGACAGTCTGAAATACAGCTGGAATGAATCAGGCACAAAATGAGACATCATAGAAAATGGGGCAAATTTTTCAAACCCAGGAAAAAAAATTAGGAATAATTCCTGCTCTGTGTATATTGTGAGAAGGCTTTGAATGCAGAATGGAGATCAAACAGGGTGGATTAATCTTGTCTTGATCAGGAATGGTTGGAAATTGAGCAAATGTTGAAACGGATCTAAATTATCCCCATTCAGTCTGCACTGTGTTTACAACTACTTATGCTCACCAGGCTCTGATCAAACAAAGCTACCGGATACACTTTCTCAATGTATCCCAGATTAAGCTTCGATCTGAAGTTTGGATGCATTCTGATTATGTAAATCTCTTATTGCAATAGTTAATGACACTTTCTAGGTATGGATAAATCATCCAAAGGAGCAATGATGTTGTAATAATGAGGGTTCATCATGACTTTAGATTCCGAGACAATTCAGAGAAGGTTAGGATGACAATGCTTTTTGGTCATCCCTCCTCCGTGTAAGGAGTTCTGCCCTTCACAGTGTGCTTTCTGTTTTGTTTTTGGCATACTGCAAATATATTTTTGCAAAGATGAAGTAACCGTGAAATGATGAAAGAATTATTTAAAGTGCTATAAGAATGTTCACAATTTTTCTATACAATGTGTGTATCTACATACACAAGTCGCTGCCAAAAAGTTGCACTTCCGCACAACTCCGATCACAAGATATATACATGTACAATAATCCATAAACAGCTAGATGGATTCTTTCAGTCATTAATCTCCATAATATGTGACGTCAGAGGTTGTACAAATGCTGCTTTTCCTTGAGTTTTTATTATGACGTAAATGTTTGCATTGTGACATCACAGTAAAAAGACGTTAAAAGTTGTACAAGTAGTTGTACAGGAAGCCTTTATTTTACTCGGGTGTTTCTGTAAAATCGGGAAAATGGATATTTTTAGATATCTCTTACAGAAATACTGAGGTAGATGGAGCAGTAATTTTTATGAATTTTATAATAACACAATTAGAATTTTAAGAAAATGCAAAATACCCCAGCATTCTAATAGAACTTAAAGTAAGATTCAGGTTGACTAGGAATGGAGATTGATCTGGCATTGGTTGTACAGAGCAAGGGTTGATGAGAGCAGGAATAGGTTGTGGATACATATAGGGATGCAGCAGGATTAGATTAGGTGTCACTAGCCATGTTCAAAATTAGTAGTTGTCCAGTCATCAAAAACAACCTAAAATCTCTTTGGGCAACCTAAAATTCCAGTAAATATAATGGAGGTCGTCCAAATTTTCTTTAGATTTGCCAATATGACGACTCATAAATTTTGCTAGTTTCGAGCTTTGCACTAGTTTAGAATGTTGAAAATAATTGCTGGCCTTTTTTCTCCACAGCATATTACTATGGAAAAACAAAAGTGAAGAAACCAATCGGTCGACCTCCAGGAAGCCATACTAATTCAGAAAATGTCCCTAAAAAACGTGGGAGAAAAAAGAAATTTAAGATGCTCAACAATACTGCCAACGAGGAGGGCGAAGCAGAAGAGAATAACAGTGAAGAAGAGAGTGTTAAGAGTGATGGGATATGTGAACAGGAACAAGAAAAGGGACCTACTTCTAAATACAAACGGAAATATACTCACCATGTGCCACCACCCTCAGAGATCAAAACAAGGGGAGCTAACCTTCCCAAATACAGCTATGATAGGAAAACGCATAAAAAGATATTACTATCTCACAGACATTACCATGAGGATAGAAGTCATAAGGTTAAAGCAGTGGTAAGTGTAAATGTCAAGGTCATTCAATTTGTGAACTTCTGAGCTTTTAAAGTGCAAGAGATTATGTGAAAACAAGAAAAATTTCTATTCATTTGTAATCCATTGAAGGTTAATTAACTCTATTAAGATCTGTGATAACAAAAGATTTTCTCTGCATTAAGAGTATACAAATTCGTTATAACAGAAATCGGAAACAAGCAAAAAGGGAGATAAATCTTCATGTCCAGGCGACATGGAGTTGGTGCTGACCAGTAACCCTCTGATGTGGAGTGTAAGTGAAGTCACAAAGTACATCAAATCCACTGAGTGTTCACCCTTAGCCCGTGTTCTGAAGGAACAGGTATGCTATAAATAAAGTTATTTAATACATATACCATTGGATTTAAACTGGATAAAGTAATGTATGAAAATTTGAGATCTCTATGTTTACTTGATTTTTATATCCCATGTGTAAATGAATAAAGACAGTGTAATGGAGAGCCTTAGTACATACAGTCAAAACTGTCAAAACTGGACAATCACTTGAACACGTTTCATCCACTTTGGACAAGTGTCCAGTATTCAAAAATTATTCCCCAAATTAAAGGGGTGCATGGGAAAATCTATCATTTCATTTAGGTAGTGTGTAAACAAAATTGTATGATTGTTATACAGATGTCTTAAATAATAAAGCTTGCTTGATAATTAAATAATAAAGCTTGCTTGATAATTAAATAATAAAGCTTGCTTGATAATTTGATGCTTATGTTGCAAAGACACACATACATATATGTAATGTATACACTAAATG
Source organism: Pteria penguin (assembly GCA_035048485.1). Lineage (NCBI taxonomy): Eukaryota > Metazoa > Mollusca > Bivalvia > Pterioida > Pteriidae > Pteria > Pteria penguin. The sequence goes on along the minus strand of CM068588.1, from coordinate 22,263,449 downwards.
ATATAATCATGTCAAGTGTCCAGAGTAGAAAGTGTTCGTTATTCAGAGAGTTAATATTCATTGAAAAGAGGAGAAAGTTACGTTTCAATAAATGTGTCTCATTTCCATAGGATTCCGGTTTAAACAGTGTCCGCTTTGGACAGTTTTCAGTGTAACTGCTTTTTACTTTTGCAAATAAAATTCTCCATATATGTTTATAGGGGGGTTTACAACTATTGTACATGTATGAAAACTCAATAATAGTGGGAGATCATCATCAAATATTTAGTCACATAAAATACAACTTTAATGACCTTAAAGTGCTATGAGAATTTTCACAATTTTTCTGTATAATGTGGTTTTTACATACATGAATCGCTGACAAAAAATTACGCTTCTGCAAAACTTGGAACACAAGATATATACAGTAATCCATAAACAGCTCAGTTTTTTTTTTCAGTTATAAATTAATCTTCCTAATTTGTGAAGTCAGAAAAGTTGGACAAACGCTACTTTTCCCTGGGTTTTAATTACGACTTTAATGTTCGAATTGTGATGTCACAGGAAAAGGCTTAATGAAAAATCTTAAGAGAAATACTATCAGCTGATTTTAAACTAATGTACTTTTATACATCTTTGTCATGTTTCATTATCATTAATGCTTGAAAACTTTCATCTTACATATTATAGTTTTATTACAGACAGCATCATGTATATTCCCTTTTAGTAAGCCATTTATTTTGAAATTTTCCCTAACTTTTCCCTTTTTAGATTTATTGCCCATTAGATATATATGGATCTTGGAACTTTGTAATTTTGCCAGGTCATTTCTTATATATTTCTGATGGTGAAACATTATGTTGCATCATGATTTTACCCTCAGTTCTGTTTGATGTCTTTCGTTGTACATGTATATCTAAATTAATTTCAGATTGAAGTAGATTATAATAGATTTGTAAAGTCTGGTTGTCTGGGTAATATTTAAACCACCTTTGAAATTAATTATGATATTACTCTAAAATTTCATTGTAATGCTGACAAGGAAATCAATGAAATATTGGATATGCCTAGTTGCCTACCTCCTTTATTGAATCAAAATTTAACAAATGAAGAAGATGATGTGATGATGTATTGGCTTGTCTGAATATGTTTTATTATGTTTGGCACATGTTCTCTTGCAGGAGATTGATGGCCAAGCCTTGTTGCTGTTATCACTACCAGTACTTCAGGAATATCTAGATCTCAAGCTAGGACCAGCTATCAAACTTTGTCATCACATAGAGAAAATCAAACTTGCTTTCTATAGACAGTATGCCTATGGTTCATGATTCACAGTAAAAAGAAATTTATGCCAACATCAATCATCCAGAATAAGTTTTGTTATGGGCCATTTACTTTTAAAGAATAGACAATATCAAACAGGATTTCCATGGAAACTCACAGAGAGAAAATTTGATTTGAAATGTTTTTATTATGATAAAGGATTTCTTTGTTATTTAGTTCTGCTTTATGTTAAAATCTACAAAGATAAGCCATCTTTTACTAAGACATTATACACTGTTTGGTTTGTGATACCCTGAATTGGGAAGTATAATTTTGTTATTTGTTCATATGTTTCAAAAGCTAATGTTATTTCTTATCCTATTTCCCAAACAATTTATACACTGCTTGGCTTTACCTAAGTGGTCTGGAGTTGAAAAACATGTATCAATACTACCATGATGTGCAAAGCCAAAATGCAAGGTTACACACCGTTTTGGAAATCTTTGGTAGTAGTGTATGTATTATGAATAGTGTGTATTGTTATTGACTTCTGATTTCTATATGGATGGTCAAAATAATTTGTTTCTCTGTTTAAAAATACTTTCTTCATGTAGAAGTGGCTAATCTCTTATTTAGTGTTAAAGATAAACAGAAAATAGTACTTTTATCAGGGGATTTTAACTATATATTAATATATTATAGTAGCTGCACATACATGTTTTTGATGAAAGTAATGTCGTGTTTGAAAATCTGTGGTCCGGGACAAAAATTCTCTTGAAATGTTTGCTTGCGAAGGAACATGAAAAGAATTGGAAAGCTAAATATTTAAAGACTGTAGTCTGAGATTTTGACCTGCTGGATCAGTACTATTATTTTCACTCTATAAAAGTACCATCACTCCAGAGTAATACTTGTAGGTATTCATGGCTATAATATGTGGTATTGTAAAGGATGATGCTAACTGCTTTGGAATTAATGAGATTAAAGGTTGATCTCTGAGTTAAAAAATATATATACATAAACAGTAAAAAAATTTGTGTTGTTATAATTTCATAACACTTGAAGCTACGTTCTAATTGATACATAGATGTTGAAGGAAGAACATATTAAAATTCTAATTCATAGGACAGTTTGTCAAGAGTTTAGATAACAAGAAAAGACAGAAGATTTTATCAGCCTGTAATCTTTTCATATTTTCAACTTTTCAACTCAAGAACTATTAAATCAAGTTAGAAATGCAGAGGGAGATAGAAAGAGAGTTCAAAACTACTTATAAAAACGTGCAGAATTTAAATGAAACATTGTCATATTAGGGTGTGAAGTTCTTTAAATGCCATCTTTACAACATTCTTCGTATATCTGGAGCTTTTTTTCTTTAAAATAACAGCACAATCTGAGGTCGCGGTAGAGGCAAAACCGATAACGAACTAAGTAGATATCTGATTTTAATTAGAATGAGGGCAACATTGATTCAAATTACATTTACAATACATTGTACAGCATTCACCAAGCCCGTTGCTCTCTATATTGTTCACTGAAAAAATCCCATTAAAAGAAACTCGTCAAAATTCATTACAAGATATTGAATCTAATGAAATGGATCTATACTCTTCATAAAAATTACAAAGCAGTAGAAGATGTTTTCGTCTTTAATGGAGCCTAGATTATATCGGCGATACGGATTGTATACAGGCGCCGTATAATACAGTATTCATGGTTAAACATCGACGTTAAAAATACCTGGTGGCGAATAATGGATAATTTGAATTGATCAACCTTGAATAAAATTTTCATTTATTTTCAGAAAAATGGAGTCGTTTTGCATTTAGAGGATTCTGAACGCATTATATATACAGATGTATACACCTGTAGCAGGCATGTACTCTTTCTAATTACTTTCGATAATCCGACCATGCTAAGTAATTTTGCATCGCATTGACAACAGAGTGTTCATTTGTATATTTCGCTTTTGAATTGGGACAGTTTTGTGCGATAGAATAATGGAGAATTTACACATGTAGCTTAAACTTGGATCACCATTGAATTGTATTATAAACTAAATTTTGTTTTGCGTGTTTTTATCTACTTTATGTTCAGAATTTGTACACGCAAAATATTTATCAGCTGTTCATTTTAGCTTGGAACTGGCGAAACTAGTCAGCTGTCTGAAACTGGAAAAATTACTTCACTGTCTTGAGCTGGTAAAACAACTATGTTGTCTTGCACTGGCAAAACTACTTGAACTGCTGAAACTACTGTGCTGTTTATTTGAACTAGCAAAACTACTTTGCTGCCATAAACTGGCAAAACGAATTTGCTGCCTTGAACTGGCAAACAAATTCGCTGCCTTGAAATAGCAAACTTAGTTTGCTGCCTTGAACTGGCAAAACTACTTTGCTGTCTTGATCTGGTAAAACAACTATGTTGTCTTGCACTGGCAAAACTCCTTGAACTGCTTAAACTACTATGCTGTTTTTTGAACTGGCAAAACTACTTTGCTGCCATAAACTGGCAAATCGAATTTGCTGCCTTGAACTGGCAAACGAATTTGCTGCCTTGAAATGGCAAAACTAGTTTGCTGCTTTGAACTGACAAAACTACTTAGCTGCTTTGAACTGCCAAAAATAGTTTGTTGTCTTAAACTGGCACAACTCGTTTGCTGTCTTGAACTGGCAAAAACCGTTTCCTGACTTTAGAGTCGAAGGAGTCACCAATGATAAGATGGTGATTATTGATCGATTTTTGTTTAACGTCACACCACGAATATTTCACGTATATGGTGACGGCATCAGCCTGATGCGGGGCATACAAATTTTGACCTTTGCAACAAACCCACCCGAAGCAGTGAAGGATCTTTAACGTGCCATGCATACCACGACACGGGACCTCGGTTTTACTGTCTCATCCGGAAGACAGGACACCGGCATGACCAGAGCGGGAATCGAACCCCGGCCTCCCGATTATGGGGCAAGCGCGATACCACTAGGCCACGCCGGCTTACGAGATATAAGAAGATACAATAATTCAAAGTTTACCATTATCAAATTATTTTTACAAACCTTTATGTACAAGTTTTATTTTTCATTAACCAGGCGTCTTATAAAAAGTAAATTATATATGCGTTTACAGTACAATAATGATATGAACATATGGAAAACCAGTTGAAAAATATTCAGACTAGTACTATGTTGATAGTGAATACGATTGTGAAAATACTTCAGTTTCTTACATTTCAAATTAAATTTTGTTTTATATCTAGAAAAGAAATATTTGCCCAAATTAGGTACATGTATTCCATGCTATGAACACTTCATAATACATGTATATCGATAATAAAAACGCTTCTACCTGGAATATAGTTTTGAAATACTACTTCAAGTCACAAAACGCTGCCATTAAAATATTTTGAAATGGTTCTTCGTTCTTTGATCTTATGAATAAAAAGTGTTCCAATTTCATTGCCAATGAAAAATTTAATATTGATTAACTTAAAACAAAGTGCCGTATTTGATATCTCCGGGAATCGATACCGGGTTGATACCGTCTGCATCATAAACCAAGCACTTCATTCACAACATACAGTCTGCGCCTGTTTGAAAGTTTAGTTTCGTATTTTCAAAAAGGAATTGGCTGTAACCTTGCAAAAAATCTTTATATCACTTGTTACAAAGGAAATAAAGAATGGTTGAACAATAATAATGTCTTTGATTTACAAACAATAAAAAAGAAAAATAAATAGTAAGAATACTTATATCAATGGACAAGGTATAAAACATACAACAATGTACGTACAAAGTATACAGCAGTGGAAAAAATGTGTCAGAAGTAGTAATTGATCCCATGTCCACATTCATGGACCAGAACACTCCACCCTGTTACGACAGAAAGACGGTCAGTCTGGCGCCCTAGACTGCTCTGACATACTGTATGGTAATTATATGTCATATGAATTATCAGGAAACAAAGGATTGATTGAACATTTCGATCTTACGTAAGAGACGGGTCAAGGTGTCACTTACGATGAAAGTATATCAAATTAATCTATGTGTCGCATAAAATGCTTTAATCTAGCATAGTGTTACTGTTAAAACGTGCTGTAATCGTTCGAAAGGTTTTGCGCGGATCCAGGAAGGTGGGTCCGCGGAATGGAAACCGCCTTTTCTCATCGAATCGGAAATTTTACCAGATATCATTCTCGCATCAAGTTTCTTCACCGACACCAATTATGATGATTGTATTTAGAGAATTAATATTCAAGGTTTCTGAAAAGTTGCAATTTCCCAGTCATTAATTCCGTATTGATGTACTTAATTCATATTTGCTACATACACGAGATAGGAATACCTTGGGTAAAATGTGTCTCTGATTAAGAGTTTATTCATGACCGGTGCTACTATAATACCCAGAAAAATTGTTTTCCAGAACCTTTCATTTCCGTAAAATCACATTGTATAATTTTGATCTTTTTTCACGGTGAACTCATAATGGCACACGAAGCGATAGATTCTATATAAAACTCTTTTTTTCCAATAGTTGACGTTTGGTATCATTTGGGAGTAATTAGAAGTTGTAAATGGTGATATTTGGTGACTTTTCAATACATGTATGACAGTATTCAGTTCATCGCGGCTTTGAAATAATGGTCATTCGTGTTGTAAGATTTAGATACATGTATTTTTATCTTTATGTTCTTATAAATCAAAATTATTTCTCTTTATGTTACCATGACACATAGAAAATTAAATTATTTTGTAAAATTTACCATAGATGATTTGAGGGTAAGACGCAAAGAGAAAAAGCTTAATTATTCATTTCAAGTTAATTTCTACTAAAAGACAATGACTTGAAGAGTAGCTTTCACTTCAGTGATGTGATTATTTCTATTTAAGCAAGACACTTCTTCAAAATATGTCAAAATATGTAAAATTTTGCATTATTCTTCTAATTCTTCTGAAGTCGTTACACAATTCAGTGTCCATATATATATATATAGATTTCGCTTGATGGCGACACCATCTGACGAGGCATTATTTTGAAATTTCCACCTGTGCAAGGCCCACCTCAAGAAATGAGAATTTTTTTACTTGTCTACTGAAACATAGGACCTTGGTTTTTACTGTCTCATTCCAAAGAAAGGTTACTAACGAACCGTAGGTAAAGTACCGGCGTCCGTTTTCTGGGGTCCGGTAAACGGTACTCGTCAGGGACTGATGAAGACAAACATACTACTGTCTAAGTTACGCCAGCTTTTAAACGCTATGGATATCACGCATGCGCAAAAGTTTAAGTAGAAAATGATTCTTTTGGCTTTAATTCAATGTAAAGTAACACCGAGTGTAAACTAACGATCGATATTCCTTACCTCAAAATTTAGTCGACCCTGAGACTATGCCTCAAGTTTGAAACACAGGTGCAAAACTACAATTTTTTTATTGCACGGTACAATATTTTGTAATTACCATTGTTGAAAAGGTTTCTTGTCTCGCTCTTATGACTAATTCCAAAGGTCTATGTAAAAAGTACCGAAACCCAGGTTCAAAACTACATGCCATATATTATCATACAGTTCATAGATCAGTTTTTATATACATCATTCAAAACAACCTAAAATTATTAACCTCAGATGGTCACTCTGTTTAAAATGTCAGACCCCATGCATAAAACGTTTGACAGAAGTTCAACGCCGGGTTCCAGTATTTCGGAAAATTAGTAATGGTGCCTCCAAATCCTGGATCTGACCGGCCCAAAACATGAAGGAAGTACAAGCCTGTGTGATAAGACAGAAACATGAAAGTGTATATTTCTTATCACATTTTAAGGTATATCACTCTTCTTCACAAAGAATGCACTCTTGATCTTCAAGATGATTAACGGGAAGAAAGCCGAAAGGTCCATGACCATAATTCCTCCAAAAATAAACACCAATAACAGAGTTCCAACAATTCCCATTCCTGCAGCAGACGGACGACTATCTGAAGCACTCGTTTTCTTTCTCACGGTAGAGGATAAGGTTGAAGTCTCCACTTTTAAAGATTTAGTAATTTCCTCGAGTTTTTCTTTTAACTCCTCTGTCATATTCGCAGTCAAACTGTTTGTACATTGGTTATTACACGTGCAGGTCATCGTAGTCGTGATAACACTCTGTAGCGTCGTGGTGGTGCCAGCGTTTGTCGTTTGGGTCGTCATGGCGTCCGTAGAAGTAGTCTCTATGAAAAAGAAGGTAAGTATATAAATAAAGCAACTTGTAACATTGAAGAGAACGTCTGTACTTCAATTAGGGTTTGCAACTTTTAACAAATTAAGTTAATTCCTCCATATTTTTTAACTGTGTACAACATTGTTACACGTCACTTCCTTGAAAATTGAAATATTTTATGGTAGAATCCATAATTTTGCACTTTGAACACTGACAACGAATTTATTTTAGAAAAAAATACTTGTTGACGCGGGAATATCATCTTGTTTTACAATATAGACAAATACAGACAAAACAATGTACAATTCTTTATAATTTTACCAATGTGAAACAACAGATGTGACAACCATATTAAAAAATCAGTAAAATAAACAAAAGGACCAAGGAAGTCGATACACCTTAACACACGAGATTAAGCAACTTAAAAGTATCATAAGGTTCTTTCCCAAAAGTATTCTTTTTCAGAAACTTTAGTTTAATTTGATGCAAAAGCAACACCATATCACTCTCAAACACTCATACATTATGAAAATCGAGAAAAACTCTTGAAAAATTGCAAACAAAACATTAGATTTCAAAAAGATATCGAAATGAAACCGAAAAAAAAAATTAATACACTCTTCTAGATCATTCTGATGCATCCGGTTTGATGATGTATGCAGCCTCTCTGAAAAAGAAGTTGTCAAAGAAGGCTATCTTCTTGAGCCTGTATTGCCCCAACTAGATCCATGGATCTGTTCGAAAAACATCAAAATTCGTAGAGGTCCCTGAATACTACATGTATATATATCAAGTTTCACCAATACCTTTCATGTGCTTCTGAAGGAGAAATCCATCAAAGTTTTTGTTACAAACTAATAGTATATCCCCCTTTTTATCATTAAAAATGCAAGTATCTTCTCCCTCTCCCTTAAATTGATTCAAAATGAAAAAAACCCAACAAATCAAGCATCCTTCTAAATCACTACGATACATTCAGTTTGATGATCTATACATTCGGTCTGAAGAAGTCGTCAAAAAAGGGTACCCTCTGGGGCTTATTTCACTCCTTCCTGGATCCACCCCTTTACGGATGTGACCGAACGAGCCATTGTCATTAGAGATAAGACCAAATTTAAGCGAGGAGTAAACGACCCCTGATTGACTAGCCTTTTCTGCCTTGCATACCTAATGCATGAAAGCGAAATGGAAATATTTCATCACTGCTCATACGAGACAAGAAAAAAGAATTTGGCATGTGTATCAAGAAGAGGGTTTCCCGATTATTTATCTATTTTTTTTGCGGGGGGGGGGGGGGGGTGGTGGGTTGTGATTCTGCTTCACCTTTGAGTTGACCCGATATAACTCAATCGGTAGGATGCTCCCCAAGGAGTTGGAAGATTTTCGAAGTCGACCGGTAAATCGTGATGTCACAATGTATGTTGGAATGACATGTGACAGATTACGTAATGTTTCGCTGGGTCTATTGCATCATTTGGGTCTAATGTCCAATGCAATTACGCTGCCGTCACTTTATAAGTTCAGGGTCCGGAGCCATAAACTGAGAAAATAATTTTTAAGTCAATTATTTCATTTCATTTAATTCCCATTATCAAACGTTCAAATAAATTGTCATGCAGAATGGTTTAATTCTGTTTATAGATAGAATAAAACTCAATAAAATCCAAATCCCAGTACTTAATTCATTGTTGAACAGGAGAATATGAAATTATGACTTAAGTATTTTCTCAGTTTATGGCGCCGGACCCTGATTGTTTGGTATCATACCTGTGGTAGGATACGTACTACTAGCTGTTGTACTCGGGGGAGTAGATAAGGGAGTATCTGAAATATACATCATAAAAGTAGTTTTTAGGATCACACGAAATGTCTAACATTTATGAAATGTGTAAAAGTGGTGTTTCAATATTTGAAAGTTTGGTATATTTCCGATTCCAATACTGCACGTAAATTGTTTTTCTGTGTGTGTTGGGGGTGGGTTGTTAATCTGATCTGTTGAGACACTTTCGAATGTCAGTTGTATAAAGGGAGAGCGTGCTTGCAGATTTCCAGATATGATGCATTTTAGGCATCCTTTGTGCTACTCATGTTAAAAATCCAGTTCATTGTTCATCAAATAAATACTAATATCATGTAATAATATATGTGTAAGTTATACATCGAAACTCGCTGTAGAAAGTACTTTCCTAGCTAAAATACTTATCAGAAACGAATATAGATTGATTGATTGATTGATTGATTGGTTTTTGTTTTACGTCACACCACGAATATTTCACGTATATGGTGACGGCATCTGCCTGATGCGGGGCATACAAATTTTGACCTTTGCAACGGACCCGCCCGAAGCAATGAGGGATCTTTAACGTGCCATGCATACCACGACACGGGGCCTCGGTTTTTACTGTCTCATCCGAAAGACAGAACACCGGCATGACCAGAACGGGACTCGAATCCCGGCCTCCCCATCAGGAGTCCGACGCGATACCACCAGGCCACGCCAGCTTAAAACGAATATAAGTTTATGGATATCAGAAAGTTACAGAGACGGGGATCGGTCTTTTAATTGTTACTTGACCCTCCTATGAATATTTATTGTGATTTTATCACAAAATTGCGACAGAGCAGAAACGAGGTTTAAATTTGGTCACAGTATTGGAAGTGTTATACATTATCAGACAAGGTGAGAAAATCACATATAACCCAGTGATATAATATCGATCGTTACATATCTTACATAATCTTTTTAATTTTTATTTTACATAATATTATAAAGTGCGATGAAAAAGAAGACATAATTCCGACTGCACTTCGTTCAGGGAACAATCTCAACATATGTACGTCATTGCGTCATTCACGTGGTGTTCCATGGTATCCCTGGAAAGCTGACAGCCTCTATCTCATTTTACAAATCACACACCTTGTAGATTAAAGCAAAACTTATATCAACATAATTTGCTTAACAAGTATTAGTTTTATAAGATCATATTGCTGGAGTTTCGATTGAATACTGGAAAGGGTGTAGCGTTTTGTTTTTATAGAGTCAAATAATCTAGACCAACCTCTCTCCCTTTTCTCTGTACTTACTCATGTTAGCGCGCTCTGAACAAAGGGCATGGTATGAATGGGTACACAGCTCTGGAAAGAAGGATCCATGGTACAAAGATACACACGACCGTGTTCCGCTCGTAAACGCTGTATTGGAATGAAACGGTGCATAGTTCTGTATTTGATTGTTCAGCTGTTTCAAAACATATGTAGACGTTGTGCTATCGACTTGATAGCCGAGGTATTTCTCACTACCATCTAAACTGAAAATAAAAATTTATAAATACTATTTTGAATTTCATTTCTATCAAAAATTTCCGACACTGAACTTGCAACATAACATGATTAATAGGGTGGTACTGATAATACAACAACAACAACAACAACAACAACAACAACAACAGCAACAGCAACAACAACAACAGCAACAACAACAACAACAAAAACAACCCCGAAGACAGCACTTAACAATTAAACAAACAAAAACCTGCCTGTTGCGACTTTGAAAGTACGTTGAACGATTTTACATTTGTCTCCTCTGTATGTAAAGGCATCAATGACGGGTGTGGCTAGCCATTTAGGAAACGCTCACTCCTCCCGGGCATCTGGTCTCACATTAGAATTTTAGAGTTCCGTGAATGTCCGTTGTGGTAAATTGTTGTTAGTGGCATAGTCACTTGGCACCAGTTACATTCGTATTTTAAAACCATCATTTGTTAGAGCACTGAACACGATAAAACATGCCGTGTTTTAATTTGAATGAAGAAAACTTATGACTCATATCGAGAATGCCACAAAAGCGTATGGTCATGCAATAGATAGCTGTAACGTGTACAAAATACGTATAGCTCTTGTTTTTATCCGGATAAACGAATAATGAGAGAAACGCAGTTTAACTTTTGTTTTAATGGTACAGTGTTTCTGAAAATGTATCATTCTCATTCATTTAATTTAACGAATATAGTGCGTAAATATGAATCAATCAATACTTTTTTAAAACATAATTGCAGTAACCAACTAAATAATAATAAACAATAAATATCTTAAACACAAGTTTGTTTGGTGTGTGTGTGTGTGTGTGTGTGTGTGTGTGTGTGTGTGTGTGTGTGCGATTGTTTGTTTTGTTTTGCTTTGTTTGTTTTTGCTTTTTTTTTTTTTTTTGTTTTTTTTTTATTCTAAAAACAATTGGATAATGAAAGTGATAACATCGCCGGTTTTTTGAAAATTATATATATATATAGAGAGATTTTTTTTTCAGAAGAAATTCTGTAAATGATGGCAACAAAAAGAGGAAATCATTTTTGTAAGTTATTAAATGAAACTCTTTATCATACTTCGATTTCAGTTTATTCCATTTTCAATAAGTAGACAAGTAAATTAAACGAAAACATATATATTTGGTATTTATAAAAATTTCGGAATGTATAAAATATTCTTATATATTAAATTATAAATACGAGTACACACTACACACGTGATTGTACACCGCTATCAACAAAGCAATAATGTGACAAATGTGAGGAATAGCGTTATCTTTGAGTTCTTAATTGGAGGTATTACTCTGGATTTAACGATTGCTGATTTGCGGGATGCCATCTTGTATCAGCTAAGCACCGGAGTATACCGCCATTAGCGATATTTAATGAATGAATGGTTTATTTCTTTGTTTTTTGTTTCCTCAGAATATCTGACTCAAATTTAAAGAACATTTAACTTTTGCATTTAGGTGTTTTCTATATTATATTTCCGAATCCTTTGTCTTTTCCGTGTTTTACTCTACAACGATACAGCTATACGGTACAAGAAGTTTTGCGATACATACAGTGAGATCGATTGTAAAGGTATACCGGTATGTATCGCTCTGTAAAGTTTTACAGGTTTATATCACAGTTTAACGGTATACCGGTGTATGTCACAATATGGGTATTCATTGTAATCTGCCGGGATATCGGTACATGTTGCAGTGTATAGCTTATAGTATCATAATTTACTGGTATATATCGCAATCTTCGAATATACTAGTATATATCGCAATTTACAGGCATACTAGAATATATCGCAATTTACCGGCATACTAGTATATATCGCAATTTAAAAATATACCAGTACATATCGCAATCTTGCAGTATACTGGTATATATCGCAATGTACCGGGGTATATCGCATCTTCTAGTATACCGGTGAATATATCGCAGTATACCGGTATATATGGCGATCTTCTAGTATATCGGCATATATCGCAATGCACCGCGGTACACCAGTTCTTTTTCAGTGTATACCGGTATACTTTTTCATATTTATGGTACTATTGTCGCTATTGAACTACATACTTTCAATACTCGAATTGGCACGACAGGCAACTGTGACTCAGATGAAATCATCAATCAATGGTTTATACAAACAGAAGTAAATATAAATATATAAAATACTATGCTATGGAAATAATCAGATAAAATCTTAAAATCTAAATGATAGATATTGATTTAGAAAAAAGAGGCCTTTTTCCATTGAAACATGATTAGCATATAAGTGTAACAGACCCTTCACATTTCCATCATGAAAATATTTCAACATGATATTAAGGTAAATATATCGCAATATAATAACAGAAGAGGAATCACAGTCCTTAGACTTAATCTAAATTGAATTCTGATTGTATCGTTCTGAATTGATCGCTTTATTCAGTATTTAGTATAAAAGTAATGTAGAAAAATAATCACCATCAATTTAACTTACAATCAGATTAACCATTGATAAGCCCTTTTAAAAAGCAGGATTTAGTTTACATCAGTTTATTTACAGAGACAATTATTGTTCACGGATTCTTGTTTTACTTAACAAAAAGTTGTAATAGAATATTTGAAAGGCGAAGCTAATTGATATCGACCTTTATTCTACTATAAGTAAATAATACAATATGTTAGTCTATGAGTTTATAAACAAAATCGAAAATCATTGGACACTCAATTAATGGAAGTATATGTTCATCATGATAAATTGTCGGTGGTTGACCGCGAGGTGTATGTGGAAATATTTCTGTGTGAAAATTACTAGGGCTTTTCATAGAGTTCTTCACACCGACTTTTCATTCAGCTCTTTCAAGAAATATGAGAAAATGCTATGACGTTTTGTCGATTAACAACCCTGTATTCAAGAATCACTCAACATCATAAATCCGAAGGAACTCGCGATAAAAGAAACAACTGAGAGTGCATCTTTTGCTTCATACATCGATATACTCATATCAGTTGGTGACGATGTCGATGGTTTATTAATAACTTCTCTATATGACAAACGTGACGATTTCAATTACATTATTACCAACTTCCCTTTTCTGAGTAGCAACAAACCTTCCTTTCCCGCATATGGCGTCTTCTTTTCACAACTTATACGTTATGCCAGGGCATGCTCTAAATACGAAAATTTCGTCCCGAGAGCGAGGTTTCTTGCCACGAAACTAGTCTCACAAGGATATATTGAGGAACGTTTGAAATTTTCACTGAGTAAATTCTATGGTCGATATAGGGATCTAGTACAATTTCAGATTCCTCTTTCAAGAATGTTAACCAATATTTTGGGACCTGACCATACAAACTAACCATCTTAACTTTTTGACTATACTTGATTTGACATGATACGTATATATACAAGCATTTGTTCACGTGCATTTCCGATGCCGGAATTTCATGCCTTGAATAGGAAATTTGACTTCGTGTTCTTGTCTCCATGTGTTCATACCTATATATTTATATATTTACTTCCTAGTTGTTGCAGAACTTTTGCGAAGGGTGTGGTATGCAACCAGGGGACGCTTACTCCTTCCAGGCGCCTGGTCTCACCTTGATTTTATTGGGGTTCGCATTTGTCTGAATATGACACCATATACGATATTGGGAAAAAAAGAAGAAAAAACCCCAAAAAACTTCAAGAATGGAGAGATTACTTTCTCGTGGGATCGAGAATTTCAGTCCATTAAGTAACACAGAGTATTCGGAATCGGTTCCGGACCTTGTTTTATTATAATGACAAGAGATCATTACCGCTTTGTTGAATTTGTATTGACTCGGTTTAACATATCGATAAACAATAATCGCCATGATCCCTTCTCATTAAAATTGTAGATATGTTTGTACATGATTGTCGTCACATCGACGAGATTTACATCAAGTATTGACCACTATAATGTCCTGATTTAACAACTTTGGCTGCCAGTGAATATTGAAGTAATCGAACGGTTTGGATAATGATGTAATATAACGAAAGGACGCTTATTATCTGTACAAAATCGATACCAATCATTATTTTTTTAACACATTATGTGTATGTTTGGGAGAACTTTAGTTGACAGTTTGCTATTGTTACGTCCGTGTATTGAAATTGGATCTCAGTTTCCCAAATACGCAACTACACGATACGCATCGATTGCATTATCATTTTCAGTGGAGTGTCAAGAATAAAAAAAAAGTGGTCCGAACCTTCTAGGTCGGAATGAACCTTGTGTATATGTGAAATTCAATGATGAGTACTATCAGATGGCGTGTCGTCGCAAACTGCAAATCTGCTTACTTATCATTAAAATAATACAACATCAACATCACACATTCAGATCCCCATCATCAACTTTACACAGTTAATTGTCGATCAATTAAGCTCTGCGCAATAATATTATCCAAAGTAGTTCAGGTTAATATCAAACGGATTATCTCTAAACGTAAAATACGAAAGTAAATTTTGTCACATGACTATGGTACTAACAACCATGTACCACAATTGACATCCTCTGCATGTTTTCATTCTTATCAACATTGTTTCTTGACAGGTTGGTTTGTAAGATTTCGCGAATGTCAAACAGAAAGGTTAATGTCTGTGTGTTTGGATCCAGTGCATACTATGTAAAGATGATGGATAAATCCAAACCACAAGTCCAAAACTCATGAAACCAGAGGACATACAAAATCAGTGACAATGAAAAACAAATGGAAAATAACAAAATATGTCTACTTGAAGAGCATATGTAAACCCCTATGATGGAGTGAGATCAGGTGCCCGGGGAGAGTGAGCATCTCCTGCTTGCTAGCAACACATATACCCAGTAGAAAGAGTCAAATCGCGTAAATTCCATATTTATATATGGAGAAGTCGAAGTAGGTAACCTTCTAGTATAGAAGGTGTCAAATCTGTGTAAAATGATCGGAATCGGTCTCAGTCCAGAATATCATTTAAAAGTCTAGATAACGAGATATCATATGGAGTAATAAGAGTCTCGTAACGACCGTAGAACTTCCTCAGTGACGTTGCTAGTCTAGCACATATATAACCCTGGTTGAGCAGCTTAACTGAAAGTCGCCTAGCCCTCAGAACAAAGTCATTGTAATTTGAACATGCTCTGGATTAACGTATTAACTGAGATATGAATACGCCGTATGCGGGCGATGATGGAATGTTGCTACTTATGAAAGGAAAGTTTGTGATAGCGAAATTGAAATTGTCACGTTTGTCATAGAGTGAGGTGTTCAATTGACCATTAATGTCGAAAGACAACATAATATCTAAATACGAAGTAGAATTACTACTTTCTGTGGTTTCTTTGACCTCCAGTTCACTTGGATAGATGATGCTAAGGTAATCCGCGAATGAAGGATTATTAATTGAAAGCAAGTCATCTATATATCTGTAAGTAAAATTGAAGTCAAGCCCATTGTTTTTTCCTTGCGAAAGCAGAGACTGAATGAATTCAGCTTCGTATGAGTAAAGGCATATGTTAGCCAGAAGTGGAGCACAGTTAGTGCCCATTGGAATGCCGACAATTTGTTGAAAAATCTTACCTCCAAACACCACAAAAATGTTATCGATAAGAAAGTTCAACATCTGGGTGACAGCTGTTTCAGTGTATTTATTTTTGGAATCAGAATTTTCCCTAACAAAGTAAGTGTTATCGTGGCCTATTACTATATATTTGAATTTGCGGCTTCCGTTTTTACCAGTAAATACATTTTGAATAATTTCCGCTAATCTGTCTTTTAATTTCTGATGAGGGATCGTTGTGTAAAGAGTCGAAAAGTCAAAAGACTTGTTGGAGTGAATTTTAGTAAAACTTTTTGATGTTAGATGTTCTAACAACTCTTTTGAATATTTTAAGGATCCACATTTTATTAATTCCACTTCTGGAATATACTGTTTCGCAATATCTATGAAGGCCAGATTTAATTTCTGATAATATTTTTGTGAATAGCATCGATACAGATTTTGTGGAACACTTCGAGGAACCAGCGATAAAGCGTTGTTTGTAAGGATTTTTGTGCATTTTTGGAATGCAGTACAAATATGGAAGTTCTAAATTTAATTTATTCAAGTCAATACCAAACGTATTGAGAACAGATTTATGATTCTCGAGTACTTCCGAAACCGAAAAGTTCGTGAGAGTTTAAGTAGGATTTTCTGGAGCTGAATTTAATCCTAATTCTTTCACTAGGCTGTCAAAGTAATATTTCTAACAAGTAGATGTATAATTATTATATGCTTTATCTGCTGGTGTAATGATATAATGTTCTTGGAGGAAGGTAAGTTCTCTGACAACATAGGGATCTTTAAAAACAGATTCCAATCTGGTGTTTACAGAACCTTGTAATTTTTTATATTTTTTATCTCAGCAGTACTGCCATAGATTATATTATTCTAAATCATTAAAAACCACCAACTCTATCTGCAGCATGACACCAAAACGCCATGCTGTCTGTCCGAATATTGAGTAAGAAAGTTATTGTCAATGAGGTGGTATTCCACATTGACCAGACTTCCAAAGTTTATTCGACAAAACACATTGCTCACAACAACCAGTTATCATCATAACAAAGAGTATAGCATGATGTTGATGCTTATGCATAATTAACGGCAGCAAGTTGAACGCAGGTCAAAGAAACCATTCGAACGTATATTTTGGTTTAGTTTTTCATTTTCAGATACAGTGAAACCTGTCTTAGTGGCCACCTCTATTAAGAGGTCAACTGTCTATAAAGGTCACATTTTTAATTCCCAATATCTATGTTTTCCTAAATAATTGACCTCTGTATTAAGGTCAACTGTCTATAAAGGCCACTTTTCCCTTAACTGACCTTAATACACAGGTTTGACTGTATTTCATATTTCAGGATGTTTGCTTTGTTTGAAAAAAAACCCAACAAATTGTTGCTATGAATTTGTAGTAGCGATCAAAAGTAACAAGCTTAAATCTATCTCTCAAATTTGCGGCAAGCGAATCTTACCTTGATCTGTGTGATGTATTTAAATCACATTGTGAAACTTATCAAATTTAATGTAGGAATGCTGAAATGGATTTGTAACTGCATTACGCATGTCAAGGTGAAAATGTCGAGGGACAAAGTCTTGCAGATTTCATAGCGTTAGTCGAAGAGCATCGCAAAACTTGCAGAAAATTTCATTGCAGGTATGGAAATACTATTTTTTACAATACATACGACATGCACTTTATATACGTTATAAAAGAACGTTTAAATAAGAAATTACGGGGCATGTCAGCAGCTGAGCTCCATATATGAATATCAATGTTTTTGGTTTTTTTTAATTTATTTAATGAATTTATATTTCGATATCGTATATCCAAATAATCAATCAGGGTTCTTACAGATTTGGGCAGTATTCTTCAGCCAGAATACAAGAAGTCATATTGTGTGTGTGTATATATAAGACTTCACTCTTGCATGTTTATCAACGCTAGGCAATGTTCTCTCAACTTTGATATTTCTTATCTCGTTTTTTTTAAATACTGTCATATGTCCGAGTATACATAAATTGTAACAAGATAACTAACATTTGTGTTGTTGTCGATTCTATTCATTGCCTTTCCATAAATGAACTTTCCAAGGTTTGATGAACGGTATACAGAAAATACTGTAAATATGCCTATTTCTGTAATAGTAGTAGTAGTAGTAGTAGTAGTAGTAGTAGTAGTAGTAGTAGTAATCAACGTCGTCATCGTCGTCGTCGTCGTAGTAGTAGTAGTAATTACATTGTCTTTTATACGATTTTACTTAATATATTGTCATTATGAATATTTCAATTTCATCTTCATAAATTGTAATATTTCACAGGACAATATATTCTATAGTCTCTCATGATCATGACTGTGTTATGATACCTACATGAAGAATAATAATAAGTCAAACTGATGACAAGTGGGCATATTGTACTTTAAAAACCATAGTATTTGAATTTCGGGAATAGTTTTTGAAGAGAAATATATTTCGGAAGGAGAGATCGTATATTTATCACTGTATTTGTCGATTTATTATTCTTTCTATGTAAGTGAAATGAAATTATAATTGACCTTATTGACAGGTGTTGCCAGACAACAGGAGTGCTTACTCTCCACGGGTACCTGATATCACTCTGTGGATTGTTGTCTAATCAGCTTTTTGCTGATTTTGTGTGCCATTTGATTTTATAATTATTGAGTGATTTTTAACTATAATAAGCAACAAAATACAGATTACCCAGCAGTTGTTGCAAGTGAGTGAACAGCATCTAATTCATTCTGGTCTTCAATTAGGGCAAGATAACCACCATCATCTGAACATTTCGTCTGGGATTCATTTTGATTCTGTTGGGTAGGTGTAATCCAGAAGCACACCCCACCAATTGTTGAACTGTCCTGCATGTTGCAGACCACTGCAACCGAGACTGAAAAATAGAGTTTCGTAAACTGTATTTTATTTAAGCAAGATTACTTAATAGTGAACTCCATTTGTTTGTTAGGTATATATTTGTTCTAAAGTGTCGTTTTGATGATTAAATTTGATATTTGATGAATATGTATGTATTACCAATGAGTTAAAATGTTGCCTTTCTTAAGTGATTAAGATATTTTGTATAAGAAAACTGAACAGTACTTTTCAGATTATTTTTTCCTTCGGATCGGAGATTCGGGGACATACATATTTTAACCAGTGTCTTTCTGTGGTAAAACATTGCTTATAAGATGTGAATATCAGAGATAGAGCTTTAAATTGGTACTTCATACTGTGAATGGCCTTTATATTGGTTGGTACCAATTTTCGTCAATTCAAGAAAAAAGACAATTTCGTCACCACTAAAATTCGTCATCTAGGGGTTTAAAAAGAGAGAATAATGAAACTAGAAAACATATTTTGACATCCGAATTAGAAACCCGTTGCAATGATTCTTATAACCAATGATTAAATGATAATATGAAGCCGGTACACCTGTACATAATTGGACATCTTTTCATTGTTAACTAAATGTGTTTACCGTATAGACACTGGCTCAACCTTTTTAAGACTAATTGTAAATTACACCTGGTGGTTTTTTTTTTTGGTGATTACTTTTCATTATTATTTTTTTCTGGATTATACAAAGCAAAACATTGGACAGGTAATCAGTTACTGTTCTGTTATGACTGAAAAAATGTTGCGTTGGATAAAAACAGGGGAAATTCAACTTCGCCCTCTCCCTGCCCCGGACTTCTAGACCCCATAGAAGAATTGCAAGAAACAGATTAAAAAAGAGGGGCGTGTCTTAGACTTAAGAACTGTTAAAGTGTTTTAAAAAGTGAACTTATTTTATTTTCACATGTATACTCTTGTCAATGATTTAATACCTGTCGTCTACTGTCATTTTACGATAATAGTAAATAAATTAACCTGATATCGTCTTAAGTTTGATCTTTTTATTCGTCAGTACTTAATTTTGTCAATGAAGGGGTTGACGAGAATTGGTACCTGATGAAATAAAAGGCATTCACAGTACGCATTTCTAGATGGGAGAGTGATAGATAAAACAAGAACGTTTTTTAAAAAGTGCAATATTAAGTTAAGAAGGTTATTATTGTTTTCAACTAAGAATTGATATAAGATGTGATACATAGTATCAGATTATTTATCATATGAATGAAATATTGAAGTGCAGTCGAAGCAATTGTAGAATATAAAGTATTTAATTTGTCATATATTTGATCTACTATTTTGAAATACGAGAAATTATTTCAACGATTCCTTTTGTTAATCTTAAAACATGTATAACGACCATCTTGTCGTATGTTCATTTAATTCGTTTTTACGTTATGCATACTCTCATCTTCGTCTCTGTTTAATTTCATGATGAACCTGTCACCGTCCCTGAATACACATATTCTTGACGTTTTACCCTAACATTACGCTTATGACTCTTTAATAGGACTTTTCAGAGAAGACTCGATTTCCTGATTTCCGGGTCTCTTTGATGGAAAATTTGTTAAACTAGGGATTTGAGCTCGCTTGCACGATAGAGGAGCACGTGGTTTTTTTTTTTTTTTTTTTTTTTGTTGATGTCACAAGTTTAACATATATAGCTTTATTTCAGAGCATACTTCATATATAGATATTTGTAATTGGTACTTCATCCCGCCGACAGATGAATTTTACGCATTTCCCTATTTTTACGTTTATTTCACATGTTTATACACCATGCCTTAAAAATAGCCTATTTTGCACTGTGGTTTTTTTGTGTATGTCTCTCTGTTTCCTTTGAAATTCTTATAAGTTTTTTTTAAAGATGTAAAGAGCATTCTCTTAAATTAAAACACTACTTTATACATGTAGGTCACTTGTAGGAGTTCTATTAATGAAGTGTCATAATGTATATTGTTTGGATTACATCGTGAACACGGAAAGTGGTAAAGTGTAGTCCGTTAATCGGTTATCACAAGAAATTATTGTTTATTAATTGACTGTCACAAGTTGGTTCCCTTATTCCAATGTAACTAACATTGTTGTAGTCCTATTTACGTATTTGTTCTTAGTTTTTCTATTATGCTGACCTGGGATGGAAGTAGTTATGTGATTGATTTAGTACTCTTTCCGTGATATATATATATATATGTATATATATATATATATATATATATATATATATATATATATATATATATATATATATATATATATATATATATATATATATATATATATATATATATATGTATATTTCACAGTGAAACGGCACCCGCTTTCACTTCCATCTATCAGTTGAAAATGTTTTATTGTTTGATTTTGCGACGTTTTGATTTCGATTTGACCACTTGAGCATACCGGCCATTTATATTACAGCTTGACAAAAAAAAAATTAATTATCAAGATTACTTACCATTCGGAATGTAGATTCCAATCATTGACGCCAAACACAGGGATTTGAAGAAGATCATGTTGGTATTTCGTTCAAAATTATACAGTTTAAAATAAACCATAAGTAAATTTAAAATCAGTATAAACATTAACATTATCCGTCATATGAAATCAATTTAGTTTCCGGGATACTTTTATCAGTCATTGATTGCTGTTCTCCCTGAAATTTGGTCGATTCTTCTGTTGATGAGGTTAAATTGTAATATCATTTCTAATCTGCAAATTCAGTCGGTATTTTCTAATAACCCGTAAAAGACAAAGTTTGTGTTGTGTATTATCTGTAGAAACTGTCTCACAATAAAGTTATTCAGTGAAATACGAGGCTGGTGAACATCTCATGTTTCATGATATTAAAAGTCAAATATAAAGGAACATTAAATGTAAAACTCCAACGACAGTATTCTTTGAAGTCGTAATTGATGATATAATTCGATATTTCTGTTCCTTTTTTTAATAGTGGAATTGCAAATATTTCTTTTACTGATTTGTTACTGCATTCTCTTTTAAATCGCTTTATGTCATTCACTACAAAAAGGAAATCGAATCTGTCAGAAAAACGCTTTTAGTTTTTGGTATTGATTTTACCTCAAAGAAAACAATCGATAGAAGTCGAGACACCAAAATTTGGATTTAAAAGTCGACAGAATCTTTTACACATTCATGAATGGTGTAGTTGGTCAAACAGGTAAATCCGTAAATTTAGTTAAATACAGTTCACTATTAATATCAGACAAGTATGGGGGGGGGGGATAATGCCAATTCAGGCACAATATAATGTTTTGGAAATAAAAAGAATTCACTTACTGGTCTAGGTACAAGAATAATGTTTTTACTTTCTATATCTAGTTGCAAATCCAGGATATAAGTATGTCAAGTTCAGTGAATATTTAAGAAGGTATTATTCGTTTCAATCTTTTATTTTCCCTATTGGTATTTGTTTCTAATATATTCTGTAAATTCAATGTTTCAAGTTCTAGATATATAAAATATCTAGAACTGGCAAAATTGAATTTACATAATAATTGTGTTTTTTAATGTCTAGTGCCATAAATATCTGAATTCAATTATGAAATAGGAGGGGTTTCACACTCTCCTTGCATGATTTATACGCAGAACTGTACTTTCAAATTCTCAATCAGACTGCACTTATAATATAATCTTTACTGAGTTTGCATGCAATACAGAGAATCCTTGTTTCATATTACACCAATATGTTTTGGATATCGTTCGATCTGCATCCATATTATGCCGAAGGTCATAGGCGAGCAGATAAATAAGAATCTGATTAGCCGCACTCGCCATAAATGCCAAACATACTAAACCAAAATAAAACATATAGAAGGGTATCAATTTAGCGAACAAAATGGGCATTTTGACAACTTATGTCTGCTCAGTGATGCTCTAGAACGAAACTGTGGAAATCCAAATTATAATTATTTGAAAATCAAATTAATTACCCAAGTGACCATATAAAACTAAATAAACCACCTGAGGACAGCTTCTATGATGGAGATGCTCCTTTGTTTTAGAATAACTTGTTAATATTTTTGTCAAAGTAAAATTGAAATGTATATATGGGTTCAGTACAGAGGCACTGAAAACCTAGCACTTGCTTACAATCTGACTAGCGGTACTGAGTGACTGTTTATGATAAAACCAGAACATATGTACGTATATGAATTTAGTGCACCATTCATACAAAATACAACTTAAATGGCCTGGAATTAACAGCTGATTGGATTTTTTAAATCCTGTGTGTTTTCATATTGTATAGCTCCATGGTGACTTCTGCCACATAACTGAGTCAGTAACTCCTCTTTTTCTTTCATTTAAAATGTAAGTTTACGCAGATGATGTGAAGAAATCTAAAGTGAAAAAATTAAAAATAATAATAATGTAAAACATTCATTGTCTTGCATAATAAGTATGAATCCAGTGTTTGCTACAAGACTTGCTTAAATTTATGTCCAACAAATATATATATGTTCACCTTTCCGGTCCACCTACCCATCAACCGCTGTGGAAAGACCAAGGAATGTAGAGTAAGTGAAAATCCTACAGATAAACAATTTCGATACCAGAAAAGGAAAAAACAAACGAAAGAGATTTGACCAAGGTGTATGACAGAGTTCACGAACGACATGTATATAAAACATGATAATAGGAAATCAGACACAGAAAACATTTCAAAAATTGATTCTACTGAGGTCACGATACCGACTTCGAACAGTCAATTAAAGTAACAAACGTCATTCAATTGATGTGGTTTACTAGTTTACGTGATTCGATCTTCAAGAACCAACAGACGATTGAATTAATTACGATATGTTTCTTTATACAGCATATGGTTGATGCATTAAAAGGAATGAAACTATTATACTCGACACGGATTTTATTGATTTGTAGAAACAAGCACTTAAATTAGCACAATGTATTGTTACCATTGAAATTTAATTGAAATGAGAGGTATTGTATTTTCAATTAGTATTTATTCATAAGAAATCTTTTCCTATATAAGATGTAATCGATATTTTGATAATTTTTGGTAAACTTTCAGATTGTACAATTCCAATGAAATCGATCTTAACATATGAAAAAGTTCATGGCTTTAAATGTATATATCCTCCTCGTCCTGTTAGCATGCTTTAATGTTACATAAATAAAAACGTAAATATATAAATGATAAGTACTAAATTAAAGACTCTTTCTATGAGAATTACAGTTACAAAAGAAAAAGAAAAAGAAAAAGAATTAAGAAAAATTTAAGACATTTAACATGATATCTGTTCTTTTAAAGTTATGTTTTAAATTATATTCTAATCAAGATTCGAAGAAGTCCTCCAAAGGGAAGTGCGGTACATAAAAAAGTAAAGGAACACAAACACTCTTTATTGCAAATTTTCGGCCTCACGACCTTTATCAAGCAATTTTTCAGATGACAAATACAAAGCTAAGTAAAATCCATGTTTACGTTTCAAAGATACACAAGCTTCTAAACCAAGATAAACAATGACGTTCATAACGTCATTATTATGCGCGGAAGTATAGCGTTAAAATTGACTGATGTTAATGTTAAAATACATGTCTATATACATACATACATACATATATATATATATATATATATATATATATATATATATATATATATATATATATATATATATATATATATATATATATATATATATATATATATATATATACATACGCATCTAAACCTTTACCGCGTATAAAATTAACAACTATATAAAATTATTTAGAATAATAATACGAAGTATTATATAAAATGGTAGATATACAGTTTGAAAAATAAGTGTGCTAAAATATATCTATATACAGTATTAAAATATATACTCCAAGTCACCTCCAGACTGCATGCCTAGCATATCCGACGGTACCTTATTTTGGACGCCATTATTGTAAAATACCACCAAAGTATGCAGCGCCCACTGTCCGAATACAACCCGGAAACCTACTTATGTCTACATGACATTATGTAAATTGTAATAATTATATTAGAATATATCTATGATAATCACGTAAAGAAATCCTGACATTAAATAGCACTATGAAACAGGTTGTTCATGAAATATAAATATAGAGTCATATATTAATTAGTTTAAACGTTGCATCCATTAGGCGTAAGTGTTCCCAAATTTCTTATAGAATTATCTTCAACAATTAATCTATAAATTTTATTTCCGCCTGTAGTCCTAGTCACAATTTACAACACGTAGATCACGTTCATCATGGTCCGCATAATGTTTCATGATAGGTTTTTCTCTTTGATATTTTATATCGCGTCTGTGTTCTTCTATTCTCTCTTTTAACGATCTTAACAGAAAGATCGTTAAAAGAGAGAATAGAAGAGCACAGACGCGATATGATGGATTTTAATTAGCTTTGTATTTGTTCTCTGAAAAATTGCTTGGTAAAGGTCATGAGGCCGAAAATTTGCAGTACAGAGTGTTTGTGTTCTTTTACTTTTATATTCTAATCATTTGGTTGATATTTTGGAATTTATCATTATACATGGTATTATTATCATTATACGTGGTATCATTATCATAAACCTTTACCGCGTATAAAATTAACAACTATATAAAATTATTTAGAATAATAATACGAAGTATTATATAATAGGATTTATGTCAGCGTATGCAAATAAATCTGTTTATCAAAAGCGACAATGTATTTCATTTATTTCGGGTTTGTTGTAATTATTAATTTCGGGCTCAGGATTATTCTTATTCTATTGCAATCTTTTTCTGATGCAATCCCAGTCAACACGTTTCTAGTATTTTAATAGCTCAAGGCTGCACCTTTTAATTCTAAAAACGCTACTTATTTCTGTCATCGCATTGGAAACCGTATTGTATTAGCATTGCAATTTATTCGATGAACTTTAACTGCAGCGTTTATCTTATTTTACGTTTGTTTATGAGGCATTTCTGAGCCTTTCTTTAGCACCGGTTCGGCCGCTAGTCCCTGGCATTTTAAAGATGCATGAGGAGTTCATCGACGCTTTTCATATTTGATTTTATATAATTGTAGTTTCAAATTATGAATTGGTATTTGTGTCGAATTACAGTTGAAACAACAACAAGACATTAATTAGGTCGTTTCTTAAATGCTAGAACCCCCCCCCCCCCCTTATTTTTATACTTCAACACTAAAATAAACATATACTGATAGGCACGCTAATCTTACCGGTTTAGGCGTTATGATTATTGCTACAATGTGATGTCTTGTTGTACGATGTATTAAAATAAAATAAAGAATAATTTTTTCTTCCAGTATGAAATGTACAAATAAGTGGAAGTCATACTTTTTCTTTATTTTCTGCATATTTTCTTAGCATTATTTGCTTGTGTCAAATGACGTAGTATCGTTTTAGTTGACGTCACAGTTACGACAGTACTTAGTCGATCTTATTTATTTTGATATATCAACATGATCAATATGAGGAGTAATGCTTTGTTTTATGGAGTATGTTTCATGTGGTGCGACAGTTTAGCTTATCCTACATGTAACGTATACCGCTGGTGTCGAGGATGTCGGATCCTCACCCCTGGATTCGGAAAATGGAAAAGTTACTGGCAGCAGGCTCAGCTATATAGTTGAAGTCACCATGGATATATTTAATAATTATTTTTGCTTGTACATCTTTGGTTCACTTCATTCTTTCCATACATTAAATAAACTTTAAGTTAAATTGTAGATTCCATTATGCCAAGGAGAAAATCTAGCCGTCCAACCAGTTCCCCCTATGCCCGCCAAGCGGAAGCCATTGATACAGCTAGTGGCAATTTGCCAGTTGTCCCTGCCTCTTTACATAGTAGTACCTCTTCAACCTCCCAGGGGCAGCAACCTTCCCTGGAACAAGGTCACATTCAAACGGTGACATCCTCCTTGGAAACATCGGATACCACGACTCTGCGGCGCCCTGTTGATACAGCAGGTAATTTGTGTGAAGGGGCTGTTTTATCCCCTCTTGTCAGTGTGACCGATGATCTAGGGTCCCATGTCCCTTTAAAGATCAAAGAAAAAATATGGAATGGTCAATTCGTTGACCTTGGTGAACTACTTGTGAATGATTCATCAAGGCAACATGAGAGCCAAAAAATCGTTATGATTAATGGGGAACTTGTCGTTAGGCAACGAGAAGATAATCCCAAAATCAATGATATTGAAGCATGGACTTCAGCGTTTTTAATTTACACAAGCATATATATAAATAGACATGGTGAGCACATTCAAGGCCTGCTAAGGCATATGAGCACCATCAGACTGGCTGCCTCCCGCCAGCCTGGACTGGGTTGGAAGTCCTATGATACACAGTATCGCCTTCGAAAGGCATTGAACCCAGGTAGCCCATGGGGCGTCATTGATGGGGAGTTATGGTTGATTTTTATGGGCACTAGGCAGGAAGCTAAGCCAGAAATAACTCCTAAAGTTGCATACTGTTTTGATTTTAACTACAAAGGTGTTTGTGCCAGAAGGCCTTGTAGATATGTTCATAAATGCATAAATTGCAATTATAATAATCATGGTATAAACATGTGTTTTAGATCAGGTGGGATGCAGCAAAACACTCCTCGGCCGGGAACTCCGGGTCAAAGGCCATTCAGGCCTAGAGTCCCTGCCCGATTCCCAAGACCACAAACTCAAACAGGAGTTATGGGCCCTCGCTAACTCCCCAATTAATATAACAGCCTTACAAGAATTGATTCAGGGTTATCCACTTATTGAAGATGCAAATTTGTTACTAAATGGTTTTAGTTATGGTTTCCGTTTAAAATATCAGGGACCTAGAGTCCACATGTGTTCCAGGAACTTGCATTCAGCAAAGTTATATCCATTGCAACTTCAAAACCTTATTGATAATGAAATAGAAAAAGGCAGGATTTTAGGTCCTTTTAAAAATTTACCAATTTCCAATTTAAGAATTTCTCCAATAGGCTTAGTTCCTAAAAAATCTGGAGGATGGCGACTCATAACACATTTGTCGTCGCCTGTTGGTTTTAGTGTAAACGATTTCATTGATCAGGTAGATAGTACTGTTTGTTATTCAGCCTTTGATGACACACTCCAGTTGATTTGTTCCGTTGGTCAAGGTGCTTTACTTGGAAAAATGGATATCAAGTCCGCTTTTAGACTTTTACCTATACATCCTGCTGACTTTTGTCTTTTAGGCTTTAAGCACCTCGATAGTATTTACATAGACAAATGTTTACCAATGGGTTGTTCAATCTCTTGCAAGCTTTTTGAAAAATTTTCATCTTTCATTCAATGGGCAACTGAGAAATTATCTGGGTCATTGTCACTAGATCACTATTTAGATGATTTTATTTTTATTGGACAGCAGGATACAGGGGAGTGTAGGCATTTAATGGAATCTTTTGAAAAAGTCTGCGCCATGTTGGAGGTCCCAATTGCGAACGATAAAACTGAGGGTCCCACAACATGTATTACATATTTAGGTCTCCAGATAAATACATGCAATATGACTATTTCTATCCCTGAATCCAAATTAGTAGACCTTAAGGCCAAACTGTTTTATGTACTGAATAGGAAGAAAGTTACACTTAAAGAAATGCAGTCTCTTGTAGGGTCATTAGCTTTTTGTTCAAGGGCTATCCCAGCAGCAAGGGCGTTTAACCGTCGTCTTTATAGTGCGATGTCTGGTATTAGAAAGCCATTTCATTTTATTAGAGTTAATTCAGGAATGAGACAGGACATGTCTATGTGGTTGCAATTTCTAGATCATTTTAACGGCAATACTTCAATAGTCCCTACAAACTGGCTTTCGCCTGAAATTTCTCAACTTTTTACCGACAGTTCCAGAAAAGGTTGTGGTGCATATTGCAATGGTCAGTGGTCGTACATTGAGTGGCCTAGTTATTGGGATTTAAGTATTATACAGGATATGGCCTTTTTGGAGTTAATACCAATTGTGTTAGCTTTGTACTTATGGTGCAAAAATTTGGAAAATAAACGGTTATTATTGAATATTGATAACCAGGCTCTAGTGTCTATTATAAACACAAAAACATCTAAATCCTTAAGGATCATGTCCTTCATTAGACCTTTAGTGTTAATAACCATGAAGCATAATATTTGCATGAAAGCAGTTCACATAGCTTCTAAACAAAATGAAATTGCAGATTCAATTTCTCGATTTCAGTGGAATCGATTTCGAAGGGTAGCCCCATTGGCAGATCCACAGCCTCTGGAAGTTCCAGTAGAATTTTGGACAATTTTCAATCAACTATAAATCATTTAGTTTGTCAATCAGTAGCCAAAAATACGCAAAAATCCTATCAAAATGCATTGAACATTTTTGAAAAGTTCCGTAATCAATTTGTTTTGCCCGCTACTTGGCCCCCATCTTTGGACAACATCATAAATTTCGTCGCTTATCTGTATGAAAAGTCTTATTCTGTTAGTTCTGTTCGGTCATACTTAGCCGGCATAAATTTTCACATGAAGGTCGGGGGCTTTACAGATTTCACTAATAATTTCTTAATTACAAAAATGTTAGACGGATTTAACAGGTCTAGGCCTTCCATAGATGTGAGGTCTCCCATTACGTTAGATATGTTGTATAAAATGGTGGATGCTTTGAAAATAATTTGTTGTTCCACATACGAATACTATTTGTTTTCAAGTGCATTTTTGTTAGCCTTTTTCTGCTGGCTTCGAGTTAGTGAATTAACTGTGACTGGAAATGGAGATGAGAGTAAAGTGTTTAGTATAAAAGATGTTAAATTGGAAAATTCATATATTTTGGTGACTGTTCGCTTCTCTAAAACAGATCAGTTTGGTAAAGGATCTACTTTACAAGTTACTAAATCAGAGAGGTCTGGCATTTTGTTTAGCCTTCTTGAATTTTATCTGTCTGTCAGACCCGCAAACATAAGTGAAGTTTTGTTTGTTCATTTCAACGGTCAACCAATGACCTCTTATCAGTTTTCTGTTATGCTCAAGAAGACATTAAAATTTCTAAACATTAATGAAAGTACATTCAAATCGCATTCTTTTCGTATTGGTGCTGCAACTCTGGCATTCATGGATGGTTTCTCTGAAGCTGAAATAAAAACATGGGGTCGTTGGAAGTCTGATTGTTTTTCAAAGTACATAAGAGTACCTTCCCTGTAATTAAGATTGTAATTACTAGAGATGCATCTCATTCTCTAGTCAAGTTTCAGGTATCATCCCTGTGGTATGGATCATTGGTTCATCATTGATAAAGAAGGCAGCTTCTGCTACAAGTAAACATTTGCAAACCAATCTGCAGCTACCAGTGGTTGTCAAATGGTTTGGGAAATCTGGCGCATCTTTGGTATATGTTGAGGAAAAAGTCCACGAATTATTAAGTTACAATGAAGCCCCAGATATGCTTATTATTCATGCTGGAGGAAATGATTTTGGTCTTAAATCATCTCTTGAATTAAGAGAGTATATTAGTTGCTTGATGCAAAATCTCAGTCATTTATTGCATAACACTTTAATTGTCTGGTCGCAAATTTTACCCAGAAACTACTGGCGTTACATGTATAGTAATATTGCAGCTGAAAAAATGAGAAAGAGAATAAATAACTTTGCTGGAGCTTGTGTAATTAAGCATGGTGGTGCATATATAAAGCATCCAGATCTTGAGAGTTATCGCTCTGAATTTTTTCTTGATGATGGCGTTCACTTAAATGATTTAGGAAATGAACTATTTTTGAATAGTTTGCAAGGTGCTGTATATACATTTGTGAATTCATTGCATTGCATATACCCATAAAAAAAAAAAAAAAAAAATGCTTCCAGACGACCTGTCATGGCTCTATTCCAAAAATTCCGCTGACTTTGTTGGCGGATGTGTGTTGGAAGGTTTTTGTATCCACCACACATATGGCAATTATTTTTGGAATATATATTTTGAATTATTGATTATTTAGTATGTGGTGCATTCTCATCGTCTGTGGTTACTGTTTCCCAGGACCCGATGATTTGAGTTGTGCCCCATGGATCACTGATTTTATAGTATTTACCCAGGATCCATGTTATAAATGCATTGATTGAATATTGCTGCATTGATTGATTGAATACTGCTGCATTGAAAAATTATTGATTGAATATTGCTGCTGCATTGATTGATTGAAGACTTTGACATATGACTTATTGAAAAGTTGTCAGTCGCTGCTTACGAGCCATGACAGAGTTGTGCCAATAAATTTATTAACTTTACTATTTTTAGTTGTCTTTGATAATAGGATTTATGTCAGCGTATGCAAATAAATCTGTTTATCAAAAGCGACAATGTATTTCATTTATTTCGGGTTTGTTGTAATTATTAATTTCGGGCTCAGGATTATTCTTATTCTATTGCAATCTTTTTCTGATGCAATCCCAGTCAACACGTTTCTAGTATTTTAATAGCTCAAGGCTGCACCTTTTAATTCTAAAACCCTCCTTCACCCTCCCAATATATTTAGTATATATGTATGTTGCTAAGTAGTAATAATTGAAGTTGTGTGAGATGTGTTGATGAATTAGCTTGTATATTTTTCATTTGAAACTCTTGATGCTTGTTGAGTTATTATTTTCAGGAAAACCACTATCCTGTTCGTCATGGTTCGTGTGCTTGAAAATTTGCACTGCAGCTTGGATTAGGACTTTATCGTGAGATTGTGTTTGTTCTTCGAACATTTGGACATTTCGTGTAAGGCAATTATTTTTGGAATATATATTTTGAATTATTGATTATTTAGTATGTGGTGCATTCTCATCGTCTGTGGTTACTGTTTCCCAGGACCCGATGATTTGAGTTGTGCCCCATGGATCACTGATTTTATAGTATTTACCCAGGATCCATGTTATAAATGCATTGATTGAATATTGCTGCATTGATTGATTGAATACTGCTGCATTGAAAAATTATTGATTGAATATTGCTGCTGCATTGATTGATTGAAGACTTTGACATATGACTTATTGAAAAGTTGTCAGTCGCTGCTTACGAGCCATGACAGAGTTGTGCCAATAAATTTATTAACTTTACTATTTTTAGTTGTCTTTGATAATAGGATTTATGTCAGCGTATGCAAATAAATCTGTTTATCAAAAGCGACAATGTATTTCATTTATTTCGGGTTTGTTGTAATTATTAATTTCGGGCTCAGGATTATTCTTATTCTATTGCAATCTTTTTCTGATGCAATCCCAGTCAACACGTTTCTAGTATTTTAATAGCTCAAGGCTGCACCTTTTAATTCTAAAACCCTCCTTCACCCTCCCAATATATTTAGTATATATGTATGTTGCTAAGTAGTAATAATTGAAGTTGTGTGAGATGTGTTGATGAATTAGCTTGTATATTTTTCATTTGAAACTCTTGATGCTTGTTGAGTTATTATTTTCAGGAAAACCACTATCCTGTTCGTCATGGTTCGTGTGCTTGAAAATTTGCACTGCAGCTTGGATTAGGACTTTATCGTGAGATTGTGTTTGTTCTTCGAACATTTGGACATTTCGTGTAAGGCAATTATTTTTGGAATATATATTTTGAATTATTGATTATTTAGTATGTGGTGCATTCTCATCGTCTGTGGTTACTGTTTCCCAGGACCCGATGATTTGAGTTGTGCCCCATGGATCACTGATTTTATAGTATTTACCCAGGATCCATGTTATAAATGCATTGATTGAATATTGCTGCATTGATTGATTGAATACTGCTGCATTGAAAAATTATTGATTGAATATTGCTGCTGCATTGATTGATTGAAGACTTTGACATATGACTTATTGAAAAGTTGTCAGTCGCTGCTTACGAGCCATGACAGAGTTGTGCCAATAAATTTATTAACTTTACTATTTTTAGTTGTCTTTGATAATAGGATTTATGTCAGCGTATGCAAATAAATCTGTTTATCAAAAGCGACAATGTATTTCATTTATTTCGGGTTTGTTGTAATTATTAATTTCGGGCTCAGGATTATTCTTATTCTATTGCAATCTTTTTCTGATGCAATCCCAGTCAACACGTTTCTAGTATTTTAATAGCTCAAGGCTGCACCTTTTAATTCTAAAACCCTCCTTCACCCTCCCAATATATTTAGTATATATGTATGTTGCTAAGTAGTAATAATTGAAGTTGTGTGAGATGTGTTGATGAATTAGCTTGTATATTTTTCATTTGAAACTCTTGATGCTTGTTGAGTTATTATTTTCAGGAAAACCACTATCCTGTTCGTCATGGTTCGTGTGCTTGAAAATTTGCACTGCAGCTTGGATTAGGACTTTATCGTGAGATTGTGTTTGTTCTTCGAACATTTGGACATTTCGTGTAAGGCAATTATTTTTGGAATATATATTTTGAATTATTGATTATTTAGTATGTGGTGCATTCTCATCGTCTGTGGTTACTGTTTCCCAGGACCCGATGATTTGAGTTGTGCTCCATGGATCACTGATTTTATAGTATTTACCCAGGATCCATGTTATAAATGCATTGATTGAATATTGCTGCATTGATTGATTGAATACTGCTGCATTGAAAAATTATTGATTGAATATTGCTGCTGCATTGATTGATTGAAGACTTTGACATATGACTTATTGAAAAGTTGTCAGTCGCTGCTTACGAGCCATGACAGAGTTGTGCCAATAAATTTATTAACTTTACTATTTTTAGTTGTCTTTGATAAAATGGTAGATATACAGTTTGAAAAATAAGTGTGCTAAAATATATCTATATACAGTATTAAAATATATACTCCAAGTCACCTCCAGACTGCATGCCTAGCATATCCGACGGTACCTTATTTTGGACGCCATTATTGTAAAATACCACCAAAGTATGCAGCGCCCACTGTCCGAATACAACCCGGAAACCTACTTATGTCTACATGACATTATGTAAATTGTAATAATTATATTATAAGAATATATATATA
Organism: Pteria penguin; assembly: GCA_035048485.1. Classification (NCBI taxonomy): domain Eukaryota; kingdom Metazoa; phylum Mollusca; class Bivalvia; order Pterioida; family Pteriidae; genus Pteria; species Pteria penguin. The sequence goes on along the minus strand of CM068588.1, from coordinate 22,229,319 downwards.
ATAATCACGTAAAGAAATCCTGACATTAAATAGCACTATGAAATAGGTTGTTCATGAAATATAAATATAAAGTCATGTATTAATTAGTTTAAACATTGAATCCATTAGGCGTAAGTGTTCCCAAATTTCTTATACAATTATCTTCAACAATTAATCTATAAATTTTATTTCCGCCTGTAGTCCTAGTCACAATTTACAACACGTAGATCACGTTCATCATGGTCCGCAAAATGTTTCATTATAGGTTATTCTCTTTGATATTTTATATCGCGTCTGTGTTCTTCTATTCTCTCTTTTAACGATCTTAACAGAAAGATCGTTAAAAGAGAGAATAGAAGAGCACAGACGCGATATGATGGATTTTAATTAGCTTTGTATTTGTTCTCTGAAAAATTGCTTGGTAAAGGTCATGAGGCCGAAAATTTGCAGTACAGAGTGTTTGTGTTCTTTTACTTTTATATTCTAATCATTTGGTTGATATTTTGGAATTTATCATTATACATGGTATTATTATCATTATACGTGGTATCATTATCATTATACATAGAATTATTATCATTATACGTGGTATCATTATCATCATAAGGGACATCATTGTCATTATACGTGGTATCATTATCGTTATAGGTGGTATCATTATCATTATACGTAGAATTATTATCATTATACGTGGTATCATTATCATCATAAGTAACATCATTGTCATTATACGTGGTATCATTATCGTTATAGGTGGTATCATTATCATTATACGTAGAATCATTATCATTATACGTGGTATCATTATCGTTATGCGTGGTATTATTGTTATCATAAGTGGTATGATTGTTATTATAAGTGGTATCATTTTCATTATACGTGGTCTCGTTTTCAATATACGTGGTATCGTTATCGTTATAAGTGGTATCATTATCGTAATACGTGGTTTCATCATATCAATTCTGGATTTCGTCTTAAGATGCCTCACCCAAAGGTTTCATTCATCATGTCTGCAATATTACATTCTAAGTTACCATAAGAGCTATTTTTCAAGAACGATAAAACCAAATAGACAAACATTGTCTGACTTAATTGTTTTCACACATTTTTGTGTCTTTATCTTGATTTTTTAAGTTACAGATGCAAGTGAATAGTCATTTGTCCGTTTCTAAAAGTCATAATAAACACGAGAATACACATATTTACGATTTGTTTATTTATAACTTTTAAAATGTGTTTCCTTTAATTGTGCTGCTTTTGCGGTGAGTGGAAAGATGGACACCCATAAGCCGGTAAACCACAATAAATTAGTTTATTGTGTTTGTTACTTTAATTGCCCGTCCTAAGTCGGTATCGTAACCACAGCTCAATCGAATATTTCAGTAACGTCGTTTTTCCGTGTATATATTACTATAAAAATTTATATATAAATAATTAAAAATTTATAAATAAACAAACTGTGCTGAATTATGTTACTTTCGTCTGTATTTAAGGGCATACATGGCGGGTGTGGCTAGCCAAACAGGAGACGCTCACTCCTCCCGGGCACCTGGCCTCACCTCTGAATGTCAGAGGTCCGTGAATGTCCACCGTGGCGCATTGTTGTTAGTGCCATGGTCATGTGACGTCAATTACTTTCGTATTATCTTTTGTGCGCATGTCCTTGGTGATTTTTGTCATACAGCTTTGTCAGGTGTCTTTTGCTTTCTCTGATCAAACAGTAACTTGTTTGTGAATGAGCAAATTATGTTCAAGTGAGCTAAAAAGGGAAATTTCGGCTTATTGTTTCTATGATCCTGTATACTATACACAGTTTTTTTTCATGCATTTTACAGTATTGTCATATCAATAGCCTTGTATTTTCGTAAAAGAACCCCATAGAGGATATGATTCTACTATTATCGTACACTTGTGCTAGTCTTGTGTGATTGTAACGCTTCCTATAGAGCATTTGTTAACGATGATCTTTATTCCGTGCTCAAATATTTTTTGTGGCATCTATATGCTGTGGGATTTCCAAGGTTTTATGAATGTCTACTTTAACATGGTATGGTTAGTGACGCAGTGACCGTCGCAGCATGGGTGAAATATTCCCGGCGCGACGTAAAAAATAATGTATCTATCTATTGACGCATTGATATTGTATTACTTATTTTCGTATATATAAGAATCTGCAGGTAGATTTGAATGCAACGTGAGTATAGGCTACCCTGTTCGATAAAAGTGTCAAAGTGGGTCCAGAAAAAAAATTGTTGCTTTTAAAAACCCACTAGCCATAACGTGTTTATACACATATCCTCATGGCATGTTGTGTCAAATTAGTTCAAAGAAAGAACTTGCGGTTATAATTGCATTTTTTCCCTTACGAATAATATTTCCCTATGACTTCATTCTTATTCTATAATTTGGTATGTAATAAATTTTTATGACCTCTCTCTTTGAGAAACCTGTTGATCCCTGTTCTCTACATGGAGGATTATTTATAAATTTTCAAATGTGTGTCATTTGATTGTGCTGTTTTTGTGGTGAGTGGGTAAGTGGGCGCCCGTAAACCGGTTAACCACATCAAATGAGTGACGTTTGTTACTTCAATTGACCGTTCTAAGTCGGTATCGTAACCGCAGCACAATCGAATATTTTTGTAATGTCGTTCCGTGTATATTATGCTATTGTCATTTTTTTGTGTGCAGGTCCTTGATGATTTGTGTAATACAGCTTTGTCAGATGTCTTCTGTTTTCTCTTTCATATTCAGTATACAATACCTCTATTTTGAATATATTGAATGGAAGCGAGGCCGGCAACTTTGCTCACACGTAAATTATTTTCATTTAGGTTATATAGAGAAATTTTTAATATGTTATTGTCTAGAACCACGAGTCATAATGACCTCATACTTGAGGTTTGTTAAAACTCAAAGTAGGGATTTGAACATCTGGTTATCACAGTCAGTACCAACTTTTATCACTCCCCAGCATAAGACAGAATTAACAAGAGGTTTGAAGTAAATTATATAGCTTTCTGCTATATGTTGAACAAATTATTGCCTATAATTGAAGTTAAAGAAAAGTTACTGACAGAAGTCACCACGGAGATATTTTCGAGAGTCATTTGAAAAAATTGACGGTTACGTTACAATACTCAATAGAAGGGTTCTCGATTGTAGTGGCTGTTGTACTGGATGCTGTGTTACAGCGATTAACGCAATGCTTTTTCGCTATTTCTTGTGCCACATTTTCACTTAGTACATCAGACATTTGCCTTTTCTTATTCGCCACTAAGGGTTCTGCTGTACGATATAACAGAGTTTTCACTTTTATGACTACTTATGCCCATGGATATATTGTGCTTAAACGCCTATATGACCTAGTGTTGTTATACTCGTAGTGTTGTTGTATTCGTAGTGCAGTTATTTTCGTAGTGCAGTTATATTCGTGGTGTTGTTATGTTCGTAGTGTTGTTATACTCGTAGTGTTGTTATTCTCGTAGAGTTATTATATATTTATAAATATTTTAATATTATTATAAATGTGGCGTCATTTCGGAAAAGATAATTATATTTCTTTTGTATATACAAGTACTTCTGTTCTAACATGACATTCTAATCAGAAATAAGATCATTTTATGGACTTAATATACCACCATATACCCATATACCATTATAAACCATATTTGATTTTCCAATTTTGTTATTGTCCATTAACCATAATATCATCAAAATACCGGTATGTTAGATAACACTAGGAAAAACCGAATAAAAGACGTTATTTAATACAACAGTATGCTTATTAATGTTTTATAAGTTTAAATACATTTTAAGCAAAAAATTTCTTTCGAAAGGCAGACAAGGCTGATAGGAAATCCAACATGATTATTCCACCAAATATAACTACCAGCAATGCTGTACCCATATACCCTACGCCCGCGGCTGACGGTCGAGTGTCATGTGCACTACTTTTCTTTCTTATTGTGGACGACAGGACTTTCCTCTCTACCTTTATTGCATTAGACAGCTCTTCTAATCGCTGTATAAATTCCTCGGTCATGTTAACTGGGTGTAGAGGTTGGGTACAATACAGATCGCAGTCACACATTATTGTCGAGGATACAGATTGGTGTGATGATGAAGTTACAATAGGATTGGTGATTTCTTCTTTAGTACTTAACGATGGAGAGGTAATTGGCTCTGTTCGTGCTAGTGTTGTGGTTTCTTGATGTAAAGTAGAAGTAGTGATGTCTGTTAAATATATGTTAAATTCGATTATGTAGTACATATCTGCTAAGCTCACAGATAATGATATTAGTAAGTATAAGAAGAAAGGGAAAAATGATAATGGCATTCAGAATATGCAATAATAAGCACAAACAAAAGTTATCACAAAAAGATTGATTGTAATACAGCTATGGTACCACTTAAGGACGGTCAAATGAAAAGTCAATCGTGTCTCAGTCGGTGTGGTAACCCAGTCTACCGTCTCACCTTCCTACTCATTGCAAAAGAGGTACAATTAAAGAATATATATTTCAAGATTGTAAGAAAAAAGAGGAGTTACTGGCTCAGTTATGTGGCAGAAGTCACCATAGAGCTATACAGTACATGAATATAAATAATATACTAGAACATATATCACATTACAAAAATATTTGATTGTAGTGCAATTACGATACCGACTTAGGACGGTCATTTAATTTGACAAAAGCCAAACAAATGGTGTGGTTAACCGGTTTACGGGCCCACCTTCCCACTCACCGTAACAGCAGAACAATCAAAGGACTTACATTTAAAAATTTATAAATAATCCTCCATGTAAAGAACAAGGGTCAACAGGTATCGCATATTGAGAGGTCATAAAAATATAAACACGTAAGGTATTGTAAAATACATAATGGTATAAAAATATATGCGACATCAACATGATAAACCGTGCTCTGCCAGTCTGAAAGCGAGCTAAGACCCTAGATCTGTAGGAGTCCCGACTAACAGTCAGAGGGGACGAGGTTCAGGACCATGTCTCCTCTGAAAGAGGTTTGGACAAGACCCGTCATATAGTCCCCACCGCCCTGTTAGTCAGCGTGCAACGTTCAAGTAAAATTCTGCATAAGGCTGTAGAGGGGCCAAATACAAGACCTATAGTCTTTTTGATGATCTCAATATCATATTGTCTATTTATAAGACGTTTGATTATTTTATTACATGATAAAATAACGTTATCGGAGCCTTTTACTTTCCTTAGTTTATATACGAGATCACCGTAAAAATAAGGATGGGAAATTCCATTGGATACATACTGTTGAAAGGAAATATTTCCAAATTTAGATAGAAGTTCTGAATAAGATCTGAAGAATTTGCCGAATGTTTTTCTTAGCTTGTGATATCTGTAACCCTGAGTTAAAAGTTTAGTAGTAATTTGTAAATTTCGTTTATGAAAGTCCAAAACATCGGTGCAGCCTCTGACAAATCGAACTAATTGAGATATATAGATACCATATGATGGGAGTCGAGGGACATCGCCATCCAAGTAAGGGAAATTTACAATAGGAAATCCAAAATCCTCACGTTTATCATAAATATTAGTATATATTAGGTGGTTGATAATTTTGATGTTTAAATCTAAGAAAGGTGTAGATTTATCTCAAGTATTAGCTTTATTCAATGTGAGCTCTGGTGGATAAATTTCTGATATGAATTGTTCGAATTCAGGGTTGTCGATAACCAAAATATCATCCAGATATCTACAAGTATTATTGAATTTGTCAATGAGGTCAAAACGTTTTGATTTTTGAAGAGAAACAATAAAATCCCTCTCAAAACAATAAAGAAATAAATCTGCTATCAGAGGCGTGCAGTTAGTACCCATAGGAATCCCAACTATTTGTTGATATATCTTGCCATCAAATTGCACAAAAATATTATTCATGAGAAAATCTAGTGCTTTACATAATTCCTTGCAAGTCCAGTATTTATATGAAGTATATTGTTTGTTGGAAAAGAATCCGGAGTTATTGGAAGTACATATGTACGTTTTAGATTCTCTGTGAAAACACCATTGTATAAGAGACAGCAACTTGCTTTTAATCAAATCATGAGGCAGAGATGTATAAAGTGTAGAAAAAAATCAAATGTAGAAATTTGAGTCGCTTTGAAATTTAGCGAAAGAAGTTTGTGTATAACTTCATGAGAATTTTTAATCGACCAAAAGTAATTGATGTTACTATTATGAAATGCGACATCACAATATTTGATAATATGATCTTTTATAGCAGTTAGAGCAGACGTAATATGCTTCGATAGTACCGTAGTAGAGCAGTGGCTAGAATTAGATATGAAACGTGATTTATATGGACTTTTATGTAGTTTTGGGAGCCAATATATGGTTGGTAGATCAGATATATCAGTTTTAATTTTGAAGTCGGACATGGTCATGAGGTTATCGTGCAAGGTGCTGTCTTTTGAGGTAGGGCTTTCCACATATGTATGAGTGGAGTTTAATTCGTTTTTAAGTACTTCAATATAATATAGTTTTCAAACAACTATTATGTTATTACCTGCTTTATCAGCAGGAACAAAGACATATTTAGCATGTAAGTCAGCTATCTTCTTTTTAATAGAATTTGCCGTCAATGTATTAATTAGGCTGTTGAAATAAATGCGGATTTTCCGTAAAGTTCTTAATACGGATATCGACAATTCTTAAAATCTCGTATTTCCAATCATTAAGAGCATGAACCTTTACCTGTTCTTTTTTACACCAACGTTTACAATATGTAGTTAAAGCATCTTCTATAACGTCACGGCATTTATTGAAATCTATCCTGGACGGTAAACTATATTTAGGTCCTTTTCCAAAAAGGGTGCGCAATTTCTTGTCCGAAATACAGTTTAGGTCACCAGTAATAACATGACCTGCCGGTTTATAAACATATTTAGATTTATCACAAGAACACGACGAAGGAATAGAGTCTGAAACATCAGGGTTAGATGTAACTTTATTATAATTTAGAATTAGATTTCTTATAGGCTTTTTGTACTGGTAACAAATAAGTGGAGGTTCTAAATTCTCAAAATATTGGGGGATTTTAGATGTGACTCTGTGATCACGGAAAATATTAGAAATGTTAAGTAGATCGAAGCCTTTATTAATAAATTTAATTTTGAGAAATTGCTGCTTGGGTGGAAGAGACGGAATACGAGGAAAGAGTTTATTATATGAAAATAAAATAATCAAATTGAGTTTATATCAATCAGAATTGCGTAAACTTCGAAGATCAGCTTCGTCCAGGATAGATTTCAATTTATTTACTGGAATAGAGGATAGTGCATGCAACAGTTCATGACGGCCATTATTTTTTGCGATAAATAGAAGATCGTTTAATGACCTATTTAAACGATTACGTTTTCTGATGTTACGATTACGGCGACGACCATGTGACCTACGTTTTCTAATAGTTTTAATGTAAAAATATTGATCTTATTCTGACGAGAAGAAATATTACCTTGTCGATATATTTGGTCGTTGAGACCGAGAGGATATGGGGTTTGGAGTTGTTTAATCCAGTAGAGCTCGGTTTCCAAAAGTCGTTTTTTAACATCTGATTTCGTATCACCTGGTAATTTAGAGATATTTTCTACTGGAGTTATTTTTACATTGTTAATATTATGTTGGTATTTATTAAAGTGGTTATAAAGAAAATTCTGGTATTTACGTCGTGAATTATTACGAATTTTATAGGAATGATTCCGAAAACGTTGTTTCAAAGTTTGAGAAGTTTCCCCGGCATATTGAGCCCCACATCCTCTAGCTTCTCAAGTGATGACATATATAACATTGGCAGTATTTCAATCTATGTCTTTGTCTAATTTGGTGTTAAATGTATTTCCATTAACCGAAGATTCAATATTGGACTTGCAGCTTAAATGATGGCAAGTAAGACATTTCTTGGCGTTGCACTTATTAATCTTAGAATACCCTCTGCGTATAGAATTGACAGCTCTGTAAGAATTTATAGGTGTGAATGTTTTTGAAAATGAGATAGAACGTTTAATAGGGAATCTACTTTTAAGTGGAGAAATATGAACTTTAGTGGTGCCGAATAATTTTCTACAAGAAATACCAGGTATATGAAGAGTGGACACAGAGGGCAATCTAAGTGGTGTGATTATAACTTTAGGAGATTTGTATTTTAATTTTATTATATTTGAAGCCATTTTAATGAACAGGGGGGATAAGGATGTACAAACCCTGGGGAAAACTCCCACACAACCAAGTCAGTAACTATTGGGTGAATAATAAGGAACAAATTTATGACTGTAACCATGAATCGTGACTGAAAGGTATCGGATTATAAACTCACTAACTGCCCATAGGTCACTTTTCTTTCGGATGAGACAGTAGATAGATAGATAGATAGATAGATAGATAGATAGATAGATAGATAGATAGATAGATAGATAGATAACTAACATAAAGCATGTAACTGTAATCATTAATATGCAATACTTTGAAGCTGCCATACTTACCAATATTTTTCTCATCAGAACAAAGTGCATGTAGGTCATCAGTACATATCTTGGGAAATAAACTATCATGGCGCACTGCGACACACGAATATGTACCAGAAGAAAACTCGATGTATGTAAAGAAAGGAGCATAAGTCTGAATAGTGCCATTCAGGGTTGTCATGGTGTATGTAGAGGTGGTACTGTCAACGTAGTATCCGACGAATTTGCTTTCATATCTCAGACTAATAAAAAGGGAAGAAGAAAGAAGACATCTGAGTTAGTTATATGAAACATATATAATACTGAAAAAGGAGGGGGAAGACATATGACTTCACTGTATGAGAAACGTTGCCGTAGGGTGTAGTAAGTCCAGTTTTTTTTAACTTACCCACATTAAATACTGTGATAATAGTTTGTAAATTATTATGTAAATAAGGTGTATCGCCCCTGTGTAAAGCTGTGCCCTTAAATGGGCTCTTAGTTTTTGTACTTTTAAATCAATTGGGTAAAATTTGCTATGTAAATATTTCTTGTGGGAGAAGAGACATATGCTGTATTATAAGTTGACATAAGTTGTAACATACATATATATATAAAGCACAAAGACACTACAGCTAACAAGGCACCCTATATTTCACTTATATTCGTTCCCCGACGGACAGGTACCATAGGTCGTGGGGTCGAGTCCCCGTCGGGGAACGAATATAAGTGAAATATACCAGACAACGCTATTTCTGCTTCACATCAAGAAACAACGACAACGCCAAAACAAATCCGATTACCGCTCTATAACCTGAGTACTAAAGACGAAATCACCAATTCCATTGTAATTTCACCATCACAAAAACTTGGATCCTGTAGCTACATACCTACTTGTAGCAACATAACATTCTTCTCGCAAATTTGCCGTCTTTATTTCACAACTTATATTCTGTATCAGAGCATGTATATGTATTAACTTACTACACTTGAAAATATTTCTTGCATGACTTTTGCAACGGGTGTTGCAAGCAAGCAGGGAACACTTACTCCTCCCGGGCACTTGGACTTGGTCTTACCTCAGTTTCATTGGAGATCGCACTTGTCTGAATACGACTTTGTACACGATATTGTCCTTCGATTCCACGGACTTCGAGATGTGATTGTACTTTATTTTTTCCTTGTAAATATTGGCATGTGGTGCAATGAATTGATACACGTATACATGCTATTTAGTTAACAATGTTAAAAAATACTTATGAAAAAGACTTACTTTTAAAGTCGTTACAGATAAGCGGTAAATCCTATTCCTGCAAAAAGCTCCAGCGCCCAACGATTGCGGTAAATATCAGATGATATAACGTTATAATTTTGTGCAATGTATGCGCATTTCGACAATTCATGTCCCTTCTGTGATGCTCACGGCTGAATGACTGGAATTCTAATACATAATTGCTTGAAGAACAGAGTTAAAACCTAAATGACCGAAAAAGTCATCCAAAAACTCAATCTAAGGATAGAGTTTCGTATGAGGAAGATACTCCTTAGTTTTAGAGTGATTTACAGAATTAGGACGAGAGAATAGTTATACTAATCCGGACTCAAGCCCCACTGCTGACGGTTGGTCGGTATCGTAATACAGTAAAATCCGAGGTTACCTGTCCGAGAGGAACTGTTGCATAAAATATAAGCATAATTTTCAATGACCGTGTGAGGTAAATGCTGTAACCATTTAATTAACATGGCCTTAGTGTGACAAAAAACAATGATCACAATAGACAACCCTCTTTAGAGGCAAGCAGTGTATATAAAGTGATGCTTCGATGTTGATCTGATAGAAACAGTTTCATGTAAAATTGTGATGTATAATTTGTTTTAAAGAGGCGATATCTCTTACTTCATGTCGTTTGCATATTCTTCCAGTTTAATCATGTCCTCAGAATTGTGGATTAATGCCAAATAACCATTGTCTGCAGCACACAATGCCTGGCTATCAGCTTGGCTCTGTTTAGTCTGGAGGAACCAGTAACAAATGTTCCCTATTTTTATGCTTGGGGAAGTGCAATCTACAATAATAATATAAATGTTTCATGTTTATTTCTATTGCCACACAATGTACGCATCAAATTTTAGAAAACATTGTGATAAAAAGTTAATGATTTAACCTTGTGTTAGAAAAAATTAGAGCCGTGACCTTTTGAATTCACACCTTATGACATTCTTTGTCAATTTATTACATAAGGCTATCTAAATTAAGATAGTCTTAATAAACTCAAATAATCTGTTTGGAAGAAAATTTTAATATTATAATGGATTCAGTTGAGAATTACACCACGAGATGGGCGAAGCACGAATACGTCGACATAAATACATTTTCTGAATGGATTAAAAGTGTGAGTAACTTGATAAAGTCAAGAATTTAATTCATTCTAAATATGATGGTAATCAGTTTTAGATATAAAAGTAGATAACTTGAGAATTTGTCTATTGTAAATTTCTTCGAGTCTTACGATTTACACAACTATCCCACAGGATAACTGAAAGACAGACTATTGATCAGTGGTTTATAACAAAGATAGGTTTCAGAAATATAACAATATAGTTTTTGGTTGTCCAGACATATGTTTTATGAAGAAAAAAAATACACTGAAGAGGACATGCAGAAATTATTTATATGCAGATTATTATATATCTTCAGTTCTTGAGCTTCGTATTCAGATGTTCTTCTAATTGTTGCCAAAATGGTAAACTAAGTTCTACACTATATGACAAAAGAGACAGCTTAACTTTTCTTACTCCATACTTTCCAAAACCATAAAGTAACATATGGATATACATATGGTACCAATGCGTCTCAGCTGTTCCGATATACTAGACCTTCTTCTGACTACGGTTCCTTCGTTCACCGAGGCAAATTACTTGAAAAGTTACTATTAGGAGGATAAAACATTCCGTAAACTTTATGGACGATAAAGATATCTTGAGTACAAATATCGGATACCATTTTCCGACATGCAGACTTCTATACTCAGTTGAAGATGTTTATTGTTTAAACTGAGGGTAGATTTCTAATCGTGACGTTTTACCAAATCTGACTACAGTATTATACCGTCTACTGAACATAGATGATAGTTTATAATAACTCGACTTATATTATGGTATCACGAATGGTGTAACAGTCGGCACTTATTTCTTAAAACTCTAGCTTGGAATGATTTTGAAAATTGCATAATATCAGTAATAGTATGTAGTTGAAACCAAGAGTGAGTGTCAGATTCTGTGGTATTTGCGTCGAATTGGAAGTTTGAGTCATATTCATTATCCTTAGGTCTTTCCATACTTTCAATCACTCACTACTTTGTTTATATTTGGCTTCACTTATGAAGATTTCTTACTTTATTCATCTTACTAACGAAAATACTGACACGTAAAAAGAATATATATATATATATATATCTGTGTGTGTGTGTGTGTGTGTGTGTGTGTGTGTGTGTGTGTGTGCAAGGGTGTGTGTGTGTGTGTGAAAACGTTTGAGCAGACTGTGGCCTCTCATTTGTCTGATATATTTTTGTACTAATACAAGGCAAAATTTTTTCAGGCGTTGTTCTCTAGGGTAAGGAAGATCTCAGTTCATTATTACTAAGAAATACACTGACGACGTACTGTCTATAAATAATCCAAACTGTCACAATTAACCTCAGCTATATGTTAAACTGAGATTAATGATACAACAGGGAGCAACACATTTGTTTCTTACATAGATTTGTCTATACGGTTCGTTACAAACCTTTCAAAAATGTTGTTCAATGTTACAATGAAAGATGGCATACACAGATATTTAAAAAAAAAGGTGTAAATCAAATAAAACATAACTTGTCTCAAACTCATTTGTTTATTTACATTTTTCTGGTCAGTATATAATATAATAATGATGTACAATATTTCAACGGATATTTTAAAGACTAGATTTCTAAGAAAGAAAAAAAAAAAAAAAAAGATAGACAGCATTCATACAATCATTCATACTCTAGCACACAAATACTAACACACTTCGGCTCAATAAAGAAAAAGAATGAAAAAAGGAATGTCAAATACACAGCTTACATAGAATTGTACTTAAATATCAATCAATAAAATCGTAAAAAGGCATTTTATAATATGTAGGTGGATATTAAAACAGTCCTTTTTTTTAAAAACATTTATATTTTAAAACATAAAAACTTTTTATGCAAATGACAGGTTTGAAAACATTTCCTCCCATCCGTTCTAAAGACAACAAAATTTTCTGTATTCAAAGTTTCCACTAGCTATGTACTTATCAATGTTGTATTTAAATCTAATGTGGTAAAGTATACCTTGCAGAGTAGGAAATTTGTTTTGTTTGCAACAAATATATATATATATAATGTTTTACATTGAGAATTATAAAAATAAAGACAAAATTGTCTTTACCAGGTTCTTCTCCAAATAAAATATTAATAATGTGAAAACTCTTTTTGAAGTAGTATCATGAGCTAAATCAAAGTTCAATTTTAAGATTCCAGACGGTTGAATTTCTTTATCATTAAGTAATTTATACACCAATTTATAGAGCATTTGGTATATAAAAACATACATTTTTAGGGAATATATGGAAGGTCAGGTTTTTAAAGGTTATGGGATTTAAATCCTATTTTTCTTACGTATACATAAATTGCGCTGGAATGACTGTTATATTGCATGATATTAATATGATTTATATTAAATTTCTGTTCAAAATCTTCCTTTCATCACTGCGGAAATCATTAATAATCTTATCAATACCAGTTTTGCATAAAGATAGATGTTTTTTATCCATACAGATTTTAGAATTATGACAAATAAGACTGATTGTAGATAATGGAACAGATTCAGTATTTAATTTTTGTACAATGGATTAATAACACTTTATGCTATTCTAAAAAAAATAACATCTTTCCAAAAATCATTAAGAACAGCTCCCAATGTATTTAGCATATATCCATCTCCAAAATTCAGTAGGTAGTCTGTGAAATTTTCTCCAAAATTTGCATCAAAACATATGCTCCCAAAACTGATTTCTTTTCAGTAAACTTTTATCCATGTGCATTTCATAGAAGTTATAAAATGTTCCAAGTTCACCATATTAAGTCCTTCCAACTCATGGGTTTTTTGTAAATACATATCTTTCATTTTTATTACACTTAGAACCCTATAAAATCTATAAAGGTTTTGATCTACAGAAGATAATACTTCATGGGTGGGGTCAGGAAGGGCTAAAATAGATGATTAAGTTTGGGAACAATAATGGTTTTAATTACAGTTACTCTTCAAATAGTTGTAAATATTCTTCTTCTCATTGCTTTATCAGTGCTTTAATTTTTGGAATTTGTATACCGTAATTTAAATATATGACTTCATTTAAATTTATAGAAAATTTAATACCCAAAATTAAAAAAAAATTTGGTAGAACCCCATTCCAATTTCCATCTTCTATGATGAAAGACTTGGTTGGAAAACTTTTTAAAACCAATCCAAACCACTTTAGTCTTTGTTGCATTTATATTAATAGAGGTCTTAACATTAAGCATACCGCATCGAGAAAAACGTATCTAACACGTATATACAAGTACACGTTGACACAAAGCGGATCATTGGTTCCCATGTTTAAACTACGATTGAGCGTTAAGGTGCTTAAAATTGCAAATAAGTATAATTATTCTCATCACTTTTAACTTTAGACAAAATCATTGTCAGGAAACTCATTCATACTTTGAATGCATAATTGTAAATCAGTGCGATTTACTTATCTCACTCATGCATGATTGAGCACAACAGAGGTGTGCCTCATTTACCTTTTCCGAAAAAAGCCCTTGACCTAAAATTGATCCGAGTGTTTGAAGGAGGAGTCTCTATAATGTCAATATATATTTAAATATCCTCTCTCTCTCTCTCTCTCTCTCTCTCTCTCTCTCTCTCTCTCTCTCTCTCTCTTAAACACACATTCAAAATAAGCAATAAGTTTTATGCTACCGGTAGAGAGGTGATTAAGACGGATTCAATATAATATTTCAAATGCAAGTGGAAGTTGAATCTTGTCTAACTTCTTAATGCTCTGCCCTATTGAAACTTAATCTGTTTCGTACATTTCAAAACATTCCCTTCTAAATCTGCCACTACCATTCGAACACTCCAGAGTAATTATATAGTACATGGAATTATCTCCAACAGGTAGTAAGCCTTCTGTGGTCAAATTTAGTGCATGATTAAGTACCAGTCGGTGAATGATGATATTGTGCTTAAACGTTTGCATCATAGCTTTTTGTACATTTCGTATAAATCAAATGATGATATACACCAATAAAACACGAATTATATCTTTAATATTTCATTTCATTGTTTATAATTAACACCGAAATAAATGGTCCGTTTTGGGTCAAGATTTAATTGCTTTATACGTGTTGGATACGCCTTTGTCGATGTGGTATGCATAACGCTTTACCTTAACGCTTAACCTCTATTTAAACCTGATAATTTTGAAAAGTACTCTAATGTTTCAAGAGCTGTAAAAAGAGATTTTTGTGAACCATCAAGAGATAAGGATGTATCATCAGTGTACTGAAAGATTTTATGCTCGAAATTGTTAATTATTATACCTTTAATGTCAGCATTTTATTTAATAAGAATTGAGAGTAGCTCAGCACAGAGAAGGAAACATTGGGCGAAACAGGGTCGCCCTGACGGCAGACACGCTTAATATCAATTTGTTCAGAGAGAAAACCACAGTGTAATACAGAGGGCTTTAATTTCAGTGTTTAAAATTTTTATCCTATCTATTATATTTTTGCGAAATTCAAAGAAATGCTATGTTTAATAAATAAAAGACAATTTTTTTTCAAAGTCGATCAAAACCAGTAACCCTTGTATGTTATTTGATTCTATGTAAGACATAAGGTCATATACAAGTCTGGTATTCTCTCCGATATACCTGCCAGGAAGTTTCAGTTCCAATACAACAGTAGAATGGTCAGACCTATAACCTGTTTTATTAGAGAGATTTTCAATTGTATTAGATAAATTATCAGAGTTAAGTATATAATCTAGCCGACGTTGTTTGATTGGATTTTATGCCATTTTATGCCATTTTTATCATGTACTAAAATAGTCAAACTTCTTCTAAATAGACAATATGACATTAAGATCATCAAAAAGACTATAAGTCTTGTATTTGGCCCCTCTACAGCCTTACGCAGCGTGGTTATCAAATTCTAATAAAACATCTCGCATATGATAAAAATTCAGGGAAATCACAATTTAGACTATGGATGTTGGCTAATGTTATTCTGAAATCGTCTATGCTCATATCCAGAGTTAATAGTTTACCATTGTCATCTTTTTTTTTTTCGTTGAATAAATTCAGTTATTATTGAATAAAACTTGCCTCTTCTGTGCTATTAGATGAATAGGAAATTAAAAATACATTTGTACCCCCACTGACTTTCAATATAAGGTTCCAAATGAAGAACAAAATGAGTATCATATAAAAATAATTGAGTATTCTTTTGTTTTGTAGAAATTAAGAACGTCTTTTCGTTTCGGTGGTGTAGCTAACCTTTGACAGCACAGCAGCAAGAGTTACAGCATCAGACATCAAATATTTCTTTTACATATTCATTCACACTTAACCAACACACATACACATATGTATACATCACTCGCACAGGACAAAATAGACAGAAAAGATATAAAAACATGTAATGTCAAACATATGGTGGAAAAAGGGAAGTAAAAAAATCAAATAATTAAGTAGACTCTGAAAAAGGTCAAAATTCAATTAAGCGTCAACAACTTTTATTGACACAAGTCTGCAGAACACTACACTCACGGTATTAGTCTAGTGGGGAGCACCAGAAAGGAGAACGGTCACTACGTAGAAACCGTAAATTAGGTATTTCACATTATATCATCCAGGAAGTCTTTGCTGGTAGCTTGGAATACTGTCTTTTCACCATTATGAAGTTAGTACGGTACGGCGCTCGATGGAGTAAGACGTCTTTCAGTGAGACCCTTCGAAGTCGGATTTTTAATATATATATGTGTACGGGATTTAAGAACTTCTCTTCACGTAGACTCATAGTATTTTAGGCATGGTCTTAAATTAATGTGCATTATCATCTCTGGAATCTAACTCCTTAATGGTCCAAATTTTTATTAACTGGTAAGTGTGTTTCTTAATTCTGTGCACCGAACTTGATATTACACGTTTTAGTCTTCACTGGCCCATGATAGCTTTGAACACTTCCCTGGTTTAAATGTCTACAAGGAGAAGGAGAAAACAACAATGTGGATAGAAAAGAAGAAAAAGAAGTAAATAAAACCTTAAGATTTATACACCATGACTTAAAAGAGGATAAAGAACAACTTAGAAAAAATTGTAACTGGAGATAAATTAGAGGAAATAGTAAAACCTATCATTAAGAAAGCTATTGAAGAAAAATGATTATAGAGGTCGATAAAAGGTGTATTGATATAGAAAAAAAAACTGTATGATTAAAATAGAAAAAGTTCTGAGGACAATGGACCACGTAGAGGCAGAACTAAAAGAAAGGCTTGCTGCCGAATCCAAAGAAGTCCGTGAATTGACGCTTCAATTGCAGAAAAATAAAGAGGAAACTACACGAGCTATTAATAAAACTATCTGCAATGAACCGTATCCCAGAAAAACAAATTAAAATATAGGAATTGAAGAAAGCGACAGAGAAAACAATTCAAGCAAAAACCAAGGAAATCGTGCGTAAACTAGCAGGAGAAGAGCTAAAAAACGAAGAAATCATTGCGTCCCCCAGGATTCCGCGAAAAAGTAGAAAATTGCGCCCTATTCTTGTGAAAGTGAATAATCCGACATTAAATCGCAAGTGATGAGAAAAAGATCTGTAGTGAAGGAGAAGGGAAAGTGTCCGCTTTGTAGACGACGTCGCAGCTTTAAACACGGACTTGATTTGAAAGCTGCTGGATCATATCGACTCGAATCAAAGTGTTATTTTAATGGAGTGGTCTATGGAGAACCTCAAAATGGTCTCAAAATGTTTCATCAAATCTTTTGACTTCTCCACGCTCTGCACTAAAATTCCGCATCAAAAGGTCAAAAACAGATTTGCTACAATTATTCGAAATTCTTTTTTCCATAAAAATGTAAATCGTAGATATCAATATCTTGTCATTGGGCGGAAAGATACATATTTTGTAAAAGAACACTCTGATGCAAAACACAAATATACCGAAGATCAAATCATCAGAATGCTGGAATTTTTAATAGACATGATTTTCGTTGTGGTTGGAGGGAACATTTTTCAGCAAATCAATGGCATTCCCGTGGGAACTAACAGCGCCCCTCTTCTTGCTGACATTTTCTTATATTGGTATGAAGCAGAATTTATTCAAAACATGCTCTCCACAGGCAGAAAAAGCCTTGCATCTCATTTTAATTTCAAGTATAGATATATAGACGTATTGTCAATCAATAATCCTAACTTTAAGGATTACATACATGAAATTTATTCCCACGAACTTGGGATAAAAGAGGTAATCGAGAATAATAACTCCGCTTTGTATCTGGATATATTTTTAACTTTCGACAATAAAACTTCCCGTTTCTTTGCAGCAATATCCCGTCCTCACCTGCTTATGGAGTTTTTATATCTCAACTTATAAGGTACGCAAGAGCCTGTTCTCTATACAACGGTTTTATTCCAAGGGCCAAACGACCTGCCACTAATGCAGGGATATGTTAAAGAACGTCTGAAATCGTCACTGAGGAAGTTCTACGGTCGCTATGGGGATCTTGTACGAAAATATGATGTGCCTCTTTCTAAAATGATTGATAATATTCTGGAATGCGACTTAATGACCTGTTCAGTGAACACCAAATATGACTTTGTATACCAGTTTTGTACTAACGTATGTACAATTAGGAAACCAAAACTCTTGATTTTGATATGTTTCTTGTTCTTCTCACTTACTCCCTTGCAGTGTGGAGCTCGTAAAAATTTCCCGCGGAGGGTTTGACTTAAGTGTTATTATACCCTTTTTCCTGATGTTATGTGGCTGTGGCACTTTCTACACAGTGTTTTATCACGTTTCTGTATAAATGCAGTGCTGAATTATATTTGTTTCGTCTGTATGTAAGGGCATTCACGGCGGGTGTGGCTAACCAAACAGGAGAAGCTCACTCCTCCCAGGCACCTGGTCTCACCCCTGAATTTCAGGGTTTCAGGATACACGATTTTGTATCTGTCCTTGGACTTTGAGAATGCTTAACGGTTTGGTACTTCTTCGATATTGATTTAATTCATTTCTGGAGCTGTGAGAAGTTAAATATAGACGTTACATATTCTAAACAGTTTCTCCAGAGCTCTATTAATGTCCATCGTGATGTAATATTGTGAAATCCACAACATGTCATAGCATCGTTTGCTTTTGTTTTTACAGTATATTTAAAAATCACAAGTACATGACATAATAAATCACTACTCACCGTCATGATGGCTGTTTGAAACTGATACAAGGCAAAACAGGAATAATTTGCTGAAAACCATTGCTTAATAAAAAGTACGTCGACGTTTCTTGAGAAAAGGTTACAGTAATTTGATACATTAACTGCGATTCAGATTTTGGACACAGTTTTATTGTCAATATATTCCATTTGAATGTCTAAAATGACCAGACATTATTAACATTCCCATTAAATGTGTTTGAAAAGAAATATGACTGTTTGCTTTAAACTTGACATAATGCAATATCCCCATTAAATCTGATGTATGTATGTTCCGCTTTAACATTTTTATATAATGAAGATACCAAACAATATAAGTTAGAAGTTTATCATATGTAGATAATCTACATATCGAATAAAATGAAAACAAAATATATTCATATTGAATAAAGGTAGAATTATTTACCATACATAGAAATGATAGATACTATGTACACCGAACACAATTAAGACATTTACGATATAGCTCTGATACTCATTGAAGGTTGTCTACAAGATAATATTTCATTGATAGAAAATTTACAAATATAAGAACATATATACTTGTACAAATTTGGTGCACCATATATAAAATATATTTAATCACATATTAAAATTTTCTAGAAAAAAATAAATATTTTTTGGGATGACTTTTCCGACCTGAAAGGAAAGATCTGAATAGGATCTGGAATTTTTTTTAAAAATATCTTTCTAAGAGAGAAATGTTTGAAAGTAATATGTAGTTTATTGTATGGCAATCCAAATCATCTCTAGTAAATCGAACCCACTGAGGAATATCATATGAATGTCATGGTCATTAAAACTGGTGGAAGTCCAAATTCGTCAAGTCGTCAAACTAAAACAATTGGCAATGACACTTAATTTAACACTTTAGATATATTAATCATCTAGTGTCTTTAAAAGGGAAAGAGAAAGATATTTGACTTCACTGTAGGGCAGAAGTCACCAAGGAGATGTACAATAAAAGCTGATAATAAGTAATGGAATACATGAAATGACATTACAAAAATATTCATTGTACGGCAGATGCGATACTGACTAAGGACGGTCATTAGAGTAACAAACGGTACTCAATTGGTGTTGAATAATGAACACATTGATACATATAGATACATGCAATATATCCCAGAAGAGCTTTATGTTAAAGATACAACAGAATCCAGTTCTTGCACTTCGTAGTTAGATGTTCTTTTAATTACTGAGGGCAGGCGTGGTGTAGAGGTTAAGCGCTTGGCTTGCGGCGCCGACGATCCGGGTTCGATTCACGGGTTGCGCCACTATGTTTAAGAGATTGGTAACCTCCTGCTTCCATGTCGCGATATAACTGAAATATTGTTGAAAGCGACGTAAAACACCAATCAACCAATCAACCAATCTAATTACTGACAAAATGGTAAACAAATTTCTTTACTATTTGACGAAAAAGATAACTCTAAGTTTCCTATTCTTAACTTTCTACACACATGTAGTAACATACGGATATGCATATAGTGTCTCAGCTAGCATTATACGCTGGAACTTCTTCTGATTGCGGTTCGTTCATTCAAATAGGCAATTCACTTGAAAAGTTATTATTATACGAATCACGATAACTAATTACTTTATTCATCTTACTGACGAAAATATTGACACATATAAAGTAAGAGTCAATCTGATGTGGATCCTTAAGAATTTAATTGTATTACTAGAACATCTTAAATCTCCGGTATAAACAATATGTTCGTCCTTTTTGTGGGAAAAAAAATTGGAGGACACTGTCGGCATTCCTGCGGGTACCAAGTGGGTCCTCTCTCCTGTTTAATATATTTTTGTACTAATACTAGGCATAATTCTTTCAGGCGTGGCTCTCTAGAGTAAAAAAAAACCAATTAAGATCTCAGTTCAATATTACATAGAGATTCTCTAACGATGTGCTTTGTATATTGATCGAAACTTTCAGAATAACCCCTGCAATGTATTTCACGCTAAACCTGAAATCAAGGACACGACAGAGACCAACATATGTTGTTCATACATAGACTTTATTATATGGTTAGTTACACGTCTCGCTTTATGTCAAGCAGGACGATTTCCGCGTCCGCATCTCGTTTCTCTCTTCCTGAAAAGCAAATTCCCGCTTTATGTCAAGCAGGACGATTTCCGCGTCCGCATCTCGTTTCTCTCTTCCTGAAAAGCAAATTCCCGACCACGTCTACCTTTGGTGTTTTAATTTCACAGCCTATACAATATGGTATAGCATTTTCCTTTAAAGAGTGGTTTGCTCTGATGGCCAGAAGAATAAGAAGTAAAAATAACAAATAAACTACTCACAGGGCCTCAAAATGAATATTGTACTTATTTTTGAAGGCTGTGATTAGTCAAAGACAGACGATACATTTTTTAACAATTTTTTCCAGAGATATATGAATGTCCATCGTGCTACGTCATTGTGAAATCTACAACATGTCATTGCATCATCTGCATTTTTATTTTACAGTACACTGTTAAAGAATACAATTTTGACTTTTACGAAAATTAAGTATGATGTGAAAGAAGATATAAAATTATAAATGCATGGCATAATTAATCACTACTCACTGTCATTGTTGCTGCTAGAAAATGATACAAGGCAAAGCAGTAAAACTCTTCTCAAAACCATCTTTCACCTTAAAATGCCTCGACGTTTCTTGATAAATGTTACAATCATTTGATTTATTATTTGCGATTCAGATTTGGACATAGTTTTATTGTCAATATTTTTCATATAAATGATTGAAAATGACCAGACATTATTAACATTGCCGTTAAACGATTTTCAAAGAAATATGCCTATTTGCTTTAAACGTGTCAGAATAGAATATCTCCACTAAATCTAATTTATGTATGTTCCGCTTTCACATTTTATATAATCAAGGTACAATACAATGTTAGACATAAAGTTTATCATATTTAGATAAACTATATTGCGAATAAAATGATTTTCATTTTGTTTTGATACTGAAAAGAGGTAGAGTTATTTACAATGCAAAGAAATGGTAGATGCTCTATACACCGAATATAATTAAATCATTTACCATTTAGCTTTGATACTCATTGGAGGTTCTCTACAGGATGTTATTTCATTGATGGAAAATTCATAAATATTGGAACAAATTTACATGTCCAAATTTTGTGCACCATATTTAAATTATATATTTAGTCACATATTAAAATATTGTAAATAGAAGAATTTCAATTAATAAAAAAGACAGAGCTGTATGATAAAATGTAGTTGTATCAAAGACTTACATAGTCAATTGAAGAGACTGTCCTATTTCAATTGGTGTGTGTAACCGGTTTGTGTGTCTACCTTTCAGTTAAATAAAAATCAGTAAACTGAAAGAACACACAATCAAAAATATTTGAATAATCCTCAATAAACAAGGACCAACGGATAATTCAAGATCAAAATATGAAAACGAATAGCATTTTGGAACATGATTTTACTATCGAAAATGTTTTTAAAAGTAACATGAACTTGAGCCATACGTCTAAATGTTTAAAGCTCCTTGATCTGTAGAAGTCCAAATTAACAGTCAGAAGGGACGAGTTTCAGGACCTTATCTCATCTGGAAAGGTTTAGACATGGTCGGTTTCAATCGTCATCTTAGAGTGCAACGCTAAAGGAAAATCGGTGTGAAACTGCTGTATAGGTATTAGTGATCCAAATATGTATATATACCTCAATGTTAAATCTGAATAGAATCTTGAAAATATTTTCCCGAAATCATTTCAAGTTAATGCGAGAAAATTGTTTGAAAGTAATGTGTAGTTTTGTGTTTTTTTATGGAAATCCAATACAATCTCTATATAATAAAACAATATATAACCACGTTTGAGTAGCTTATCTGAAACTTGCCTAGCCCTCATAACAAAGTCATTATAATTTGAACATGCCCTGGAGTAACGTATTAACTGAGATATGAATACAACGTATGCGTGTGGTAATGGAATGTTGCTACTTATGAAAGGAAAGTTTGTGATAACGAAATTGAAATCGTCATATTTGTTATAGGGTAAGGGTTCAATTGACCATCAATGTCGAAAGACAAAATGATATCTAAATACGAAGTAGAATTAATACTTTCTGTGGTTTCTTTCATCTACAGTTCACTTGGATAGATGATGCTAAGGTAATCCGCAAATGAAGGATTATTAATTGAAAGCAAGTCATCTATATATATATATCTGTAAGTGAAATTGAAGCCAAGAGCCAATTGTTTCTTTCCTTGCGAAAGCAAAGACTGAATGTCGTGCTACACTAAGATGGCATATTTTAATGAACCCTTGGCAATGGTGATTTTACCAATACATTCAATAGTCTTTTAACCCAATGAGACAATACTATCTAATGAGATGACCTCATCAGAGGAATGCTATTTTATTATCTTTATTTGGATTGATACTTCATAAACTTTTGCTAAGTACTATTTCAAAGTTGAAAAAGAGATTCGTAAAAACTGAAATCGGTGCATGTTGAACCTATTGCAGGGATTTCAAGACTACACAAAGCTAACCTCCCCCTCACAGTTACCTACAGAGATTTGTGGGATATATGCAGATGTGCAACAAGTTGCACTGAGAACTGCAAAATAGAATTCCTATTAGACAAAATACAATCATCTAATGTATATAAATTCAGGACAAGGTCAAGCACTACATCCATGCCAGTCGTCCGGACGTATGTCTCTAACAAGAAGAAGTATTATCAATATAATAGCTGAGTTGAACAAGCAAGATATTTGTAGTAGTTGTTGAGCGAAATATCATGTGACTTTTGAAATTGTCCATATTATTTGTTTCAACGCTTTACATAATCTGCTGGAGATCACTTTTGTATGTCGCCATGAATCTGAATGTATCTGTATACCTTTATGTTTAGGTAAAATCAATTTCATGTAAAATTCGTTGGAAAAAAGCAGCATACATTTGGTTAGCCAAATATCACAATAATGCATTAAATACAAGGTTTCAGGTATACCTGAACTTCTCTTCAAGCGTATATGTGTAACTAAATGCAAAACAATTCATTTTATCGTCAAAGTATGTTATAGTCTTTTAATCAATGTCTGAAAAATCGAAATAAATGGAAGACGGGTAAAGTCAAAATTTGAAATACTACATTGTAAGACAATCACTGCTTGACCATTATTAGCTTCAAATCGGTTGAACTCTTCATTAGTACTGTGTAAACATTGCCAGAAGTGAATATCGAAAGTTTTTGCAATATTTATAATTTTCTAAATATTAATCAATCATACACTTCATGAGCTATCATCTATTACACGCAAACATCGCACGTCACAATATTTGTCACACTATCGTAACATACAAAACAAGGAAAAACTGTTGTTTTAAGAGCTATCCATCCGTAAGAAAATTATCTATTTATTTATTTTTTAGGAACATTTAAGACATAAATATGACCTTACAGGTATTTTCTTGGAAATGACATTTCAAACAATTACAGTTTACTGTACATCCGTGTTTGTGGATGTGCGTTTGAGTGCTGTTTGTATAGATGTGTGTACCCTTGGTTACATTTAAAACGATTGCACCAGATATTCTGGCGATTGATATTGATTTTATATATATTTATTGAACATTGGCAATTCTGGTTGATAATCTTGATCCTTGGAATATTGAGCTATAGCAGGCGAGCAAAACTAAAGAGAATAGTGCAGAGTTATTTTCTTCTTTGAGTTGGACTCCGAAGACCCATATGTCTGTTGTAATCCTGACGATATCTGTTTATAACCAATGGGGAACCATCGAGACACGTATATTTACTATTCACCGGTCATTTCGGATAGTCCCATAATCAAAACTTTTCCAGCAAAAATAACGAATATTATCTACTTGAATTTAGCACCTTAATGATATCGCTATCATCGCACTTGTTTGAATCAGAGTTTTTTTTTCACAAAATAAGAATCCAAAACGACTCATCCATTTCAACAGTTTCGTTTTTTCCCCGATTTATATATTTTCATGCCATGCTCTTTTAATTATGACCTCTCAACTTGACACTTGATCTCTATATGTAAGAGTATTATATTCTTAAATGTGTGTCCTTTGATTATTCTGCTGTTCCCGTGAGTGGGAAGATGGGCCTGTAAACCGGTTAACCACACCAAGTGATGCGACTATTGTCATATCAAAGGACTGTCCTAAGTCGGTATCATAATTAAATTATAATCGAGTATTTTTGTATTGTACTTATGTGTTTTCCCCCCATACTATTACATTAAATATTGTATATTGACGTAGTGACTTCTGTCATACGGGTGTGTCCTTTTCTTTCTTTGTTATTTGTAAATAGCTTGTCGATGTATCGCCAGATATTATCTTCGCAGTAGTATTGTGATCTCCAGAAAAACATCCAAACTCCCTTAGATGTGTAAAGAACCTTGAAATTCACCCAGTGACTAGCAGTCGGTGGCTTTTAACGTATGGACTTTGTCCAAGGCATCGGATGAATAAATAATGCTTTTTGTCTAGGGATGAATGAACCAATGCCAAGGTTTCGAAAAATGATCGTAGGATGTTGAAAAGTCAACGATGGAACTTCCTATATATATTGTCAAAAAGTCAACACGTACATCTCTACATTATGGTCTGTGTTTTTCTTTGTAATTTTACAAAACAAATTTTACTAAACAAACTAGATTTGAAACTGAACACTCAATATAAAAATCGTGAAAATACATGTGATTCCGGATTGAAGCTTCAAAGTACGTGTATTTTAAAACAAGAAAACATCACACATTGGTAATTTATTTAGAAATTACATTTGGATATTCTTTTCATTGTATACAATTTGAAATGTAGAAGGGTGAAAAGTGCTTCTTACTATCTCCTCCATTAATTCTTTCATGACCATCTCCAACGAATGAAGTTCATATAGAAATCTGGAAATGCCGCGGTAATATCCATTAAAGCTATCCCACCAAAGATCACTATCATGAGAAGAGCACCAAGGGAACCTACTCCTACGGCAGATGGTCTGTGATCCGGTGCACTATACTTCTTCGTTTTTGATGAAGTCAGCTCTTTCTTATTTAGTCTAAGCGTGCTTGATATTAGGTGTAATCGGTTACTTAACTCTTCTGTCATGTTGACTGGGTGAAGATTGGCATTGGGATCGAATTTGCAGCTACAGGAATCGGATGGCAATGCTATTTGATTACTTGTTGAATTAACTACGCCAACCGTGGTAAGCGAGGACTGTCCAGTACTTGTATATGTGGTATCTACAGATGACGTATCTGAAGATAAAATATTGACACAGGTGTTAAACAGTTCAACGAATTGAGAAGCTATGAGCTGTATAAGAAAATATTGTTTGTTTTTCAGATTAATCAAAACAAAAACTAATTGAATAAAATAATTGTTGTATGAGGATTAGTGTGAATTCAGATTTAACTTGACTTTGACTATATGGGATACTGCTGTTATAACAATAGAAGCAAAATTGTTTTTCGTTTAGAATATAAATTTTGTTTCTAAAATATCTTTCACCAATAGATATAACATAGATATAGCTTATATACAAATGAGTTCGATAAAAGAACAATACAGTTTTGTCCTTTTATAATCTGAGGGTTTATTTTTTCTATTTTTTTTTTTTTTTTTTTTTTTTGTTTCTCACTTAAAGTTCGTGCTATCTAATAATGCAAGCCTTTGAACTTTATTCTATTTATGCCGATTTTAACTTTTTTCATTAGATGTGTATTTCGACCATGTCTGTTTTGTGTAGATTGATTATTGTTTTGCGTCACTGCATGATTATTTCTTGTATATGGTAACAGTGTCTGCCTGATGTATTGCATACAAATTTATACTTAAGCAACAGATCAACCCAAAGCAGAGAGAAATCTTTTACATGCCACGCCTACCATGACACGGGACCACGGTTTTTACTGTCTCATTCGAAAGACAGGACACCAGTGTGCCAACTGCGGGGGTCGAACCCGGGACCTCTCGTTCTCAAGTCGAACGCTATTTAATGTAGCTCTATACCATGTCAAATCTTTTTGTATGGGTACTCATTACGATAGAGAAGTATAAGAATTTCTTCTTGATATTCATATCAACCGAGTACGTCAATTATATCATGACAGATATGTTATTATAGCAATAATTTACTGTAAGCGTAATGTGTATTCGGGTGTATAAGGCATAATGATTGAAAATTTATAATACATAAGAAATGTAGACTCTTTTATATAAGTAATATCAAAAACCGAAAAAGACAACCATATATTATCGATAAACTTACATGCTAAATTCTGATTCGTATTGGATCGAAAAGAACAAATAGCGTACAAAACTTGTGAACACTGTACAGGATGGAATTTGGCTTGATGTAAAGCAACACATGGGAAATCGTAACTTGACGATGGAGGAAAAGGAGCATAACTCTGTGCGGTTCCATCCAGAGTTGTCAGATCACCATTGTGGTCGACATCATACCCTATGTAATTGAGCTCGTAATTCCTGCAAGAAATTCCAAATAGTTGGTAGCAGCCATATAAGTATAAAATGAAAGTCAAATGTAATATTAATATAAACTGAAAGTCAAGTGTAATAAAAATGTAAAATATTGAAAGACGTATTTCTGGTTTGGTATTTATTTTGCAAATTTATGTACGTTCTTCTGGAATATGAATGTTCATAGTCTTTTTATGTTCTTTTATACTTATTTACATCATGAAAAAAAAATACCCACCTAATGATTTGAATGTAAGCATATAGTTACGGCTAAATTACATACCCATTATATTCAATGAAGCTCCGGAGATTACTACTTTCAGTTTGAGACGTTATGAGAGCAAGATAACCATTATTTTGAGCACATAACCCCTGTGCTGTAAGCCTGTCATTACGAGAAGATGTTAGCCAAAAGCATACGCTTCCTATCGTTGTACTGAAGGGCATTGTGCAATCAGGGCCTGGAAAGGAAAACTGATAGCGTCATAGACTCGAAAACTGAGCAGTAGGTAACAATAATGTACATAAACAGAACGTCAGTTTAATGAACATAAACAACGTCAGATTAGTTTGGTTTGGTGGGCTGCCATATGAATTCTGAAGTAAAAAGATGCCAAAGTAATATGCATAATTTGAATCATCGCAACCAATGTGATAAATTAAATGTTTCAAATCGTCAATCAAATATTTGAAAGATGTGTAAAGATAGTGAAAGTGAAGGAATGTTTAATGATCCACAAACTTAAAAATTCAATTAAAAGTAGATACCTGTAAAATCAGAATTTTCTAACACCAAATTATTCACAGAAACAGGAATACATAATGTTAGAATGTGGAGAACCTAAATATTAAAGATATTGTTACTTTGCGTCAAAATGTAATTGAAATGAATACAGATATTAGTATATCCATCTTGTATATAAGATGTTTGGCTCATTTAATATTCTTATACTATTCCTGATTTCATTTTCTACACTGTAAATTATTTATATAATTACATAAAAATCCATCCAATTATAGAAAAAGATAAAACAAGATAATAACATTATCAGAAGATATTTGTTACCTCCAGAGATCGAATGATCATACCTTGCACAAATTTCGTTAACAGGACGAAGATGATCACTACTGTTTTATAATGTCTTAATCCTCGTAAATTTCCTCCGTACCGCATTTTCAATCAACGGGAACCTTGCAATACGCTAGATTGAAATTTTTAGACATATTATAGGACGTAGCTGTCACTGTTTGTATCTTTTGATTAAGTAAATATCACCATTTATTGGCATGCATTCTTAATGGAATTATATTAATTTAGTATTGGTTTACCACTTTTAGAATGGGATCAATTGACAACTGTCTCATCTTTGTGTATTTAATGAATTATTGTCCGGTAGCTGAATATAGAACTTGAAATTTACAGTCAGAATGTTTTAATATGTATATTACACAAATAATTTCTACAACAAATAAACTGTGTTGATCTTTTATTATCTCCCGGATGTCAATGGGATTTTCGGCAGTCGGAGATGGAAATGGAAAAATATATACAAGGTAAAACTGATAACCGGTTGAAAGTTTTTGTAGATATATAAAAATCTAATAAACTCTTGTTTGGTAATTGCAATGCATGTTTTATGATTAACATTAAGAAAAAATAACTTTGCCGTTTCAGACGTTATTTGACTTCGTTTTCCAGTCTCTTTCGTATGCTCATGCGTACATATTTATGTATTTACCTCCGTACTGGAAAGGTTGTTGCAGGACTTTTGCGACGGGTGTTGCATGCAACCAGGGCACGCTTACTCCTCCCGGGCACCTGGTTTCACCTCGATTTTATTGGGATTCGCATTTTTCTGAATATGACACTAAACACGATATTGTCCACTTCATTCAATGGACTATGAGATATGGTTTACCCTTCGGTACTTCTTCGTTATTTACTTCAATACTTGTCAAACGTTTCAGATTCAAATATTCTTTCATAATTTTCCAATTTAGTATGTTTAGTTGATAATTTCGTTGACTCTAAGAAAAACATTTGTGCCTTCAACAACGTTTTGCATCATTTTTCATGTTGTTTTGATGATAATTCCATGCATCAGGGTAGTGGTCTAACAAAATGTAGACACATAATATAGCTTTGTATATAATTGGAAAAGCAAGGCTTTCCTTACAAATGCACATTTGGGAACTGAAAAATGTTTATATACATTAATATCCTACTTGTGAAAAATTCTTTATAATTGTCAGAATTTTACTTGCTGGTATTATCTGTTACTACGAGAGATAGCGATTTTTACCTCGCATAAAATCACCAGTTGCCTGTGAATTTTGATGATGGTATATTTCTTACTTCAAATTGCATGAATCCTCTTACATACTGACATGCGAGCCGAGAAAAGCTACTTTTTTGCAATGAGATTCAACAACGGTACGATCTATGATAATGCACTGGACTTAATGGAATTTTATAACAAACACTACGACAAATGCACGAGTGAAAGAGACATGTTGCGATAGGGGTATGTTATGCCATATTTACCTTAAGCTTCAGGTATGGTATGGTTTAATAGTCCTTAACCTTCTGGCTGACCAGGAGTATGTAAGGGCATTTAGATAAAACCTATCAGACATTTGGACGACGCGCAGTTGGCTTGCAGGAAAATTTGCACAACAATTTTGAACCATTTACTTTTCTTACCTTGCTTACGATTTGAACAGGTATCTGTACGACATGTAAAGACAACGGTTCAATCCCATCATAAAACCTGACGAGATGTGGCTAATTGTAACTCCCAGCTACACTTATACTGGACTTGCTGGATAGTTCCGATATGAAGTGAGATATTTTTCTCATGTAAAGTAAATCGAACTCTGGCCAACACTAAAAGGTTGTTGTTATTTACACCTACAACTTGTGATCTTTAATCATAGGGGCACAAATTCCTGGAAGGAATATTAGTAATCCAATGGGCATGAGGGCATTAATGAGTATTGCCCGAATTGCACATTTAATGACGATTCTATTATACCGATATAACAATTATGCCCTTGTGGATGTTATAGTATATACATGCAAATGTATAGGCAAACTACATAAATGTTTCCATCCGAATTGTAGTCTTACTCTCGGCTTCTATATCCATATCTATATTCTGTTGATTTTGTTTGTAAATGTTAGTTCACTTCGAACTTCGATTAGTAAATCACTTTGGTAAGATGTTTCAATGATCATAAAGGGGCTGATAGTTGACAGGACCGACAGTTCACAAACTATCACATAGGGCAATAGGCATTTTAATTATGACGTCAGACGTCCGCGGCTTATAGTCGTATGGTCGTCTTTATTTTGTACAGGAATAAAATACTGAGAGGTATGATTATGGATATAGAAAAAATAGTCATACAATACTTTTGGTTGTACCCTTGAGATTCAGCACTTCATAAGTTTTATATCACGAGTTAGTTCATTAAATCATCATCCTAGAAAGATTCAAGATACAACCTTTGCCATAACAAGATATATTCGTGGAAGTGATTTGATAAGGGAGTCTTTTTGTTACATTTTTGACGAGGTAGTACAAAATACAACTGGTAGTTCCCTGATCAACAGTAAACCACAGAATATAGCAAAGGCACAACAGAAATAAAAGTGACAGTGGTAGGATTAAATTGACTGGAGTTATTTTTCGACACTATTTGATATTTGACATTTTTGAAAATACAGAAAGCTTTTGGCGCTAAGTTATGTAAAAAACCAAAATGCAACATAAGAACACTTCCAAAATTACTATCAAACTTTTTGTGGGAGAGAACACATTATCAGGATATCTTAATATGATTTTTATTTGATATACTGGAATAAATTATTATAGGTTCTGGTATAATTTTTTGAGTGTACATACGATCAGAGATTCCGACTGTCTCCTTTTGATTAAGAACTTTCTAAATAACGCAACTTTTGTCTGTGTTTGACTATTATTTTAAACTAATATAAAGTGTTTAAATGATAAAATTATATAATGAACAATTACGAAAGGGAATATCCCATAACTTTTGCGGCACCTCCAAAAATTATTTGACCACTAGTTCCTAAATACGTCTACAAATTTAGGTAGTTTATAATTGCTGTTACAATAAATTAACGTATAGCTTTCGATTATCTCTCGGAACAGACTTTTTTGTATTGTTTTGAAAGGTATTTAATGCATCGAGTTTAAAGACGAAAACGTTCCATATTATTAAAATTATAAATATGTTAACAATATATAATCCTGTGTTTAAACGATAAAGAAGTGACGTTTATGTACCATGGGGCAATTGTTCAAAACCTTTCCCGATTGTTAAAATAACTGGTGTTAAAAACTCCATCGTATTCTTCATTGAAGTAGTCCATGGAATAAAAGGACAATATCGTGTATAGTGTCATATTCAATTAAATGCGAATCCAGTAAAACTGAGGTAAGACCAGGTGAGAAGTAAGCGTCCCCGTTTGCATGCAACATGCACGCATGCAAAAGTCTTGCAACAAATTTTCAATTCGAGGAAGTAAATACATACACATATGAACACATGTAGGAAACAAGGACACTGAATTAAATTATCCATTTCACGGTATGAATAACTGTATTACTGAAATTTCGGTGTCGGAAATGCTCGTGAGAAAATGTTTCTATCTTTTCATATAAGGTCAAACCAAGTATAGTCAAAACTTTCATGATAGTTGGTATGATGAGTTTCCAATATTCTTGAAATCGCATCAGATCTCTATGTCGACCATGGAATTTTCTCAATGACAATTGCAAATGATTCTTAATTCTTATTGTATAGCTCCATGGTGACTTCTGCCACATAACTGAGCCAGTAACTCCTCTTTTGTCTTTAATATATACTTGGGAGAGTAGTTTCGTGCCAAGAAGCCTCGAGCTTGGGACAAAATCTTCGAATTTAGAACAAGTTCTGACATAGCGTATCAGATGTGAAATGAATACGCCATATGCGGTAGAAAAAGATATGTTGCTACTCAGGAAAAGGAATTTCGTAATAATGAAATTGAAATCGTCACGTGTGTCATAAGGAGAGGTAACTAATGAAACATCAATGATTGATAGCAATATATCGAGATATTAAGCAGAAGATGCACCCTCAGTTGTATCTTTTATCCCCTTTGGATATATGATGCTGAGGTGATCTTTAAATACAAACGTCATCGATGTATTGGTATGTAAAGTTGAACCGAGATGCCAGTTACTTCTTGTTTTGGATGGCAGAGACTGTGAACTCTGCTTCATGTGAGTATAAAAAATGTCGGCCAGAAGTGGCGTCAGTTTTTACCAATCGGAATGCCAACAATCTGCTGGAACACTTTCCCACCAAAAATATTATCTATAAGAAATTTTAACATTTCAAGGATCTCTTTTTCGGTATATTTGCTGCTGGAATCATACTGCTCCATTACAAAATATGTTTTGTTGTAGCTTAAAACGAGAGACGTTATACCTGTGTTCCTCTCAATCTGCGATACCTGTTGACCCTTGTTCTTTACATGGAGAATTATTTATAAATTTTTAAATGTACGTCGTTTGATTGTTCTGCTGTTACGGTGAGTGGGAAGGTGGGCCCGTAAACCGGTTAACCACACCATTTGTTTGGCTTTTGTCAAATTAAAGGACCGTCCTAAGTCGGTATCGTAATTGCACTACAATCAAATATTTTTGTAATGTGTTATATATGTTCTAGTATATTCATGTATTGTATAGCTCCATGGTGACTTCTGCCACATAACTGAGCCAGTAACTCCTCTTTTTTCTTCCGTTGTTGTTAAAGAATTTTTTAAATAATTATTTGTTATTCTGTTCTTAAGTTTTTGAATGAGGAATAGTAGCATAAAGAGTTCAAAAGACTTGATGTTAGTGACATTTTTATAATTAGAAGATTTCAAGTGCTCTAAAAGTTCTTTGGAATTCTTCTCGCGTCTCGAGAAAGCAGTATCTCAGAAGACAATGTTTGATTTCTGTTAGAATCCCCGTCAGTAATATGGAAAGAGGCTTGATGGAACATTTGGAAGATCCAACTATGACGTTTTATTTATCTTTGGAATCCAAAAAGAGGAATGGTAGCTTGAGATTAGATTCATTCGTAGTAAATGAACTGAGAAGTGACTTGTGATTATTCAGTAGCCCTTAGGAGACAACTTTCTGTGTATCTGTGTAAGTAGGATTACCAGGCGCTGATAAAAGACTAAGCTCCTCTATAAGACAGTCAATGTAATTTGCCTTTCATACAGACGTATAATTTTAACTGCTTTGTCAACAGGAACACGGGTGAATTTTTCGTGAATTTGGGAAAATTCTCCAATGAAGCTGGGGTCAGGAATTATAGACTTGTGTGTGTTGTCAAAGAAATGAGAGAGTCTGGCATATTCTTCACATAAATACATAATAATATCAAAATGTAAATGCCCTGCGAATGACTGTAGTCCTATAGTTTGGGCCTTGACATAAAAAGATCTCTTAGTTTTTTTTTTATTATTATTACGAACAATATGGAGATCCCCTGTCACAAGATGGCCACATGGATTATACTTAACTCCGACGATGAGCATAAACATGGTATAGAGTTCTGTACGGCATTCAGACCTACACATTTCAAATTTTGTTAATAATTGAAAAGAAGTGACTTTTATTTGTATTCACTTCACAGAATTTTAGTATATGTATTCAGTATATCAATGAAATCTCACTATTTATAAACTGACTTTACACATTTAACTAATTGTCGGCTTGACTTTGACCTATGGTTAAATAAATCCAATATAACTAAGAAGGAAAAAGCTTAAATTAAAATAATGGACTAGGAAATACGTATTAGTTTCTATAATAAAGGAAACTTCTTTTCTCGTAATGCACGCTTCTACGTTATTTTTATATGCTATAATAAATGAAACTACATTTCTCTTTTTGTAAGCACCTGTTTAAATACATGTTATTTATGTTTCTCAACTCCTTCGATTTTCAAGAAAATGTATGAATGCTTTTATTGTCTATACCTGGTTACAAATACAATAACTTAAAAGATTTTTATAGATCTTATTCAGATCCTTTATCTAAAGTTTGAATTCAGCAATATATGCCAATTGTAAATTTTTATTTAAATACGCAAGTTCGCTATTACTGAAATCCGTCACGGTTTACATTTAGTCGCCTACCAAATCCATTGTTCTCGATGTGTGCATTTGTATGTGGGGAACTTAGATTGTACGTCATAATTATATAACGTCATAACAATCACAAAGTGCGTGTGCATGTTGACGTTATTTTAAATGCGATACTACGTATTTCCAAAGTGATTTAATCACAAGCCAAGAATGATAAAAGATTCCGATAATTTAACTCAACTGGTTAAAAAGTAATTTAATGCTTCCTCATCGATTGTATGAACCTGACACCAAAATCATGCATGGGCCCTCCTCAGCATTTCATAGCCTTATACAATCCATTGTAACGTTGCAGGTCGGTTGGGATTATATGACGGCCTTGTCTGAAGAGGAGTTATTGAAGTCCTTAATCTCGTTCCCAGTGATAGTTAGTCGAGACTACTCCTAAACAGGAACTTAAGCTCGATTTCAGACAGACAGATCACGATTGGCTTATGTTGATTTCACTTTATATTCTGATATTTATATTTAATCCATAGTAATATTCTTGACTATAATTTCATGACCTTTAAACTTGAGTAGCTCGTTGATCAGTTTTTATTTTATGGATCTATAACAGTTGAAATGTATGTTGTTTGCACGTATTGCTTTCGTGGATAGTGAGAGAGTTGGCGCGTTAACTGATCAACCACATCAAATGAATGCCGATCATCATTTTATTTGACCGTCCTACGTCGGTACCTAAACAACATTACAATCAATTGAATGCTTTGTGAAACTTTCTGTGTTTATTCTTATGTATTGCGCATATCCGTGACTTTTCAAATAAAGTTTGACCAAGTTTTTCTCTCTTTCAACAATAATCTTCTGTGAAATTGACACAAATTTGTAGTAATTACGTACAAAATCTGTTTTATACAATTCCGTCTAGCATTGCCAGCGAATTTAAAGATGATGGATAAATTTAAATCAAAAGTCCGAAAATCATGAAACCACAGGACATACAAAATCAGTGAAAATAAAAAGAAAGTGGAAAATAACAAAATATGTCTACTTGAAGAGCATATATGAACCCCTATGATAGAGTGAGATCAGGTGCCTGGGGAGAGTGACCATTTCCGGCCTGCTAGCAACACCCGTCACATATACCCAGTAGAAAGAGTCAAAAAGATGTAATATGATTTTCTTTTGAGTTACGTGTACCAGTTAGATGTGTCAGTAATTTACGGTATAGAGCTGTTGTACTTAAAATAGTTTACCTTTCATATTCATAAATTCAATAGATATCCATAAAATGCAAGGTACCTCAGTGTAAACAGACGACGACAAATTTGGAATACTGGAAAACCTTCATTTAAATATGGTAGTCAAATCGTCAATGATTTCTGCTATAAGCGAAAGTTCTGTAGTGAATGTGAAGATTGCAGAATATTGACTTAAAAAGTACAACTAGCTAAGTATATATAAAATTACAAAAATTTATATCTAGTCCAAGTTAGTCCTTATATTAAAAGCACGGTCCAATGTCACAGTATACGTGACACCTTAGAGAACCCTCATTGCCTGGGATGGATCTATTTCATAGGTCTTAATTCCCCCTGCATTGCATCAGAAAAATGCCCTCAGTGCAGCAATCGTAATGTGAAGTGAAAGAAGACTGAAACATGAAAAAAGCCTTACTTATAAATGAAAGAAAAGAAGAAATCTGAAAAAGTTGTATCACACCAATCACCAAGGACATGTACATAAATCATGATAATAGTAAAATATACACGGAGAAACGACATTACAAAATTATTCGATTGTGCTGCAGTTACGATACCGACTTAGGACGGTCAGTTAAAGTAACAAACGTCACTCAATTGGTGTGGTTAACCGGTTTACGGGCGCCCAATTTCCCACTCACAGCGAAAGCAACACAATCAAAGGACACGTATTTAAAGATTTATAAATAATAAATATTCAATAGATAAATAAATACAATATTTTTCAATGAACACATTATTATATATACTATCTATTTCACTTAAGTCATCAAATTACGTGTTATTATGATCGTTTCGGTATACTGTTATGAGTTATAGTTAAACTGAATTAGCTTAATTTACTCAATAAGGTACGTCTTGGGTATCACCAGTCAACATTTCACTTATCACAAATACGTGAGCGCCCGTAATTCTGTGAACGATTTAAATTCAGTGACGTTTGTTACTTTCGTATTTTATATTTAATTGGCCGTTCCAAGTCGCTGCAATACATCAGAAAATTGAATATTTTTGTGTTGTTCTCTGTGTTTGTTTTATTATTATTCCGTTCTATGTGCAGTCACAAGTCACCAAAGCCTTGTGCCATACAGCTTGGTCAGTTGCCTCCTTGCTTCTCTTTCATAATTTACTTCAATGAAAGTTTGTAATTTATAGTAAATTTAATTGTAAATTATACTCGTCCCCTTCCTTGATAGCTCTGTTCTTATATACGTTTTGACTTTTGTCTTAAACCAACTTTGTAAATATCCAAAATTTCTGGATTTCCTATTTCGACATAGCGCATCACTAAGTCTGACGAAAGAC
The DNA here is from genome assembly GCA_035048485.1 of Pteria penguin. NCBI lineage: Eukaryota > Metazoa > Mollusca > Bivalvia > Pterioida > Pteriidae > Pteria > Pteria penguin. Next base: position 22,192,074 of record CM068588.1, on the reverse strand, counting down.
AAAATGTGCATATAACACAAGAATACAAATTACTATATTTTATAGTAATTATATGCATGATTGGTGATGGAATTAAGTTTGAGTATTAAAAAAAAGGTAACAACTGCTTAAATGTTCAATTTAATCCAATTGAATCGGGGGAAATAGAGGAAACAAATTTTATACTTGTGTTTGGAATACTTCCAAACCTTGGGAAGAAGGTATTCGACACGAAACCAATTCCATTGGTTAGAAATAGAAATTCATTTGAGATTCTTTTCATTACAAGACATTATACATTTATCATGTCACAAATGAGATTCGGTTACAAATACATCACTTTTCTCTGGGGGTTCATATTACTGTATGCTTTATGTAACTGAGAATTTATAGAAAACCTCGGACATGAAATTACATAATGTTTAACAAATGTCTTAAGTTACATATGAATTAATATTAAGACACTAAACCTGAAGTAAACACAATTGTTTTTTCATCATAATTCATTCTCTTTTATTGCTTTCTCCAGATTTCCCACAGCCTGCACTCAGTTCATCTCTTAGATCCATTGCGGACAAGAAGTGTTCATTCATCATACAAGAAGGGACGCTGAAGAAGGCGACAACTTGTCTAAGAACTTCAAGATTGCTGAAAAATTATGAATATACATTCGAATACATAGCGGTAAAAATTCTTTATTATTAATTTTTTTTTCTAATAGCATATTCCAATTTTACTTGACTATGAGGGCAAGATTATACTAAAGTAGGATTGTAAACAATTTTACAATTTAAAGAAAAAAAACCCTTTTATTTGAAGGAAAAACAAAATATCAAATTATTTGTCTCCGCAAGGTTAACAAGTACTTATCTTGTAAGGGTTTCATTTGAAATAGAAGACAAATCAGCACATTGCTACATAATTTCCTTTTTTGCAAATAATATTATTCAACTTACTTCTAAGTTATGTCATGGTTATAGCTGTATCATACATTTTGTTAATATTGAATTATATTACTATAAGTTAACACATTAAAAGATATTTCATTTAACACCAAATATAAAATCTTGATAAAGTAAATGAATAGCTTATATGTTAGAAACGATAAATATATTTCTGAATGGTAATTGCAAAGTTAAGTTTGTGTGTAAATCGAAGTGGATGCTGGTGTACAGTGAAATGATGACTTGTATGTTAATGAAACTTTCTTAGTAAAAGTGAAACGTCTTTAATTTCTCAGAAATTAAAATGTCAGCTACCATACCTCCATATCTTTCTGTCTGCAAGCTTTGCAACAATTTTGTAACATCAGTGTATTTGAACGTTTCGTGAATAATATTTGTTTCTTCACGTATTAGTTGGTTTGATACAGTCAAGTCCGGTGAAGTGACGCGGCCGGTGGAAGTGACGCAGTTATACGTGACGGATTTTGACGTAATATCTGACGTAATATTTGACGTATTATTTAGGAGATACAACTGTGACCAAGTTGTGAATTGACCGAGGTATGTATAAATGTGAATTATTTCTTCCTTTTACAGAATGCTTGTTTAGTACACGCATCGAATTCCACAACATGTGCTCATTGTTTACACTATGACGACACTTGCTAGCTCATCAATATTCATGAAAGTTGCAGAAGATGGCACTGCACTTTGTTTACTCACCTTGCATTTACATCGTTTCCTAAAAATGTGTTAAACACATCCCAATTTATCCACTTAATAAAATATAATTCATAGAAATCACAAGCAATCCACAACGAATAACACAGATTGTCACTGTCTGCTCCATGTCAGCCATCTGTAATGGTCCTGATACTGTATAGGTCAAGCGATTGGCGGGATTTATGCAATTTCTATGGAAGCCCTGAGACATCATTATAATAGTAGTTGATTAATTGAATAAAAGAATAAAAATTAAAAAAAAAAAACCATACAATCAAACAGATTAATTTCTGGGGTTTTTGATTAATATTGTTGCAATAAACCACAAAATATTTTTAAAGTAGATTTCTATCCTGTTTAGATGTAACAGATATTTAAGACAATTTATTGAAAAATTAAAATATATTTTTGTTGTAGGGTTTAAACATGCCACAAAAAATATAAATACCAGATGCTTGTGGAAGCTTATAATAATGTCAGAACAAAGGGCTTTGGTATCAGAGCTGCAGCTAGAAGACATGCTATTTCAGAAGCAACCCTTAGAAGGAAATTAAAAAAACCTGAGGCATTCAATGCTGAAAATAAAAAAAGGGGAACCATATTTACGAGAAACCAAGAGGAAAGTTTAGCATCACATTGCGTAAAAATGGCCAGTCTTGGTTATGGATTTGCTCGCTGGCAAGTGTTGGACATAGCCAAGAATATGTGTGAAACAAAAGGTTCAGACATCATTCCAAGTAAACACTGGTTTAACGGTTTCATGGATCGGTTTCCTCAAGTATCAATGGTTAAACCAAAAAAGAGAGAAGTTGCACGGGAGAGGGCCATAAATGAAGATATGTTGAAACAGTATTTTAATGAACTAGAATGCATTCTTAACAAACACAATTTGATGAATAAGGCCGACAATATCTGGAATATCGATGAATCAGGACTTTCCTTGGATCATAACCCTCCAAAGGTTCTAGCATTAAAAGGAACAAGTCCGCATGTAGTCACACATGGAAGATCTCCAACAACGACCATTATAGCTGCTGGGAGTGCACTTGGCGAAACAGTCCCACCATATATTATCTTCAAGGGTCAGCGTCTAAAAGGTTCAATTACTAATGACAACGCCATACTAAAGGGCACCGAGTACCGGACATCCGCAACTGGTTGGTCCAATTCCACCTTGTTTCTAGATTTTTTCGAAAATCATTTATTGAAACACATTTCAATTCGTCCACTCGTCCTTTTATATGATGGTCATTCAACACATGTTATGCATGAGGTCATCGAAGTGGCAGAAAAGAAGATGTCCACTTATTTGTATTGCCACCACACAGCAGCCACTGTTTGCAGCCTCTTGATCTTTCAGTGTTTAGTCCTTTTAAAGAAAGTCTAAATACAGAAATTCACAAATTCATGCATGATCACCCTAACAGTGTCATTGTGAGAGATGAACTCCCCAAGATGGTATCGACAGCATATAGAAGTGCAATGACTGTGTCCAATATTATGGCTGGTTTCCGTAAATCGGGTATTTTCCCTTTTAACCCATCTGCAGTGTCCTGTGTTTCCCCTCAACTTGAAAAAATTAAAGATAACCCGAAATTGGCCTCCAGAAAAGAACGGCATGACAACAGGAAAGTTAAAATGCTTTTCCAAGAAAAAGAAGCGAATTTTGAGGAAAAAAGTGAATTAGCCACCAATAGTTCTGGTAGAAAGAGGGCCACTTTTGTTCCACCTCATGGAGCAGCTATTACCGAGGAGCTGTATTACCAAAAATCAAAAGAAAAGCAAACCCATCAACAGCTGCAGGAACACGTCAAGGAAGCAAAGAGGAGAAGGATAACTTCATTCACGCCCCCATTTCTTATTCAAACAAAAGCCATCACAAGTCAAACCAAAGACACCAACATAAATAACGAAAAATGTCAAAACATGCAAAAAGGAAAATCTAAAGGTTCACGCAAGAACTTATCTAAAGGGAAATACCCATGCAAAAAAATATGTAAAAGATCTGAACCGTTACAAGATGAAATTGATGAGGAAGTTTGTATCGTATGTGGAAAATGGCAACCAGACAACATGCACCTTTATGCTGCAATTAAATTTGTACAATGGGGTCAATGTGGTTATTGTTCGAAGTGGGTACACCTTAAATTCTGTACTGATGTTGAAATCTTGACTGAGGACGACGAGTTTTTGTGCCCAAAGTGCAGCAATGAGCAATAAAAAATAACTCAGATTTTATTTCTAGTTCTTTTCATTTTTTCTCTTACATTTCTTTCAATATATTTTATTTGTGTTTTCATCCTTTTCCACGTGGACTACAAACTAAATATAAGATTGAAAACTAAAACTCATAAATCAAAAACTACTGTAACATTTTATGCCTGTATCAGCTTCCATAAGAATCTCTGGATAAACGTTTAAACGCATGCGTCACTTCACCGGACACGATAGGCACTGTCATTTGCATGCACGTGAGTCATTTTAACATTGTTTACGTTCAGCGTTGTACGTTTTAGTGACTAATTGCGATAATTATTTTTTAGATAAGAGTCTGAAACAATAATTCATGAAAACAAAAGTTCGTTGTATTGAAGAAATGTTAACATAAATATATATTAAATGCTTAAGTGCGTCACTTCACCGGACGGCATCGTATACTTTTAATATACGTAGTTTATAGCATTAATTATAGACACAAAACAATGAAATTAAAATATGATATGCATTTACATACCGACACATATCAGACTCTGCGAAAACAGACAAAAAGTCTTTTATCATCATTTCAGGACAATCTAAAAATAGAACGTTATATAAGAGTCATTTCCTTATTCTGATTGTGAAAAATAAATAAACTTTAATGAAGAGCCATAATTCTGATCAAGGTGTGCGGAATGCAATTTAACACAAAATGCATTGGAATATTAAATTGATTAATGCTTACTGAATAAAAATTTCCAAGGAAATAGTAATGAACGACATTAAATAATTTACAGAATATGAAGGATGGACCTGTAAAAGAGGAAATTGATTTTGCCAAACATTTAATACCATAGAAAGAATTTAGGGAATGGAATCTCATTCTATCATCTGTGATATATTTAATTTTCTTCGTTCATTGTACACTGGTATCTACTGCATTTCCAATAATCTTTGGGTTGCGTCACGCAAATACTTATTAGTAAGTAATACCTTACAAATTGTACCACTTTAGGAAGAAATTAGCTTACAAAAGCTGAAGTAAGCAAAAAAGTGTACTTACTACACACCATAAATCCTATTCTCTCTCGTAGTTTTGATAGTCGTTGATATTCCTTGGACTGTATGCAGTGAGATGCATACTTTTCTTTGCAATTATCTAAGATTTTAAGACTCCTGAAATATTAAATATATAAAATGCTCAAATTGAAAAAAAGATAACTCTTTGCCCCGGATGGGTGCGTTGCTAAGGCACAAATTCGTTCAATGAACATTTGGCAAATGAATTTTTCGATCATAACTTCTAAATGCAATTCTTGTTACATGTGTTAAAAAGTTTAATATTTGTATAAGCAAGTGCGTGTATGTCTAATTTTAATCACATCACAATATAAAGATGAGAATTTTGAAAATTATAACTTTAAATGATTTTATAATATGAAAAACAAAAACGAAAAACAAAAAGTCAAATGAAAACAATCAAATAAAACAACCCCTGTCCCCACATAATAAGAAAAACATTCTCTATTGATATAAAGAGTCAAATTGTAAAGACGTACCATTACATCTTAACCCAAGAAGAAAACATGGAACGGCAATTTGAATATTTTCATCTATTGATATGAAATGATAATACTACCTGCATGTTCCAAACATGTTTCTCGAATTTTTATATAGTCTTTCACAGAACTGAAGTTTCTTTTCTGGACATAATGTTGTGCTAAGAACAGCTGAAACCGAAGAGAAGGTATATAATATTAATAAATATGGTTTTATGACGTTGTATTTTGTGCGTTTTATGGAATCCCTTGTGTTCTCGGATACGAGATTCGTATAAGTAAAGAACTCGTCTAGAATTGTGATTAACACCTATTCTATGTGGCATCAAAATTCCAACACAAGGATTGTTATAGCAAAATAAAATGCCCCATATTAAAAATAGTGATTTATAAAATAGAGGAACACACAGGACTAGAAAGAAAAACTTCAGTCAAAATCTCCGAGATAATTTGAAAGAAAAAACACCAAACAACATGGTATAAGTCAACATCCGGACGAAAAACAGTAGTTTGATAGGGGGCGTGGGGTGAAAGCCGATGATATACTTTAAAACAAATAAAACATTGTATGCTTTTACGACAAAATAATATTAATTAACAAGCATAGAATTTATCTAAAACATACCTGAAAAAATCTGCAAAAGCAAAATGAACCGATAAAAATTCATCTTTATCTTGCTGTAGGCGCTGCTGTTGATATAATGTGTGGAAATTGATGTGGTAGCCTTGTTTTATACTATAATCTTAGGAGTTCTATAATCAATCAATGCATTGGTTAACATATAGATCAAAACGAACTCTTAGCAGTTGACCAAAAGGCGTGGCATATCAATGATGAAACAGCGTGTCGCTGATATGCAGTAAAATATTACTCATCCTTGTATGCGTAATAGCCTCTACCGTGGATTGATTGGTTGGTTGGTTGATTGGTGTTTTACGTCGCTTTCAACAATATTTCAGTTTTACGCGACATGGAAGCAGGAGGTTACCAACCTCTTAAACATAGTGGCGCAACCCGGGAGTCGAACCCGGATCGTCGGCGCCGCAAGCCAAGCGCTTAACCACTACACTAAGCCTGCCCTTACCGTGGATTGAACTGCATCAATAAATGTGTTGAGACTCCATGGGATCTTATTAATTTCATCTCTAGTTTAAAATCTAAGGCATGCAGAGATGTTAAGATTCGTCTTACATGGTGAATATTTCATGTGTAGATTGTAAAACCCAAACCGATTATTTGTGCATTATGACAAAGTAAACATGATTCTGCACGCTGTTCCAATGGCAATTAAATGCATATAAACAAAAAACAAATACAAAAGAAACAAATAAACAAAAAAAAATAAATAAATAAATAAATAAATAGATAAAAATAAACATAATAAAGGAATAAAAAAAAGTCACCACAGAAATATACAGTATTTTATGTAATGATATGAAAAATACACACAAGGATATCACAAAAATATGCAATTATAGTGCAGTTACGATACCGACCTAAGGCAGTCATTTGATATAACAATAGTCAAATAAAAAGAAAATAAAAAAGTATGACAAAAACAGAACTTGAACTAAATTTGCCATTAACTGGTAAATATAATGAATATACATGGATAAGATTGAAAAGCGCAAAAAAAGGATGAAGATGCATTATATATTCCTGCATTTCTTTTAAAAAGTTGACAAAATTTTTATCATACAATTGTAAGAAACAGTAAACGGTGTCAGATAATAGGTATGACAGACACTTAGATTTCTTTAAAATGTATTATTATTCCAGGTTCGTCTGTTTTCAATAAAAAAACAAATAAATCTGTAATGTTTGTGTAAATCGTCAACCTTTCTTATTAGATCTTACCTTGTTTTCTACTACTGGTCCTAAAAGGAATCTGGCACAACTAAGGAGAAAAGTGAACAATTAAGGAATCTGAGAGTGGTATCCCAAATTGGATTTCGTTTAATGGTCTAATGTATTATAAAGGAAAGGAAACGGATCTACCTTTGCTGCAAAAAAGGAGCACAGAAAAGTAAACCCGTGAAATGACATTACAAGTATTAGATTGTAATGCAGTTGGTGTACCGACTTCCGGATTTCGCACACATTTGGTGTGGTTACCCGGTTTACATATCCACCATATAACTCACCACAACGCAGTACAATAAAAGAATTCACATTAAGAAAATGATAAAAAAGCAAGTTACTATAGTTAGGAGGTAAGAAAGTGACTGTATTTTCTGATATTAGTTCTTTGTTTTGTTTTCAAGGCCGCTACTCTTGTTCACTTCTCAAGACAATGTACGGAACCATTAAAGATGTGATTTTAACCCCACCCCACCCCCTCCCCCTTTAAGGGGAGGGGCATATTGGAATCACACTGTCTGTCTGTCTGTCCGTCTGTTCACATTTGCCCGGGCCATAACTTCTTATCCCCTTGCCATTTGTGTCATGACCTTGACCCGTGGTGATATTTGCAATGTCAAGGTCACAATGCACACAGCAAAGATTCATGTCCGGGCTACAACTTCTAACCCCCTTGTCAGATCTGGATAATATTACACACAATTGTTTGTCCATGACCTAAGGGTGTATCAAGATCTTAACCCAAAGTCATATCTTCAAGGTCACAGTGCATTAATAGCCAAAATCCTTGTCTAGGCCATAACTTCCTACTGCCAAGTTGGATTATTATCCAAAATAATATTTCACACAATTGTTGTTTATGGCCCAAGGGTGTATCATAGAGATGATATCTCCAAGATCAAGGTCACGGTGCACACATGGTTGAAATACTTGTTTGGGCCATAACTCCTTACTGCTATATTGGCTCTGGATAACATTTCAGGCAATTTATGTACATGACCCAAGGTAATATCTCCACGGTCATGGTCACAGTGCACACATAGCCAAAAATCCTTGTCCGGGACATAATTTCTTATTGCGAATTTGGATATTTATAATATATCACAAAGTTGTTGTCCATGACCCAAGGGTGTGTCATAATCTTGATTGAAGATCGTATCTCCAATGTCAAGGTCAAAATACATGCATGGTCGAAATTCTTGTCCGGGCTCTAACTTCTTACCATTATGTTGGCTCTGGGTAACATTTCACGCAATTGTTGTTCATGACCAAAGGGTGTGTCAAGACCTCTACAAGGTCATATCTTTAAGGTCAAAGTCACACTACAGACATAGTCTAATTTTTTCTACGTCATGATTCTTACTGCCCGATTGGGTCTGGATAATAATTGTTGTCCATGATTCAAGGATGTGTCATGACCTTGACTCAAGAAATATCTCCAAGGTCAAGATCACAGTGCACGCATTGTCAAAATCCTTGTACGGGTCATGGCTCCCTACTGCTATGTAGGATCTGGATAATATTCCATACAATTGTTGTCCATGATCCAAAGGTGTGTCATGACCTTGTCTCAAGAAATATCTCCAAGGTCAAGATCACAGTGCACGCATTGTCATGGATAATATTTCACACCATCGTTTTCCATGATCCAAAGATATGTATTACATTGTACTGAGCTTGTTGTCTGTCTGTGTTTCTGTCCGGCTATCTGTCCATGAAACTTGTCCCGGCCATAACTTCTTCCTTTTACTTTGGAGGGAGATAATATTTAGCAAAATTGTTGTTCATAGCATAAGGGTGTGTAATGATCTTGAACAAAGGTCATATTTACAAGGTCAAGGTCACAGTGCATACATAGACAGAAGTCTTGTCCGAGTCGTAATTTCTTCCTTATAATTTGGAGGGAGATGATAAATTACTCATTTGTTGTCTATGACCTAAGGGTATGTGATGACCTTAAACCAAGGTGATATCTACAAGTTCAATGTCACAGTGCACACATAGCAAGGATTCTTGTATGTGCCATGACTTCTTCCTGTTACGTTGCTGGAAGTTTATATTTTATACAATTGTTGTTGACCCAAGGATGTTTAATGACCTTGAATCAAGATCCTATCTACAAAGGTCAGAGTGCACAAAAACCAGATTGTTTTTATTGATTATACCTCAAAATGTACAAGTGGGACATCTATTACACTTACATGTATCTTGGGATGAATTATTTCATGTTTCAACTGTATTGCCGCAAGGGGTATTTGTCACGTTAGAACTGCTGTAGCTTCTTATAGTTTCAAATATAATAAACTTCTTTCTTAGCTCCTAGTTTTCTTCTCAAAGTGTTTATGATAGTTGAAATATGTCAGTCAGGTAAGTACTGTACATATCAGATAAGTTCATAAGATTGCTTGGGGATGTCATCAGAAACTTGAAAAGGAAGGTAAAATTTCATGATGTATACAACTTTATTTATTTGCTTTAATATACCCCAGTCGAATGCCCTTGAACGTTTGTGTATTAAAGTAATTATCATTTACATTCATTAATGAAATCAGGCAACGACAGCTTTAGTTAATCACTAAAAAAGAAATACTACAATAAAAATTTCTGTCATATATCCCAACGTCCGGTATCGTCATTCAGTTCATTTATGTTATTATGCACTTGGTAGTGCAAAAATAAATTAAACAAACAGAATAGGAAGAAAATGCTAATCAAGACAAAGTTATTCCAGTGGATGATAAGCTCCTAGCTTTTTAGTTTTGTTTTGTTTTGTTTTGTTTTTTGTTTGTTTGTTTGGGTTTGTTTGTTTTTGTTTCTGTTTATTGTTTTGCCTTTTTTAATAAATAGGATCAGAATATAGGATATATTTCAAAAGTTTTCTAACTTATACTTATTTACAAAGAAAGGAAAAAAAACGTCCTGTTCAAAATCGCCACGAACACGCAGAACGCTCACAAGAATAAATACCAGAGAGACGTCACAAAATGATTTGATAGCAATGCAGATGTGGATAAAAGATTATTGTAGTTGAGATTTCATAAAATTAAAAAAAGATTAAAAGTATTATGAAATGAAATTTTAATTTCAAAATATAAGGCTACAACAACATTAACAGATCGTTTTCTGCTCGTCTGAAACAAAGTTAAGGTATCAGATCTGGAGAATTTAGCGTGGACGATGTTCAGGAACGTAATTTTTTAAAGAAATGCTCAGATATGGTCCATTGTAGATTCTTGTCATTCAGAGTGCAATGGTCAATGAAGAGACTATCATTGATACAATTTCTTATAATAAATATAGATCGTATATACCTTTTAATTTTGTGCACCATATGCGCATTTCGACAACTTATGTCTCTTCAGTGATGCTCGTGGCCGAATGATCGGAATTCTCAAAATATATAAATATTTGTAGAGCACTGTTGAAGCCAAAATGACCGAAAGGTGAACCAAAGAATCTATCTAAGTACAGAGCTATGCATGAGGGAGATACTCCTTAGTTTTAGTGTGATTTACTTAATTTGATGACTGCAAGTTTGAAGTATATATTTCATGTCAGTACAAAACACTGAAAACCAGACTTATGATGCCCTTGGGGACTATCAGTCCACCAGCCGTGTTATGTATTCATAAGAAATCGGCGTAGGATGAAGAGTTTTGAGGGAAAAACAGTTTTGAAGATACGAGATTGAATCAATAAAAATTTCGAAATGTTTACTTAATTAACACCTTATAAATTGTTAAATCGTGATAAATTGCAGGATTATATGAAATACTGGTGTTATAGGGAACATTGTATTAATAAAGTGATATTATAAGGAATATTATATCTAAATAAAGTGATGATATTATATCGAATGTTATATTACAAAGCGATGATGTCATAGGGAATGTTATATTAATAAAGTGATGGTATTATAGGATACGTTATATTCATAAAGTGATGGTATTATCAAGAATGTTTTATCACAATGATATTATAGGGAATGTTATATTAAAAGTTATGGTATTATCAGGAATGTTATATTAAAAGCGATGATATTATAGGGAATGTTAAATTAATAAAGTGATGTTATGATCAGGAATGTTATATTACAAGCGATGATATTATAGGGAACATTATATTAATAAGTGATGGTATTATCAGGAATGTTATATTACAAAGCGATGCTATTATGTGGAATGCTATATTAAGAAAGTGATGATATTATAAGGAAAGTAATATTAGTAATAAAGTAGTGGTATTATCAGGAATGTTATATCACAAGCGATTATATTATAAAGAATGTTATATTAATAAAGTTGCGGTATTATAAGGAAAGTAATGTTAATAATAAAGTGATCATGCTATAGGTCACGTTTTATTAAGTGAAAATACAATAATACTCTCTGTACATATTCACGACACAATGTGCAACTCATTTTAAATTCTCCTCTAGTAGTGATTTTATTATGTATAATTCTCCCTCATCAGCCATGTTAATTGCGGTGAGTGGGACGGTGAGGACAGTAATCCGGTTATCCATTCCAATTAAGAGACGTTTGTTACTTTAATTGACTGTCCTTAGTCGGTATCTTAACCGCAGTACGATCACATATGGTTTCTGCGTTTAACTATTACGTTATATGTAGACGTCCTTAGTGATTTGTGTCATACAGCTTGGTCAGATTCTCTGTCCCCTCTTTGATAAACTTCTTTTGTGGTTACTATAATTAGACCAATATTGACGTGATTGTAAAAACAAATATAAAAACGTTTAAACCTTACCCTTTTATGATTTCTATACCTTTTCTCCTACGCCATCAGATTTTTTTTTTCATTTTATGATAATGGAAACAGATTGCTTTTTATTTTTTGCTGCTTTGTCCTTTTTGATGTATTTTTATTGATAAAAATAACTATGGACATGCTATTACAGAAGACTTGTTGATACGTGACTGAAATACAACTATGAAAATGAATGATTCTTCAAATATCAATCGCATTGAAAATGTGGCATAACTTTTCTATAAATAATTACACAATATGTGTGAATATAATAATACATTTCTAATTTAGTAGCACAATAAGTGTAACATATATGCCATGTATGATAGCTAGTCACGATGTATAGTCACATAGAAAGCAGAATACTCATGAATTGACATGTTTTCTGATTTGGTTTTCATATTTGATATCATATCTTTAGAAAATGTGTTTAAGTGGACATAAATATGTTTTGATATTTTCCAGAACTTCGTGTATGACGTCATATTGATTTAATATGTCCCTATGTGAACAATGACGCTTATTACGTAAAATGAAGTAAAAATTATTAAATTAAATTAAGACATGATAAATTGAAAAATTACAAATCTTTTATTTTATTCTGCATTATAAGTTTTGCAATTTAGATTTCTTCATATGCTGGCGTCATTAGAGTACATTGACCACCATAGGAAAATGAGAAACTTAGAAAGTATCAACATTTTGTCTATTGAAAGTATCTTTTATCGAACATTTTGTTTTAGAATTGAACAAAACTCAGCAATATATCATTCATTAATGCTCTTATACAATCTGTTTTTCAATTAAAGTATACAATATGGTATTTGCAAAAGAAAGCCGATCACACATTTTGCTTTATCTGATTGACTGGGGTTGATTTATTCTTCCTCCTGTCCTATCAAAAGACACGCATAACATTTGTGAGATGTGGTATTTTATGTTTACTCTCTGTAACTAGAGAAATTGATACTATTTAAATGTAAGTATTGGGTGTCTTTTATAAAATCTCTCAGCGTAGACAGATTTCGTCCATACGTGCTGTGTGACGCTACCATTACCTCAACGTATAGGTCTAAGACAAGAGTTCCTATGGCACTAATGATTCGGAAAGTCAGATGAAGTCAAAATTGTTAAAGGACAAAACAATACATCACCAAGCAAGGTAATTAGGTGCTTTGGAATGGATTGCATCTATTTACAGTTTATATATATGGAATGTCTATTGAATGACACTCATTTTTATAGGGTCTCATTGTAAAATGTTGATTTTGTGATAAAACGTTGAAAAGAATTTTGTAATCTCATTGTTCCAATGTTCATGGCAAAGGCAATAAGCCCTCTAGAGCAGATTTTTCCGTGAGTGTTGCAGGAGTAAAAGTGTGTTCGAGTCTCTATAGCGAGCCTATCTAAACTTTTCAGTGAGCATAAAATCCCTCACCTCCTTGCTGCTGACTGAACTTTACCACGCTTTCAGACAGCAGATCAAGTTTGGTTCATATCGTTGTCACTTCGAATTTTTAATATTTAAATTTATCATTAATTATACTCGTGTTCATGTTTGTATGACCTCTCAACCTAAGTATTCCGTAGGATCGTGTACTATATATATATACATATAAATTTAAATGTTTGTTATTTGATTATACCGGTTATTTTGTGGTGAGATGGATAGTGGACCTGTAAACCGGTTAACCATACCGTTATTGTCACTTTAATTAATCGCCTTAAAGCTGAGCTCCGATTATTTAAAAATCGGTGACGTAATAAAAATGTTTGGGGAACGGACATTGCCAGAAATAGCTCTAGCAATCGCCGTTCCCGTTCCCAAATAAACATAAACTATAGAGACCTGGTGACGTATGTATGGTAAATCAGCCTAGCCTAGTGACCCAATATCCATGTACATCGCTGTCATTTGGAGTATATAAAGAGATCTCGGTGTGCATACACCTTGACAGTTAGATACATATAGTTGACAAAATAGGGAAATCAGCTGAAGATACGAGTTCGGTAATGGAAGAAATGGTTGATGAATCTTAGTAAATTTATTACTTACACCTTTTGTCTTTTGTCTCGTATGTCAATCAAAACATTACAATATTATTCTCTTGTTCAACTCATTCATTTCCGGTTTTCAAAAGTAGTGTTCGATAAAACCAAGTAAGATAAACATGTATAACTAAATCTGAATTAAATCAATTCGTTCACGTGTATGACAAAAGACTTGCATTTGTTTATCTAAATATTTTAAGATCATTTAAATACATAAAAGACACTGAAAAGAGAATTAACATATATGCAAATATGTATACGTATATTATGTATTCAATTGACAGAGTTGCTAGGGATGATGTAGACTTGGCAAATGTCTAAAATGTATTGTAGCTCGACAGGATGTACTAAATGTACTAGTCAATTATGCCAATGTAACAGAGACGTGGTACTAATCATCATCATATCATGTGCTGATCTTTATATATATTTATATTTTTGTTTAAATTAATTAAAATCTAAAGGGATAAAGATCCTCTAGTCTATGAGTGCCCAGCTATATAATCTTTAACTTTTTATGCATATCTTACTAGAAGTATTACCTTTGTCAAAACCAAACGTATTAAAAAATCCTCTTATAAATCGTCCGTCTCCAAAACAAAACCTTTTTTATTATAGAGGTTATAGACATTCATAATTGCGTCATTTTAAACCATCACTAGATAAATTGTTTCTGAATGAATAAAAAGAAACATAAACACTAGAGAACATATGTATCTATATTTGTATATATATTTTAATTCTATTTCAATTGTCTGGCATTATTGAATCTATTTCAAATTATTCAAATAAACAAATGCAATTCTTTTTGCCTTATACGTGTACGAATCAATTTAATCGAGATGCAGGTATACATGTTTATCTTACTTAGTTTTATCGAACACTTCTTTTGACAACCGGAAATGAAAACATTGTGTTTTGAATGAGTTAAGCATGTGAATAACACTGTAATGTTTTGATTGACATACAGGACAAAAGACAAAATATGTAAGTAATAAATTTACTCATATTAACTTATTAAATCCTTCATTTCTTTTCTTAATTTGTGAAACACATTTGCTATAAAAATGTCTTGTAAAGTTAGATTTTTATTTACACGATTGGACTCTTACTACTGGTTATATGTGACGGGTGTTGCTAGCAAGCAGGAGATGCTCACTCCCCCCCCCCCCGGGCACCTGATCTCACTCCATCATAGGGGTACACATATGCTCTTCAAGTAGACATTTTTCATTATTATCTACTTGTTTCCATTTTCATTGGTTTTGTATGTCCTCTGGTTTCATGAGTTTCGGACTTATGGTCTGGATTTATCCATCATCTTTACATTTCAACTGTCACGGTGTAGGCACACCGAAATTTCCTTATATACCCCAGATGACAGCGATGTACATGTATATTGGGTCACTCAGCTCGGTCGATTGACTATTCATGCGTCACCAGGTTTCTATAGTTTATATTTAGTTGGGAACGGAGATTGCAGGATCCATTTCTGGCAATTTCCGTTCCCCCAAAAATTTCACTACGTCATCCAGATTTAAATAATCGTAGCTCAGCTTTAAGGCGATACTTCTACTGATTTACAGTAGAATATTCTTTGTTTCTAAAGGGTGTCTTCGTTTGTATACAACGTATAAAGGTAATTTTTGTCATATAACAAATCAGACTTTTTTTCAAACTTCTAGATTTTTCCGACAAGCATAATATTCCTTTATATTGGACTAACCCTGATTTGTGTAATATTAATGTGCAGTATTTAAGAGCAATTTTCAATATTTACCAATAAATTATCGGTATTCCTATGAGCAATAACAACACTCTTCCTCAATACTTTAGAAACATACTCTTGTATTGTTTTGAGGGATGTATCAAACTTTTCGACACGCTTGGCATTTCAACATATTCATATGAAAACTTGTTGATAGCACCATCCGACCTACATGCATTTTTATTGCTTATTTGCTGATTTTTCAATTCAAGCCGTCTTCAGTTACACGTAAGTTTTTATGCTAACATGTAGCCTCTCTATATATATGATCTACCATAACATCTGCGTAAAAGACTAACAATTTATACGACGATAGTGATGTCATGTGTTGATAAAACAAAGTGCAGTGATTCTTCTTTAAAAATTGAGACAATCCATACTTATACAGAATAGCTGAATGTTTCTTTTATAATATACAGTCATGCAGTTACTGTACTTTACAAAACAGATATTCTTATCAAATTTTTGATTTATCAAAATTTTAATTTAATTTCGATTAAAATTTGTAGTGTTTTATAATGTTAAATAAATCTAATGTTTCGTATGTCAGAGGTTTACACAAGTCATATATTCAGAAATTTAAGATTATGAATGTAGATCTGCAGCCGCGTAGCTTTAAGGTATTTTCATGAGCAATTTAGCACTCGTCGACTGACACGTATTCTCTCCGATATAGTTAAAACAACTATAGCAATCGGTTTAACAAAACTCGTGTAGTTCCTCACTGGTTAAACTTGTTTAATGTCTATGATATTGGAGAGTAAATCACGCAAAAGGAAAATGTGAGAAATACGACTGAAGGCGTACGTTTTGTGTTAGATATATAAACCATTTCAACAACATTGGTGAAGAGCATTTCTAAGTTAGTCACGTTTCCATGTTGTACTTGCTGTCTATCAGGAGGATTATTTTTAAATGTGTGTCCTAATTGTGCTGCTTTTGCGATGGTGCCCATGAACTGGCTACCACACCAAATGTTTGTTACTTAAATTAGCCGTCCTAATTCGGTATCGTAACCTCAGCTGAATCGAATATTTTTGAAATGTCGTTTTTTCGTGTATTTTCTACTATTATCGTGCTTTGTGTGCATGTCCTTGGTAAGTGTGTCATACAGCTTTGTCAGATATCTTCTGTTTTCTCTTTTAGAAAAAAATCTAAAATCGATCAAAGAAGCTGAAACCTCAGAAATAAATATTAGAAACAATAGACATCGAAAGGATTGGATTTAAATTTGTAAATGATCATATTTCATGTGTGTTTTCAGACTGAACATTCTAAATACGGGCAGGGCCCAAATTAACTACACAAAATGATTAAACATATTCAATTCAATTTTAGATAACCCAAAGGCATAATGGTAAACATATTTAATGAATTTTAATATACTGAACCTTTCTTTTCTATGTAAGTGTCGATTTCTAAATATAAATTCTCCTTTCTATCAAATTCATGTAGTTGTTATTTCTCATCGCGAAATGTTTTTATTATTGACAAATTTGAATCATATACATATGAATTTTACTATGCAAGCAAACCTTAGTCTTTGAAATAAAGTATAATTTAAGAAAAAAAATGTTTTCATATTCAGTGTGTTTATAATTTGAGACTGGAACTTTCGATAAAGTTAAAAGAAAAAAAACGAAGAAGTACCGTAGGGTAAACCATATCTCATAGTCCATGGAATAAAAGGACAATATCGTGAATAGTGTCAAATTCAGACGAATGCCAACCCCAATACAATCAAGGTGAAAACAGGTGCCCGGGAGGAGTAAGCGTCCCCTGGTTGCATACAACACCCGTCGCAAAAGCGTTGCAACAACCTTTCAAGTTCTGGAGATAAATACATAAATATACATGCACGAACACACGAAAGAGACAAGAAAACGAAGTCAAATTTTTCCATTTAAGACAAGAAAAGCTGCCTAACTGATATTTTGGTTTCGGAGGCGCACGTGAACAAATGTCTATATATGTCAAATCAAGTATAGCCAAAAAGCTAAGATGGTCATTTTGTATGGTCATTTAAAACTTTATGTCATCATGTCGATATTAGGAATATTACTTTAAACGTTAATGTTTATCATGTCTATAACAGAAATGGAAACATTTTTAGTTACATTTTTCATCATATTCCTTGTGTTTATTCCTATCCGCAAGGAAATATTTCCCGTTTTCTCAAAACTTTTTATCTATATTTTACTAAAATGATATGAAAATTTCAGGTCCATATCATTCCTGCACAAAATAGTAACATTCTTTGATTCTAAAGCCGGTGTGAATTAGTGGATAAGGTGCTCGGCTCGTGATCTAGAAATCCCGGATTCGACTCCCACCCTGGGCGCACCGATGTTCTGTCTTTCAGATGAGACAGTAAAAACCGAGGTCCCGTGTCATGGTATGCACGGCACGTTAAAGATCCCTCACTGCTTCGGGTGGGTCCGTTGCAAAGGTCTAAAATTGTATGCAATGCACAAAGCAAATGCCGTCACCATACACGTGAAATAATCTTGGAGAGACTTAAAACAATAATCAAGCAATCAATTCTTTAAATTTAACTTCCTTCTATATTGTAATGCTAAAGCTAAAAGGTTAGAAAATGCCCCCTTCCAGTTTACCCACATGGAACTATTTCATCTAAAATATTTTCCCGAAGGGAAATTGTCCACTCCTTATTTGATGTCACCCACGCCTTAGATATTAGATGGTCAACTATTACCTAGTCGATATGAAATAATGCAATATGTAAATATGAGATGGATTTATTGAACGGTTCATCAAGCCAACAATGTGGGTGGGAGGAGATTTATACTGCATTCAGAGGTTCATTCAAACCATTATATATTATGGTACACACAGCAGTAAGACTACATGAAATGTATTTCTCATATTTGATTGTCAGCATATGTATATATGCCCAGATTTCAATAGCTTGTAAGTTCTCTTTTTAATGAATACCTCTGATCAATAATGTAATCTAAGCAGAATGATGATTCTATCGTACATTGTATTTGTGTAGAACATACAATGCACATAACTGACAGCATATAATACATAAAATGTCTCTGTTCCTTAACATTTTCTTTTTCATTTTTAGTTGCAGAAACAATCTCAACACATTGTCCAGAAAGTCAACTCGAGTTGTGTGAAAGGTTCTACGCTAATTCTAGAAATATATTGGGCAGATGCAGGTATGACATGAATTTTAATACTAATACAGTATTGGTGTATAATTTTACAAAATCGAAATACAAGTAGAGCAGAAATCTCTCTCTCTCTCTCTTCTATACCAGCGTTCTATGAACGCTTCATGTCTTCATGTTTTTTCTTTTATTATAGATATTGCTATTGATAAAAGATCGATGTCTCAGCATTTTACTGATGAGAACTTCTGAATGCTTAATAAATGAAACGCATTGAAATTTCTTATGTAAGAGCTAACGTAAAGGCAATACTTTTAATTACTAGTACATGTTATGAAATATTGAAAGCTGAATAATAATAAGTCGGTGATGATTATCTATGCATATCTTTTAATATATTATCAAAAGTATTTTTACGCAAAAGTATGAAATTCTTTATATATATATATATATATATATATATATATATATATATATATATATATATATATATATATATATATATATATATATATATATATATATATATATATATATATATATATATATATATATATATATATATATATATATATATATATATATATATATATACATGTATATATATAGTGCTGGAACCTAAAATTTTGACTCAGGATTAGAGATGTCATAAATTTTAAATGGCATTTTAAAAATTCTAGAGACATTTTTTACATTTTTGATCAAAATTCAGAAACTTCAGCAATATGTAGCGTAATTCTTGTATTAGGACCCTCTACAGTTCTATGCAGATTTTCCGTAATTTTATAATTTTTGCATTCTAAGTAGCAGGACCCTTAAGACTCTAACATGGGCTTTGTCTAAATATTTTCAGACGAGTCCTGAACTTTGTCCTTTCTGTGTCGCGATTCCTACGACCAGGGATCTTTACTCGCTTTCAAAGTAGCAGATCATGGTTGGGTCACGTCGATGTCACTTTCTTTTTCTGTTATCGATATTTATCCATAATAATATTTCTATCCATATTTCACGACCTCTCAACGGTAGTACCATTTTGTTCCTTGTCCTCTATACGACGATACTTAAGATCCTGATCTTCTTCCATTGTTACTGTTAGTGGGTTTACCGATCGACATTGCTTTTATCTGGTATCTTTCCAAGTTGTTGCATGAAATCTTATCAATCGTACCTTCGATAAATAATAACTGTAATGTGTAAATTAAGTACATTCAATACATTACATAATACACAGAAATAAGCAACAATTTGCTAAATCAGCCAAATCCATATGACTTATACGTAAGTTTTATTTTCAAAACTTATTATTCATAAGGCAATCCCAACATTATCTCGTTTTCACTTGTAAAAGTTCAAAGTTGCCCAGAATATTCAAAGTCGTCGGAACTATATCATATGAGAGCATGTCCTGAATAACAAATACGAACCGAAAATGTTCCACTAATTTTCAACATTCTTATTTTTTCAAATTGCGAAACGGCTGAACGTGAATTGTCTTTTCACCCTATCTGTCTTAAGGATATCTGGTTTGGTCCTCTTGTCCACTTTTTATAATTTATAAACATGAAGTTATAAAGTATATGTTGGGTTTTATAATACTGTTCTTTGCAAAGACAGAATAGATTCCTTAATTAAATTGTTCTATAACAAGTATTGAACTGCAAGTATTAATGACATGTGTAGCATATTGGTAAAGTAATGCCCAATATCTTTACTTATAACATTAGATTCACATCATATATGGGTCAACTGTCCTATACCATTTAAACCGAAGTCAGGGTATTTTAAATTCTTACTAAATGTTCCATAGATTTGGTTTGATTTTCCATACATCATTTTCCATATATCATCATATTGCTTTGTCGTAGACACATTGTGCATTAAATTTTTGTTAAGTCAAGAAAAAATGTTTGCTATTTCCACAGATAAAAAAAGAAAAATAAATAAAGGTCAAAAATGGACTTTTATCGAAAGAAATCCTTTTTTATTGATAAATATATTGTAATTCTATACTAATATAATCATGTAATTCTATACACCTCATTTTCACAGAGAAATCTCGACAAGAGATTTATTTATTATCATTAGCCAGGAATAGAGTGCCAAAGTATTTAAATTTTTGACTCTCAAAATCATGAAATTAAAGAGTTGGTCCATATAATTGTTTTACTTATTTGCACTTGATGATAATTCAACCAAATAGTACCTTTTAAATATATTTTGTTCAATATGATATATATTATCATAATTCTTACTATTTGAAAACTATATTTGTACTTATTTAAATTTCTATCTTATATCAACAACAAGAACAACAATCAATTTTTTGGCAATTTATTGTGAGAAACTTTATTTATTCATTTTCATAATTTTATAATTTATCTTCACACTTAAATGTTATACTTAAGTTAGAAGTAAAGAATGTGAGTTTTGTTGAAATTTACATTTCTAAGAGTATTGGTTGACTTTAGTATGGAAAAATCTTTGTACATTCATAAGCCTCTCCCAGTTCCAAAACAAAAACAAACTCAGAAAGAAATAATAGTCACACTTCTATACATGTATAAAGAAGACATTAAATTGGTATTGATTTTTTTAAATAAAAGTATTTTATGATTGGTTTTTAAAGTACCTAGCAACTTCAATGCATTTTATGAATATTTTGGGATTCTTTCTTTTATGCACACCCGATATAAGAGAACACTGAGTTCAAACTTATACGTGTGGGTGGATAGTTTCACAATTTCTATACAAAATTCAATTTGTAACTAAAATATTGTCACGATGAGTTTGTGTATCCATTAAAATTAATCAATAGCCTTGCATAAAATATTTATATATATATAGAAAGATTATTGTGCAATTACCAGAAATTTAACCGCGAATTTAACAATTGTTTTCCGATAGTCATAAGAATACCATCAAGCACTAATGCACTGACATCTGTTTATGTAAGAAAGCACGTACATTCATCTCCATATCATGGCTACTGTTTATGAGCACTTTTATATTTTTTCTGTGACTGTATTGACCGGTAACTCAGTTAACAACGCCAACTGATTAACGATTGTCACTTTAATTGACCATCTTATATCGGAACCACACCTGCATCACAATGGAATATAATTTATTTTGTATCATGTCGCACGTCCTTGGTGAATTTTCGCGTAAAACTATGTCAGGCATCTTCTTAACTTTCTTGTGTAATTGTGTACAATGGATTTCATATAATTTAGATACAGTTACAAATGCTGTAATATTTTGAACAAACCGCAAAAATAGTCGTTCATACAGCGGTCACTGTACTAACTCAGAGATTTTTTTTAGTGAATTTGGGTCCGTTATAAAGACCCAGTCCCAATGCCAAATAGTATCATTTTTTCCCAAAAAGTGACCAAATATTCCCAATTTGGTTCTAACTTCCAAAGTGAAAACATTTAAGTAAAAAATTGTATGTGTAGTGCACAAATTCAAAGAGATGAGATCAAGATAAATGAAGTAGTAAACAAAATCCTGAATATAATATTCATTTAGTATTTACATGTGTAATTTTTGTTCTTAACTTTTCCCTAAACTGTACCAAATACGCACTATTTTCCCAATTGCAAGGGACCCGGTCACATTCCCAAAGTATTGGGAAAAAAACCCTGTTAAACTACGCTTTGTCAATGACCACTCTTATTTATTGTAGTTTTATAATGTATCGACTGTTTTATCAATGGTTATAATATCATATTGTGTATGAAAAGTTGTAGATATACCGAATTGTAAAATAAAAGGCAAGTCACTTCTTCCTAAACTAAAAAGGATTGTTAATTAAACATGAAAGAATACGTTATTTGGAATGGTTTAAAACTATCGATGAGACAAATAATAAATTAACACGTTAGAGGGGAGAACTGATTTAGCACACATTTCATAATGGCTGGAATCAACGCTTATGCGCTCATCGCGTTTAGGCAGATAGAAATTACCACTGACGCAATTAATTTCCGCATGCGTCCGTCGAGTTCCACGTTTAGGGGCTCATTTCATATATTGTCACTTTCGCTGATAAGATATAAGGTAACTAAATGCTCATATGGTACAATAAATTAATAACTTTATATATAGCTTCATATTTGTGTTCTATGTCTTTGAGTATCTTCTCTTTTACAGGAGTATAGCTGTCTTGGGTAACTGCATTAAGCAATTTAAAACTCCTTGTTCGATATCCATAAAATATAGACAACTTTCTCATCTAGTCCAACGAATAGGATTCCTTCATTGTAGTAAGTAGTAATATATCAATTATTCTGTTTGAAATAAAATAGCAATCGTTCGCCATTGATCAAGTAGTATAAACAACATAGGAGATGCGAATCAGATCACCACAAAAAATTTGTAGAAAAGTACGGAAATTAATAGTCATTAAATTGGATGTTTTATTTGGCGACTATAGTGTAGTATAGCAAGGCAAACAACATATATTATGTAAAAATATAAATTCTTACTTCAGCATTAAACTGATATTTGAGCTTTACATCATTTTTTTAAATGTGTTTGTAGATTTCTAACGGTATTAAATTCATTTTAACAATTGTTTATTCCTCCTCTCTGAAAAATCCAAAAGGACTATTATTTTTCTTTAAGAATATTTTAGATTTATACAGTGCTACGTTGATGAAAATGGTCGGGTTTCATGGCAATACCGGTTAAAACCAATCTATAAAATATAGGTACATATAAAAGTACCAATGTTAAAAAGAATGAAGTACCGAAGGGTAAACCATATCTCAAAGTCCATAGAATAAAAAGACAATATCGTGTGTAGTGTCATATTCAGACAAATGCGAACCCCAATAAAATCGCGATGAGACCAGGTGCCCGGGAGCGGTAAGCTTCCCCTGGTTGCATGCAACACCCGTCGCAAATGTCCTGCACACCCTTTCAAGTCGCGAAAATAAATACATAAATATACACGCACATGAAAGAGACAAGAACACGAAGTCAAATTTTCATATTCAAGGCAAGAAATTTTGTTTAACAGAAATTCCGGTATCGGAAATGCACATGAACAAACGTCTGTATATATATATATATATATATATATATATATATATATATATATATATATATATATATATATATATATATATATATATATATATATATATATATATATATATATATATATATTTATATTTATATATATACTTATATTTTCTGTTTTTTGTGAAGATACATGCATTGCATTAATGAAATCATCTTGAGTAAATTATATTACTCTTCTCCTATAGGATGTCCAGAAACAATGATAAATGATTTCATGAATACCTTCTTGGAAACAGACATGTGTAGGTATGTACATGTATCAAGTGTATCTAATTCATTTATTCATTTTATTTCATTATTATTTCACTCATACGGTGTTGTGTGAGGTCACAAGAAGAAAAGCTGAAACAGTCATAGAAAACATTGGTCAATCAAGGGGCCGAGACAGCAGATGGCATCGATGAATAACAGAATGATACTGACTTCAATACACAACTACAGCGAATTAAACCAAAAATGCTCCAAATAATATTTTCAACAAAACTATAATGATACGTATGTGACGTATAATAAATATAAGTTTTGACGATTCACGGAATTTCCATGAAATGTACTGGCTTAATTTTTTAATAATATTTTCTTTGATTTTTCCAAATAAGAAGAGCAGGCATCTTCGGCTGATGATGAACCAAATAAAGATTTGGGCTTTTGTTAATACTGACAGCAGTGTTTAAAGTTTTTCTTTTACTTATATTTTATGGCACCTGTCTGATGCATTGTATATGATCATTAATATAATTGTAAAATAAAAGGTATTAATATATCATATTTGTGTATTTTATTATAATATTCCTCAAAAATACAACTTGTATTCAAAAATGTATATAAAGAAATATAACGTATGTAAAAAAAGAAAACAATTTCAATGTCGGCAAATGTTACATATGTGTTTAAACTCGCAAATACTGAATGATTGATACATGTACCATAATCAAGTAAAATACGAAAGTGATTGATGCCCTGTCGCTGTGGTACTCAAAACTAACTGCAACTGAAAAAAAGTGCCTGGAAAACCAGAGGTGAGATACGGTGCATGTTCGTTCCCCAGTAATGCTTAAAAGGTACTTAGAAAATAAAAAATATAGCACTGCATATATGAGATTAATGTACACGAATACGTAAGACCCTGTGTTTTCAAGCTGTAGCGTACATTAATCTTGGCTTGTGCATGGATTGAATCACATTGCTAGCATATCGACTTGTCTTTTGGGCGAGACGGTAAAAACAACAGGAAACAAGACCAGGGTAAGTTCCGGGTTGCTGTAGATTGCTCGCTGCTTTGGATTGGTCCTTAACAAAGGTCTAACCTTAATTTCGTCACTATGCAAGTGTAATAAATTAAGCGTCACATTAAATTAAAAACAGGTTAATAAATGCTTATAAATTTCACATTTACATACAAGTTATTTGACCAAAACAAAATAGAATAATAAAAAATATAATAATATATTAAGAAATTAAAAAAAAAAATTAATAAAATTAAAAAAAATAAATAAATGAAACTCTGAATGTGTCGTTGTTGTCTTCCCTTTGATTGAATGTTGCAAGATGGTGAGAGTTTTTTTTTTTCTTTTCGTAACCTAATGTTTTACGTTCTGAAATATTTGCATTAACTAGAAACTGAAATACTTTGGAATTTGATACATAATAAAAATTCTTTTTCAGAAATCGAGAAATATTTGAGCAGTTTGCTGCTTTCTTCCGTGTTCCGGCCTGTATGATGAATCAAAGCTATATGAATGTAATGGACCTAAGGGACCACTTACCATTTATGTGCGGTGACACTGCAAACAATGGAACTCGTCAACAAATCCGGACGCCGACGCACAGCAATACGTAACAGACAATTTATTAGCATAGATTGGGCAATTAAAGATTCATCATTACCAAACAACTATAACGCTGACAACGCAAAAACAACATAATTAAATCGGAAACTATGTATATATATATACTGAAAATATGTATATACTTTAGGCTATAGACTATGCTGATATTTATTATTTATATGAAGATAATTTCAACATATTAACAAATCAATATACAATGTTAATAAAAGTACAATTTGTCTTGACTGTTTGAGAATATTTGGTAAATCGTATTGGAGATCGAATTTTGTGCAGCTACGGAAAACCCAGCCCATGTAATGGATAAATGTGCCCACAATGATTTCACAGCTTTATCCAATATAAAAGGTTTTTATATGTTTTATTTTCTAATTAGTAATTACTCTATAATACCAATATGTCCTGCTCTAGGCCTTTCTAATCTATATAAAGATAAAAAAGGTAAG
Organism: Pteria penguin; assembly: GCA_035048485.1. Taxonomy (NCBI): domain Eukaryota; kingdom Metazoa; phylum Mollusca; class Bivalvia; order Pterioida; family Pteriidae; genus Pteria; species Pteria penguin. Next base: position 22,165,698 of record CM068588.1, on the reverse strand, counting down.
CAGACATTGGTGAAGAAATCTCATAAGACGTAATAATTTTCATATAAGAGGTACTCGAAAGGAAAGTTCCTAAAGGTAGAAAAAAAGACAATACGTGTCCATATCATATTACATATATAGCAGACGTCATAAAGATATTCGATTTCAGAGTAACCACGGTGATAACAAAGGATGGTCGATTGAAATGGTTCTAGATCGATAAATGAGTGTTCAAAACTACACTGTATACGAGTTTCTAATATATAAAAGCACTTTGTGTTTCCATAAAATACAAGGTATGAGAAGAAGGAGAACTATAAATGCAAAGGAAGAAACTTGAAAACAATCGTTGTTAACAGACTTATCCTTGAACATAACATAAACATACATTGTACACTTCACGGATGACCTTTATAAAATGTAAAACTAGATCAGCAATTTGCATTTTTAAAATTTAACATTTTTCAACATTTTATTCTTAAAACTGACTATATAGTAACAACATTACGGACATAATATCACCGGACTTCTGCACTGGACCTCTTTGAAGTAAATAAAAGGTTTACAATAGATCAATGTTTAAAAACTAAAAATTTCAACAGTTTAAATTTTCAAAAGTTCAACAGTTAACTCTAGTTGAGAGGTCATAAATGTGTGCAGAAAAACATTATAACTGAATAAATATAAATATCAAACAATTTAAGTGACATCAACATAAGCCAATTGTACTCTGCCCGTCTGGAAGCGAGCTACGACCTTTATCTCTAGGGGTACCCACTAACAGATGGGATGGGGTTCAGGACTGAATCACCTCTGAATGAACTAAGATAAGACACTTCAAAGAATTCCGACTGTTCTGTCAGAGAACTGTCCTATGGAATATTGCAATTTATAATTGTTGAAATATTCACACTGACTACTTTAGACAACTGTTTAATGAAATTTTGCAATTAATGAAATGTTAATAAAATATTCATAATGACTACTTAAAGCAGACATAATAAATATTTTAATACCAATTTATTAATTGATTAATTGCAATATTCCATTATGAATATTTCAATAACATTTCATTAATTGCAATATTTCATAGGAGAGTACAGCATTCGAGAATTCGACCTGAGGGTGTAGAGACAAGAGGATCCAATAAGGTGATGCATTTGCCTGTGAGTGAACTGCCTAGATTTCTGTATATCATAGTGATGTATAAAATTGTGCTTGAATGACCATATGGTCAATTGACCAAACAAACAACAGCTTGAATTAATGGTCAATGTACAACTTTTATACCAATTCTTTTCCGTTAATGTACCCTACATATTACTTACCACCTATGTGATAATGTCAGTGTCATATTGTCAATGTCAAAGGTGTTTCACTATTTTTGCACCCGATGATATCGGAATTTTGAGCTCTTTCTTCTTACTTTCAATTTATCTGCTCAAAGAGGGATATGCTAGTGGTAGACTATACTGACAACTTCAGAGAGGAGTTATAAATTCAAGGTACTGATCGGACATGACATCTCGTTACTTAGAATATTGAGTAACTATTTGGATTGAAATCTATTGAATTATTCCAAATATTCAATACCGATTTGGGCATTTTCTATATTTGGCATATACATTCAACAAGGAAATTGTAATCTTGTACTAGAGACCGACAACATCATTTGGTGTTCAAGTTTTCTTTCAATAGCTTTTCAAACTTTGATTTCTGATCGAGATGTTGGGTTTTATTATTTCTTACTTTATGAAAACATCGAGACTAATGAAGACATCTGACCACTTTATAACACAAATCACCGAGGATATGAACATAAAACAACAAACGACATTACAGAAATATTCGATTGTATTTCAGTAAGGATACCGACTTAGGACGGTCATTTAAAGTAAAAAACGCCAATTATATGGTGTCGTTAATTTAAGTGCAAAGTAAAACATAAGTGCTAAGTCGTACAATGTTTAAGAACTTTTATTATACAATAAGACATCAGTCGTATATTGTGAAGGATTTACGACATGTTGAAGGCTTCTCGATTCTTGGGTGACGTCACATATGTTCCGTCAGAAAGAGGGGTGTGGGAAATAAAGCTTTGTTGATTTGTATTTGTAAAAATAGTATATATATTATAATAGTAACAAAATCATGTAAAACTATTGGACTTTAAATATATTTCTGATTCAATTTAACTTACCAAATCATATAAGTTCTTTGCATCAATTTTGTGTCAAAAAAGAGGGTAGTGTTCCTTTATTTTGCCTATTTTTAAATTTTTCATGGTGATTTCATCTGATAGTGAAGAAAAAGTGCAGTGCAAAATTATGAAACACACACACAACTCAGTCAATAACATTGATTTTACAATGATTTCAGGACAAAATTGGGGGGGGGGGGGGGGGGAGTGTAGAGTAATGTAATTTTACTATATCACATTTTGATACATTTGTGCGGGGGATAATTTTAGCAACCAGTGATGCAAGACAGCCTTTTCTCTCATTACATTAAGAATTCTAAATTTGATACTAAACCATGAAGGAAAGGCATAATACTACAAATAAAAAGTGTTTATAATCTGCTGATTTATATAAAATTGGTCGTGCAATGCAAACTGATAGATATTATGTTTGACTCAAAAATTACCAAAATATGAATAAAGCTTGTTAAGACTCCAGTATTTTGATTTCTTGCTCAAACGAAAACAAATTAGGGTAGGTAATGTATTAACGCCACCAATTTATTTGTGTCTTACATGTTTCTCGAACAAAAAAAAAAAAAAAAAAAAAAGAATTTTTCAAAAAGCTCGTATTTTTACCAGACGTTTCTTGGATAACCTTTAAGTACGACATCTTTTGACTATTTGCATTGACCACCTTGCAGTAGTACACAGAATCCAAGGCATATATCGATGTAGTCCTATAAACATGACCTCGCTGACAAGCGCGAGGTCATATCGGTGGGGTCCTTACTCTTTACAGCAAATGTGTTGCAGACGAATACTCTTGCACATCGATTTTAAGCTCGGAATTCGGTAAAGTGATGTTAAAATATTTTAATCCTTACCTTATGAAGGTCGCATGTTCTGTTAATTCAGGTTTAAACAAGGATAAATATCTTATATCGTCTGTTTTAACAATGTTTTCAATAGACAATTGAATTAGTGAATTTTTTTTAAATTCTAGCAAAACGAATATATGTACGTTCACCTATGCCCAAGTTGCAATGACAGAATAGGAATAAGATAGGTAAAAATGAAGTATAAAATGACTTGCTTTCTGTTTTATATAATTAATAGATTAATCAATGAGTAAGTAATAGAGATAAATCTACAATCTATTCATTTTGTGAAATTCAATCTGTAAATTATATTCTCAGTTTAGTTGCGAATGTGATCTCGGGACTTTTCCACATTTGATTTCTCTCAAAATTAAGTAAACATAAAAAAAAACATCCAATTATTGTACATTTTGGATTATTTTTCGATATTTCAAGGTAAGTGGCAGTTAGTTTAATGTTTGATCTGTGTAATTCATATTGCATTTCAGCTGGCAACCTCTTTTTATTTGCATACACCCCCACGTTTATTCCTCACTAAATCGCCGAGGAAAGAACTACATGTAATGGCAGGCACTACCAGCAAGATTAATTCCGAACAGCAGGTAAATAATAGGAACGGAGTCTTGCATTGCAGGACTAATATCGATGGGATTTTACAACATAGAGTACCTCGCTAAGTAATAGGAAAAGACAAACACGAATCCAACGGTAAAACATTATAGAATTGAAATTTACATGCAAAGAAAGATTCACCCTACAAATTATCTCAATTAAAAGTCTCCACGAACATGCAAGAAAAAAGGAAAAGTCACTGGCTCAGCCGTATGACAAAGGTCACTACGGAAATATACAGCATTTAATTATTCAATGATACAAAAAAAACCACAAAAGGTCATCACAATAATAATCGAATATAGTGCAGTTACGATACCGACTGAAGACGATTACTTGATATAACAATTGTCAATTGATGTGGTTAACCGGTTTTCGGGCCCACCTTCCCACTCACCGCACCAGCAGAATAATCAAAGGACACACATTTAAAAATATAAATATTCCTCCATAATGTGATCAAGGGTCAACAAGTGTCTCATGTTGAGAGGTCATAGAAATGTAAAAACACGTATGGTAATATATGAATAAGCACGTATAAATATTCGATTGTACGGCAACACTATAAGCTTAGTACGGTCAGTTGAAATGACAATTGTGAACTAATCTGTGAGGCTAATTAGTTTGCGGGACGAAATCATAAATAAATGGAAGCTTAATTTGACACATATTTAAAGTAAGATATTCCTGTACACAATATTGAACTAAATCATAAGAGTTACCGCTCTTAGATCAAAAGAAAAACAATATGACACTTAGCATCAACGCAGGCAAAGTTGAAAAAATGAGCATTAAAATGCATTCTTCTCAAACTGACCAATTCATAGAAATGGAAATTGATAAGGGTCTTTGAATCTTAATTGTCAGCCTCATGATATATGAAAATATAATGGAATACCATTTGGAATCACATGTATTAGGCTTCTACTTAAGCCTCAATTTATCAAGATAAAATTTATCGATAAATGTCTAGATTTACTAATAATTTCGAATATTTTCCGTGACCATAGAGTCATATAAAAATTCCACAATATATCAATACCCTAGAATCTCCACACTCGTCTGTCATCAAAACAGAAAAGTTATCAGAAACTTTATTTTCAATAACAATACAGTTACATTTAATCCTAATGTTCTTGACTCTGTTCTATTTTCATGTTCATGTAATAATTCTAAATATGTAGATAAATATCCCGGCCCTATCATTGCTAATGACCTAATCTGTATTTCTGATAAATGCATACGTCCAATCTTTCTGAATTGTAAAATATAGATTACCATCTGGGACAGATTTCAATAAATGTCGTCATATTTTAGACAAAGCGTTACAAACCTACCGTAAACGTTGGTGTAAAATGGAAAATGTAAAAATTCATATACTCAATGAATGGAAAACTGAAGTTCTAAACATATTCGGTTAGAGTGTAAACAACTTAACGCCACATCCAAATTTATTCAAGAAGTAAAATAAACTTCCAGTTCAGTCTATTAAAATGAAAGTGGCTGATATACGAACTACATATTTCTTGGTACCCGTTGCCAAAGCAGGTACCAATATCATATTTGTTTGAAAACTATACTACATTGACATTCCTAAAAATGAATTAAACTCTACCAGCACGTACGTTGTAACTTCTATATCGAATAACAACATCTTACATGACCATTGCGTGTCAATGTTTGATTTCAAAATTGGCATTGATAAGTATTTTCTTCCAACCACTGATTGGCTCCATAAATTACATAAATGTCCATTTTAGTTATGTTTCATATTCGATTCTAGTAATTGTTCTACTACTATACTATCTCAGCATCTTACGTCTGCTCTAACATGTATATGTACTTTTAGTCTATTCAAAACTCTGGTGAACTTATAGAGAATATCCAAGCTACTAAACTCTTTACTTTTGATTTTTCTACTTTGTATACCTCTCTTCTACATGGTTTAATTGAGGGATCGCCAGATCCAACTTTTACCACGCCCATTACGTAGTTCCATTGTGACGTCATAGTTAAATTCATGTTTGACGGACCATTTCTTTATGACGTCATAATGAACAAGTATGCCAAAATGCGTGATGTCGGGCATTTGACGATCACTCAATTAAAACGAAGTTTCTGTCTCAGACGCCAGTGCTTTAAAAGAAAATCTAAAACATACCATTGTTCATCCAATAACTCTGGATTTTTTCCGACAAAAAATATACTTCATATAAATACAGAACTTCCGCTGAATTGTGTAGGGCCTTCGAGTTTTTGATAGAAAGTATTTATGTGCATTTTGACGGCAAAACTTTAGCAGATAGTTGGAATTCCTATGGGTACTAAACTCCTCTTTTAATAGATTTTTTTCTATACTGTTACGAGAGGGACTTCATGCATTCTGTTCTTACATCTAAACGTATCGACCTTATTGATATGCTCAATGATACCTCTAAGTATCTTGACGAGATTTTAGTTATCGATAACCCCGAGATTGAAAGATATAATACTGGCATATACCCACCTGGAGTTCAAGTGTGTGATACACAAACACCTTTCTTTGACTTAAACATTAAGACAGTTAACAATAAAATGGATACAAATATTTACGATAAACGTAACTATTTTTGACTTCATGATGTAAGATTCCCTTATTTGGATGGTGATGTCCCTAGACTCCCATTATATGGAATTTATATATCTCATTCGATTTGCCAGAGCCTGCACCAACAAATTTGCAAATGCTGTAAACCCCCTTATTTCCCTGCCTTAAAATTTTGCGAATTTTCAATTTTCCATATTTTGCTGTCCTTACTTTTCACGGTTTTATGTTTGTTTAACATAATACTATCATTTCGTCAGCAAATAGAGTCTGGGTAATAAGGTAAAATAAGGTAAGGGTTTAGAATGTGATGATATAGTGATAAAAACATCTCATGAGTTTTGAACAATTTTAATGCAAGTCAAATTGGCTTAATAACTTAAAAAATCAACAACACATTACCAGTAAATACTTGGTAAAACGAAATGATTAGAAAGGAAACTACTTTTTAACTTTGTGTTATTAACAATTAAAGTAGCTTATAAAAACAGTTCTGGATCAACGAAAACAACTCCGGAATCTGGATAATTTATCTCGCTGCCTTTAAATTTCGCAAGTTTTCATCGCTCTCGAATTTCACGAAAACTAAGGGCGCGAAAATTGAGGGGTTTACAGTAACGTTGAAATTTTTAAAAGCTCAGTGTTACATGTATTATAAACGTATAGAAATCTGTGAAAATGTTTTATTCAGAACTTTTATCAAAATTCGTAATGTTATTTTTCAACAGTATTGAATTTCCTGTCCCAATTTCTACGGTGATCTTGTGTGCAAATTTTGAAGGATCATAGGTTCCGATAATTTTGTCTGGTTGGGTTCCAAAATAGTGAAATGCCTTTGTCATTGACAATATGACCCAATATACTGGACTCCTCTACAGCCTTATACAGACTTTTTCTTGAATGCTTCACGCTCTCTTACAGGGCGATCGTCACTATATGACGGGCCTTGAAACCTTATTCAGAAGAGATATGATTCTGAACCTCGTTCCTTCCTTACTATTAGTTGGACCTCCTATAGATCAAAGGATTGAGCTCGCTTCCAGAGCACAGTTTACTTATTAATGTTAATTTATATATTTTAAAATCCTGGTATTACTCTGCATCACTATACGTGTTTACATTTTCATGACCTCTCAATCTGGGAAAGTTGTTGATCCTTGCTCTCTGGAGAGTTATCTATAGATCTTTAAATGTGGGTCCTTTGATTAAACCGTTTTGTGATGAGTGGAAAGGTGCGTCCGTAAACCGGTTAACCATGCTAATTGATTGACTACTGTCATATCAATTGACCGTCGGTAGTCGTTATCTCAACTGCACTTTAATCGGAAGTTTTTGTGATGTTCTTTTTTCTTCAGACTATTATTAACAGTGTATTTTCGTGGTGACGGCTGTCAAACGGCCAAGTCAAATGCTTTTATCTTTCCTGGAATTTTTAATTTGTAAATTTCATTTTTAAGTATTGCAGGTAAGAGAGCAAGAAGATTTGTCTTATAATTATGCGAAGATCCGTGAAGCGGTTCTTGACATGCTGAAGCAGCTGACACTTACTATCTGTACAGCTGCATTCTTTCAAGTTCGTCATTTTTCATTTTATTACTTTTTTTGTGATGACGTAATCGTACATAGCAACCGATGTATCAGCTCCAGTCATTTAAGTGCACTCACTAAGGTAAGCCTTCATGTCATATAATTCAAAGAAAGAAATATTGATAATGAATTTATGGATATACGGGGGGAGGGGTTTTTTTTTTATTTTGTTTTGGTTTTTTTTTTTTTTTTGATGAGTTATACACAGAAGCTATATGGGGTGGGGGATGGGGGTTATATTTCCCTGGTATCACTATGTGTTTACACAGAAACCTCCTTGTTTTGATAATTATTCGGTATTAAAGTGAGCATATTCACAAATATTGTATTAGATAGATATATTTTGATTTGTAAATACCAACAACAAATTCGAACTATTTGGATTTTGACATTTCGTTCTTTGCAAAAACTCACTACTCAAATAAAATCCGTGGTCCAGCAAAAATTGCGATGATTTAAACATTTCCAGAAAAAAACAAGAAGCCTGGTTTAGATAAGCGAAGCAACTTACTCGTATCTAAATATAACATTACTCAGTGGGGTATTTTTTTTTCTTCAACTCAGGTCGAGATAAGGACCATTCCCAATGGAAATTGCATTGATTTTTCCCAAAATTTGTCAAACTTTTTTCCAAACATATATCTTTTAGCATTTTTCAAATGGGACCAAAAATTCCTAAATGAAAAGGTACTGGCACCTTAGATAATATTTTTTTTTACAAAATCGATCTTTCAAGCTCCTAGTATTGGCTAAGTTGCTATGGAATGTCTTAACACTCCCCAAAAGGATTCATTTCAGACTGACCTTACATGCTGACCAATCAGTGATCGGCTGGGTTAGTTTCACAGCAACTTATAATAGAGCATGAAAAATGGTATTCTAATGAGACTGGAGTTCTCACAAGTCAATCTCATCCTTTATATTTCACAATATACAAGTTTTGTGGTTTTTCTCCTTTTGCCTATGTTTTCGTTGGAGACCTGTACGAACTAAGTTTTACAGTGGTTTGGAATATACAAAAATATTCGTAAATAAAAGTGTCATGAAACTAGAATCTTGTGGGTATTATCTTCTGTAATTCTAATGTTTCATTTAACGTAAGCAGCGAATGGCTCCGATACTCTTGTCGAGCGGCATCTCATGTAAAGGAGATAAGAAAGCTCCTGAGAAAGATCCATTTAGAAATACGTCAGCAAATCATAACAGATTGTATATGCCATTTTCATCGAGACTTCGCAATAAAAGTAGCAATCATATATCTTCGGAATAACATGTTAAATCGCTTTGATGTTGATAATGGGCAAGAGAGAAGCGTGGATTGCCGGTCATATTACCGATGGATGGAATGTGTCTGCTTCACTCTAATCCTACACATTTAATAGACAAATGGGAATTGTTTTTTGATTCTGAAAGAAAGAAGAAAGTCTACAGACGTTGTGGAAGGAATGATGAATCATAAATGTGAATTATTTGATGTTGTAAGGAATAGCCGAGGGAATCCAAGAAACGTAAAAGGGAGCTAGCTCTGTCCTCGTGAATATGTGCTCCACTATAGGAGTTCCCAACACACGCACACACACATACCCAAGATGTCAAAGCATCGAGCTGTCACCTTGTGGAAATACGCATAACTAAAGAAATACACACACATATACGTACGTACATACATATATACATGTATTTATACGTACCTACGTACGTACTTATGTTAGTACCTACATATAAAGGGAGCAAACTCCGTCCTATAAGATTCAATTCCATGTAACAATTACACATTTTTTCATTTTCTTTATTTAATTATTTATGTTTTGTTTTATTCTGTACATCAAAATATTTTCAATTCTATGAAAGTCTTGCTTTCAATTAATAATCCATTCGCGGATTACCTTAGCAGCATCTATCTAAGTGAACTGGAGGTCAAAGAAACCACAAAAAGTAGTAATTCTACTTCGTATTTAGATATTATGTTGTCTTTCGACATTAATGGTCAATTAAACACCTCACTCTATGACAAACGTGACGATTTCAATTTCGCTATCACAAACTTTCTTTTCATAAGTAACAACATTCCATAATCGCCCGCATATGGCGTATTCATATCTCAGTTAATATGTTATTCCAGAGCATGTTCAAATTACCAGGGTTATATATGTGTTAGACTAGCAACATCACCGAGGAAGTTCTACTGTCGTTACGAGACTCTTATTACTCCATATGATATCTCGTTATCCAGACTTTTAAATGATATTCTGGACTGAGACCGATTCCGATCATTTTTACAGATTTGACTCCTTCTATACTAGAAGGTTACCTACTTTGACTTCTCCATATATAAATACATGTGGAATTTACACAATTTGACTCTTTCTACTGGGCATATGTGACGGGTGTTGCTAGCAAGCAGGAGATGCTCACTCTCCCCGGGCACCTGATCTCACTCCATCATAGGGGTTCACATATGCTCTTCAAGTAGACACATTTCGTTATTTTCCACTTGGTTTTCATTTTCACTGATTTTGTATGTCCTCTGGTTTCATGATTTTTAGACTTATGGTTTGGATTTACCCATCATCTTTACATTGTAAAACAGAGGTCATATCCGTCACGTACGAAATCCTAAATATACAAATTTTCTTTTTTGTTTTAAATTTTGAGTGAAAGAAGGCCTTCTACAACTTAATATTATCAGAGCGCTTTGTGCATTAATAAGCGGTGCCGCTCTCGCTACACAGCATCAGCTAATCATATTACTTGAAACTGCCAGGCTTTAACCAATAGATAAGACGTGCATATCGTATCGACAATAAGATTGATGTGTTCAAAATTACAACGCATACACCAGAGAGAGTGCGTTTGGTATAAATTGATAATACTGTCTTTTCTAACTTTAAATTTTTATGATTTAAAGCGAACACATGACTATTAATAGTCATGTGCTCACTTTAAATCATAAAAATTTAAAGTTAGAAAAAGACAATACAATAGCCCATAGCATGAGAATGGATCATGACGATGATACATTTGGAAAGGAAACGATTGGGTCAGAATGATGATATATGTCGCTTATAGAATGCTATTGGGTCAGAATCATGATGCATGTAGCTGATAGGGTATGGTTGGGTCGGAATGATGATACATGCAGCCGATATAGTGTGAATGGGTCATGATGATGATACATGTAGATGATAGGCTGCGCATGGGTCATAATGAATTTACATGAAGTTGATAGGGTGCGAATGGGTCATAAGAATGATACATGTAGTTGATAGAGTGCGAATGGGCACATGTATATGATAGGCTGTGCATGGGCCACAATAATAATACATGTAGTTGATGTTATGCAAATGGGGCACAATGAAGACGCATGTTGTCGATAGGGTACTAATGTGGTATGATGATAAAGCATGTAACTATAAGGATGTACAGGGACACATTAATGATAAATGAGGCTGTAGGAAGGAAACGAAATGAAATGAAATGCAACACTGTTTAGTTAGCCTTAGAAGCCATTTATTTCTAAGAAATCGGTAAAGGAAGACTAAACGCACAGAATGATGAATAGTAATGTTCAAAGGAAACAATAGAATAATAGTATTGTTTCCAAGAACATGTCAGACTAAATGTTTGCTCAAAATAAATACGATGTGTATGAAATAGACAAATAAATATTCTATCTGCATTCTCTCATTTAAATATTTAAGTCTAAGTCGCAGAAAACACTTTCAAGAGACTCTGATCAACTACAGATAAAGTTGATCTTCTCATCCTCTAAAATTTCGCTTGAGAAACTTTTATGGATCATACATAACTCTATACTACCTAACAGTAATTCTTACAAATTATAAATGTGACTCGCCACAGGCCCAGCAAACAGATGATACACAATTACATTTTTTTTATTAGAAACAATCGATATCATAATTTTCATAGTCATGAACAGATTCGCTGATCCGCAAGAACAGTTCCTACTACCGGGTTTGGTTTTTAAAGCAATCGATCCAGGTGATCAGGTAAGCTCAGGTGTCTAGTCTGCTGAGAGAATGGTATTTTGTTAGCTCCATAAATCTTTATAAAATCTCTGTCCTCTGTTAATGTCCTTGTCATTTGGACATATAATCACTGACTTTCCTCTGGTCCTCTCTGTCATTGTTGTACCACGTGTTCACCTCCACAGATAAGGACGGGACAATGGGAATGGTGCATAACATAGTCGCTAACGCTGCCGAGCAGTGTCCTTCGCAGCTTGCCATGACCACGTGTTCCTGTTATGATTAATGCTGCATTTTCATCCTTTGCACAGTTGACAATGCCCTCGCCAGGTTTTTGCGCATGCGTACTTTTAACGACACCATTGACCTTTAAACAAAATATAGAATTATTTTATAAAAAGATACAAAATTAATACATAAATTTCGAATGCATAGAATTTTATTCGAGTGATTTCCCTTGTTCACTATCCTGAAGTTGAAGCTGGATTTTAAAACTTTATATTCATACCAGTGATACTGATTTTTTTAAAATTGTCTATACTTTCACTCCATTGAAAACATTTTACCGTTCGTCATATTTTTAGATATTTCATCAGAATTGCACAAATTTATGAAGCATCCATAGTATGGAGATATCTCTTATAACATGTAGTTGATTTATGCCCAAACGCTCAGTCAAACACATTACTGTACGTCCAAGATGACGATGAAGGAAGGTAACTCGTAAAACATATATAGACAAGACATAATGAAAGTAAGTGTCACTGGACCGGCAGATTTGAGCATATTGAATTAATACATGGAAATTTAATCAAAAAGAAAATTAAAAGGAATTTTAATTAAAAACTATTAAGTTCTTAATTTAAAACAACTTCAAAGTGCGATGAAATTTTAATTAAATTAAGGACTTTAGAAAAAATCATATAATCATATACGATCCACTAGTTATCAAATGTTAACGCTGAGAAAAATCTAGTGAAGATGTAAAGTATCTTGGTCCGGCGCCATGCACTGAGAAAATACTTAAGTCAATATTTTCATTTTAATTTATTCCATTATCAAACGTTCAAATAAACTGCCATGCAGAATGGTTTAATTCTATTCATCTAGAATAAAACTCAAGAAAAACCAGATTCCAGTTATTAATTCATTGTTGATCAAAAGAATTTGAAATTATGGTTTAAGTATTTTCTCAGGTTATGGCACCGGACCCAGGTTTCTAATCTGCTCGATAACGATTCAAATACATGTATGAATTCCTTTCACCAGGAGTAATAAGCATATATATATATAAAAAAACAGAAACGACTTCATAACTGCATAATAAAAGCCGAGTGTATTTAAAATAGTATTTTTTCATGTATTGAAGTCATGTTATGTTTACACAAATACGTCTCCGCGATATTTCTCTTGTTTTGACACATTACTTGATGACGATTGTAAATATAATCAAATATATCTTTCATGCCATATCAGATAGCAAACTTATACTATATGGCAAGAATCGTATAGTAATACCAAACACTTATTATTTTGCTTAAATAAATCCACTGCTAGTTTACGTGATGCATTTCCCATATTGCACACATAGACACAAACAAACAAACCATAAATAAATAGATAAATAAAAATCAAATAAAAATGGAAGTCGCACATGGGTTCTACGACCTCTAAAACAAATAACTAAATTATTTGGTATCATAAAAGTCCTGAGGTGAAAAATTTTGGTTCGTTTATGTATTGAAATACTGTCTAATAAAATCTGACACCCTTAAATCAAAATGATTAGGCTCGTAATATTTCTATTTATGTCTGTCAGACTATATAAGTTAACATTGTGTTAAAATGATTGTGGGAGTGTTCGATTAGTGAGTAAATAACGTCAGATAAAACGTTATCTGATATTGGTTAGTGAAGGCTTACACCAGATGAAGTACTTAGTATCTTTTGTGAGCTATTGGAGCCTTATTTACGGAGAAAGTCGGACATAATTTTCATTACTAAATTCTAACTTATATTTTTTTTTTTCATTTTCTTTCCATCTTTGGTATTTCTCAAGTAATAGATTTCATAGTTTTCCGGAACCAGTGTAGTGTTCGGTTCGTGACTAAGAGGTCCTAGGTTCGACTCTCCCCACGAGCACACCGGTGTTCTATCTTTCGAATGAGACAGTGAAGACAGATCCCGTGTCACGGTAGGCGTGGTATGTAAAAGATCCCTCACTGCTTAGGGTGGGTCTGTTGTAAAAGTATAAAGTTCTATGCAATGTATGAGATACATGCCGTTAACATTTATGTGAAATAATCGTGGACAATTATCAATCAATCAATATGATTTTCTGATATGAAAATCTTTATGAACACGTTGTTTGTAAATTTTATGATAATTTGTATGAAGGTATCTTGCATGCCTGTTCATCCGCTAGAATTTATAATAATTTTTTCTTTTTTATTTTCGAAATCAAAAATATCTGTAAAGAGGATTAGGGGATAGTGTACAGTGTTTGATTGGTGCCGACAGATATACCGTGGTTAAGCCTTTGACGTCAAAAGTTTTCAAGAAATAAATGGACATTTATTAAGGTGATATTATGTATTTAATCATCTACAATCAAGATCATAGATAAACTACAGCAAAAAAAAAAAAACAAAAAAAAACCAAAAAAAAAAAAACAAACAAACAAACAAAAAATAAACAAAACAAAAACAAAAACTAAAAAAAAAAAACAAAACAAAAAACCCCAAAATAAACAAACAAAACAAACAAGCTGTGTTTGTGAAACACTAATACCCCCGGCGGCACCGAAGTCCAAAAAGTTATTTTAGCGATGTCATTGTCAAGATCAAAAGGTCATCGACCTTGGTGTCTTCTGAAAGGGCTTCATTAGTTGAGTATGCATGTCAAATATGAAGTTTCTATCCTTCGCGGTTCAAAAGTTACAACCAAGGTTAAAGTTGACTACAATCAAACAGACAGGACAAAAACAATATGCCCCGATCTATCGATCCGGGAAAAAAATACAAAAATGTCAAAATAATGTCAAAATAAAAATCATTTAGTAATACACGTGAATCGGGCGGGTATTGACGTTCGACAAATCAAATCTGTCGTAACAAATGAAGTGAATAAGAATGTCGTTTTACACACCGACAACTCCAGTTAATGGTCTAAATGACTAAAATAAAACATCTGGAGTATGTAATAGTCTACTTGCCTTTAATTCTCTCATGTACTTTGCAAATTCCACTAGCTCGGTTTCTATTCTTTTGATTTCCTTCTGGATTAATTCTTTGAAGAGTTCATGGTCCATCGTAAATGGAGCTGTTTTCATAAAAGAGAATACATTCATATCAGTTGCCGTTTTGATTAATATATATAACGGTTATGGACTCAACGAAGGTGGAGTAAATAATAGCAAGAATGAAAAAAGACTACATTTAAAAGTATAGAAAATTCTTATTAAAATCAGGAAGAAACAAATACATTCATCTTTATCAAAGAGATTTTTACCGAAATCATCCTTTTTGATCTGCCATTTAATGCAATCATTAACGAATAATTTATTGAATAATTTTGAAAAAATGAAAATTGTAAAAAAAATAAAAATTAATATATTTACATTCATGTGTAAATAAAAACAGATTTCTTCTTTATCCAGGAAAGATCCGAAAATTGTCTATAATACAATTTCTTTTTTCAAATACATTGACTTTAATCGATTATAAAAATTGGAATAACATATTCCTTGATCAATAATATGCACTGTCACATTACATGTTTCTATAAATACATTGACAATGCAATGAAAATATAGAGAAGATGATAATTAACATAACTCTCCTAAAATTATGAATTTGTATAGAGAAGAAAAACAAACAAACACCTTCGCAGTAATTTCTTCAATTTTGGCAAAGACAATTTCGAGAAACAAATATGACGGATCTTGGCAGGCAGAAAAAGGTAAGGTAGATTTGTTTGTTTCTTGGGTTAAACACAAGTCATACAAAAATTATTGCACTTGTATGACGGCATGTGTCTGGTGCAATACACAGAAATTTAAATCCATGTAACTGACCCACCCTAAGCATCTAAGGATCATTAACGTGCCAAGCTTACTGTGATAAGGGACCTCGGTTTTTACGGCAATTTTCTAAAATACATGACACTGAAGTACTCGAACCTGGGACCTCCCGGTCACGAGTGAAGCTCTTAACCGATTGAGCTATGCCTGTCCTGATAAGATGGAAAAGACGGACAGATAACATCATATGAATATAAATTTCATCTCAGATATATCCCTATAGCCTTTCTTAAGCCCTGAAAGCAATATGCAAGATCGCATTTACTCATTCCGGTCATAGGGGCAGGCTTGGTATAGTGGTTTAGCGTTTGGCTTGCGGCGTCGACGATCCAGGTTCGATTCCCGGGTTGCGCCACTATGTTTAAGAGGTTGGTTACCTCCTGCTTCCGTGTCGCGATATAACTGAAAAATTGTTGAAAGCGACGTAAAACACCAATCAATCAACCAACATTCCGGTCATGTTTTGCATTTTAGTCACCTACCAAATCTATTGTTCTACAGTTGGGCAGATGTTTGCTCCAGTAGAAAACAAAAGAATGGTGTGTATAAAAGCAGAGTGAAAAAAGGCAATCAGTAATCATGACTTTGCGTATTTGATTGACGGTTGCTTGGGTTTATCGGGGTTTGTGTAGTTCACAACGATTTTACAATCATACCACGCCTTAGGAGCTGGAGGTATAGACTTTTTTAAATATACCGACACAATCAGCATCCGAATAGGTTATATTGCAAGGCAAGCACTTAAACACTACACAAAAAACTATTGCCCTAATAAGTATGTAAAGGAGATAAGAAAGCTCCTGAGAAAGATCCATTTAGAAATACGTCAGCAAATCATAACAGATTGTATATGCCATTTTCATCGAGACTTCGCAATAAAAGTAGCAATCATATATCTTCGGAATAACATGTTAAATCGCTTTGATGTTGATAATGGGCAAGAGAGAAGCGTGGATTGCCGGTCATATTACCGATGGATGGAATGTGTCTGCTTCACTCTAATCCTACACATTTAATAGACAAATGGGAATTGTTTTTTGATTCTGAAAGAAAGAAGAAAGTCTACAGACGTTGTGGAAGGAATGATGAATCATAAACGTGAATTATTTGATGTTGTAAGGAATAGCCGAGGGAATCCAAGAAACGTAAAAGGGAGCTAGCTCTGTCCTCGTGAATATCTGCTCCACTATAGGAGTTCCCAACACACGCACACACACATACGCAAGATGTCAAAGGCATCGAGCTATCACCTTATGGAAATACGCATATCTAAAGAAATACACACACATACTTACTTACATACATATATACATGTATTTATACGTACCTACGTACGTACATATGTTAGTACCTACATATAAAGGGAGCAAGCTCCGTCCTATAAGATTCAATTCCATGTAACAATTACACATTTTTTCATTTTCTTTATTTAATTATTTGTGTTTTGTTTTTGTTTTGTATTTTTTTTTTTTTTTTTTTTTTGGTATTCTGTACATCAAAATATTTTTAATTCTATGAAAGTCTTGCTTTCAATTAATAATCCTTCATTCGCGGATTACCTTAGCAGCATCTATCCAAGTGAACTGGAGGTCAAAGAAACCACAGAAAGTAGTAATTCTACTTCGTATTTAGATATTATGTTGTCTTTCGACATTAATGGTCAATTAAACACCTCACTCTATGACAAATGTGACGATTTCAATTTCGCTATCACAAACTTTCTTTTCATAAGTAACAACATTCCATAATCGCCCGCATATGGCGTATTCATATCTCAGTTAATATGTTATTCCAGAGCATGTTCAAATTACCAGGGTTATATATGTGTTAGACTAGCAACATCACCGAGGAAGTTCTACTGTCGTTACGAGACTCTTATTACTCCATATGATATCTCGTTATCCAGACTTTTAAATGATATTCTGGACTGAGACCGATTCCGATCATTTTTACAGATTTGACTCCTTCTATACTAGAAGGTTACCTACTTTGACTTCTCCATATATAAATACATGTGGAATTTACACAATTTGACTCTTTCTACTGGGCATATGTGACGGGTGTTGCTAGCAAGCAGGAGATGCTCACTCTCCCCGGGCACCTGATCTCACTCCATCATAGGGGTTCACATATGCTCTTCAAGTAGACATATTTTGTTATTTTCCACTTGGTTTTCATTTTCACTGATTTTGTATGTCCTCTGGTTTCATGATTTTAAGACTTATGGTTTGGATTTACCCATCATCTTTACATTGTAAAACAGAGGTCATATCCGTCACGCACAAAATCCTAAATGTACAAATTTTCTTTTTTGTTTTAAACTTTGAGTGAAAGAAGGCCTTCTACAACTTAATATTATCAGAGCGCTTTGTACATTAATAAGCGGTGCCGCTGTCGCTACACAGCATCAGCTAATCATATTACTTGAAACTGTCAGGCTTTAACCAATAGATAAGACGTGCATATCGTATCGACAATAAGATTGATATGTTCAAAATTACAACACATATACCAGAGAGAGTGCGTTTGGTATAAATTGATAATACTGTCTTTTTCTAACTTTAAATTTTTATGATTTAAAGTGAGCACATGACTATTAATAGCCATGTGCTCACTTTAAATCATAAAAATTTAAAGTTAGAAAAAGACAATACAATAGCCCATAGCATGAGAATGGATCATGACGATGATACATTTGGAAAGGAAACGATTGGGTCAGAATGATGATATATGTCGCTTATAGAATGCTATTGGGTCAGAATCATGATGCATGTAGCTGATAGGGTATGGTTGGGTCGGAATGATGATACATGCAGCCGATATAGTGTGAATGGGTCATGATGATGATACATGTAGATGATAGGCTGCGCATGGGTCATAATGAATTTACATGAAGTTGATAGGGTGCGAATGGGTCATAAGAATGATACATGTAGTTGATAGAGTGCGAATGGGCACATGTATATGATAGGCTGTGCATGGGCCACAATAATAATACATGTAGTTGATGTTATGCAAATGGGGCACAATGAAGACGCATGTTGTCGATAGGGTACTAATGTGGTATGATGATAAAGCATGTAACTATAAGGATGTACAGGGACACATTAATGATAAATGAGGCTGTAGGAAGGAAACGAAATGAAATGAAATGCAACACTGTTTAGTTAGCCTTAGAAGCCATTTATTTCTAAGAAATCGGTAAAGGAAGACTAAACGCACAGAATGATGAATAGTAATGTTCAAAGGAAACAATAGAATAATAGTATTGTTTCCAAGAACATGTCAGACTAAATGTTTGCTCAAAATAAATACGATGTGTATGAAATAGACAAATAAATATTCTATCTGCATTCCCTCATTCAAATATTTAAGTCTAAGTCGCAGAAAACGCTTTCAAGAGACTCTGATCAACTACAGATAAAGTTGATCTTTTCATCCTCTACCTTAAGAAACTGTTATGGATCATACATAACTCTATACTTTATACTACCTAACAGTAATTCTTATAAATTATAAATGTGACTCGCCACAGGCCCAGTAAACAGATGTTACACAATTGCAATTTTATTATTAGAAACAATCGATATAATAATTTTCATAGTCATGAACAGATTCGCTGATCCGGAAGAACAGTTCCAACTACCGGGTTTGGTTTTTTAAAGCAATCGATCCAGGTGATCAGGTAAGCTCAGGTGTCTAGTCTGCTGAGAGAATGGTATTTTGTTAGCTCCATAAATCTTTATAAAATCTCTGTCCTCTGTTAATGTCCTTGTCATTTGGACATATAATCACTGACTTTCCTCTGGTCCTCTCTGTCATTGTTGTACCACGTGTTCACCTCCACAGATAAGGACGGGACAATGGGAATGGTGCATAACATAGTCGCTAACGCTGCCGAGCAGTGTCCTTCGCAGCTTGCCATGACCACGTGTTCCTGTTATGATTAATGCTGCATTTTCATCCTTTGCACAGTTGACAATGCCCTCGCCAGGTTTTTGCGCATGCGTACTTTTAACGACACCATTGACCTTTAAACAAAATATAGAATTATTTTATAAAAAGATACAATCTAAATTAATACATAAATTTCGAATGCATAGAATTTTATTCGAGTGATTTCCCTTGTTCACTATCCTGAAGTTGAAGCTGGATTTTAAAACTTTATATTCATACCAGTGATACTGATTTTTTTAAAATTGTCTATACTTTCACTCCATTGAAAACATTTTACCGTTCGTCATATTTTTAGATATTTCATCAGAATTGCACAAATTTATGAAGCATCCATAGTATGGAGATATCTCTTATAACATGTAGTTGATTTATGCCCAAACGCTCAGTCAAACACATTACTGTACGTCCAAGATGACGATGAAGGAAGGTAACTCGTAAAACATATATAGACAAGACATAATGAAAGTAAGTGTCACTGGACCGGCAGATTTGAGCATATTGAATTAATACATGGAAATTTAATCAAAAAGAAAATTAAAAGGAATTTTAATTAAAAACTATTAAGTTCTTAATTTAAAACAACTTCAAAGTGCGATGAAATTTTAATTAAATTAAGGACTTTAGAAAAAATCATATAATCATATACGATCCACTAGTTATCAAATGTTAACGCTGAGAAAAATCTAGTGAAGATGTAAAGTATCTTGGTCCGGCGCCATGCACTGAGAAAATACTTAAGTCAATATTTTCATTTTAATTTATTCCATTATCAAACGTTCAAATAAACTGCCATGCAGAATGGTTTAATTCTATTCATCTAGAATAAAACTCAAGAAAAACCAGATTCCAGTTATTAATTCATTGTTGATCAAAAGAATTTGAAATTATGGTTTAAGTATTTTCTCAGGTTATGGCACCGGACCCAGGTTTCTAATCTGCTCGATAACGATTCAAATACATGTATGAATTCCTTTCACCAGGAGTAATAAGCATATATATATAAAAAAACAGAAACGACTTCATAACTGCATAATAAAAGCCGAGTGTATTTAAAATAGTATTTTTTCATGTATTGAAGTCATGTTATGTTTACACAAATACGTCTCCGCGATATTTCTCTTGTTTTGACACATTACTTGATGACGATTGTAAATATAATCAAATATATCTTTCATGCCATATCAGATAGCAAACTTATACTATATGGCAAGAATCGTATAGTAATACCAAACACTTATTATTTTGCTTAAATAAATCCACTGCTAGTTTACGTGATGCATTTCCCATATTGCACACATAGACACAAACAAACAAACCATAAATAAATAGATAAATAAAAATCAAATAAAAATGGAAGTCGCACATGGGTTCTACGACCTCTAAAACAAATAACTAAATTATTTGGTATCATAAAAGTCCTGAAGTGAAAAATTTCGGTTCGTTTATGTATTGAAATACTGTCTAATCAAATCTGACACCCTTAAATCAAAATGATTAGGCTCGTAATATTTCTATTTATGTCTGTTAGACTATATAAGTTAACGTTGTGTTAAAATGATTGTGGGAGTGTTCGATTAGTGAGTAAATAACGTCAGATAAAACGTTATCAATAGAAGCAAATATGATATTGGTTAGTGAAGGCTTACACCAGATGAAGTACTTGGTATCTTTTGTGAGCTATTGGAGCCTTATTTACGGAGAAAGTCGGACATAATTTTCATTACTAAATTCTAACTTATATATATTTTTTCATTTTCTTTCCATCTTTGGTATTTCTCAAGTAATAGATTTCATAGTTTTCCGGAACCGGTGTAGTGTTCGGTTCGTGACTAAGAGGTCCCAGGTTCGACTCTCCCCACGAGCATATCGGTGTTCTATCTTTCGGATGAGACAGTGAAAACAGATCCCGTGTCACGGTAGGCGTGGTATGTAAAAAAATCCCTCACTGCTTAGGATGGGTCTGTTGTAAAAGTATAAAGTTCTATGCAATGTATGAAATACATGCCGTTAATATTTACGTGAAATAATCGTGGACAATTATCAATCAATCAATATGATTTTCTGATATGAAAATTTTTATGAACACATTGTTTGTAAATTTTATGATCATTTGTATGAAGGTAACTTGCGTGTCTGTTCATCCGCTAGAATTTATAACAATTTTGTTTTATTCATTTTCGAAATCAAAAACATCTGTAAAGAGGATTAGGGGATAGTGTACAGTGTTTGTTTGGTGCCGACAGATATACCGTGGTTATGCCTTTGACGTCAAAAGAAATAAATGGACATTTATTAAGGTGATATTATGTATTTAATCATCTACCATCAAGATCATAGATAAACTACAGCAAAAAACAAAACAAAACAAAACAAAACAAAAAAAAAACAAAAAAAAAAAAACAAAAACAAAAACAAAAATCACAAAACAAAACCAAAAACTAAAAAAAAAACCGAAACAAAACAAAAAAAAAAACCCTGCAAACAAACAAACAAAACGAACAAACTGTGTTTGTAAAACACTAATGCCCCCGGCGGCACCGAAGTCCAAAAAGTTATTTTAGCGATGTCATTGTCTAGATCAAAAGGTCATCGACCTTGGTGTCATCTGAAAGGGCTTCATTAGTTGAGTATGCATGTCAAATATGAAGTTTCTATCTTTCGCGGTTCAAAAGTTATAACCAAGGTTAAAGTTGACTACAATCAAACAGACAGGACAAAAACAATATGCCCCGATCTATCGATCCGGGAAAAAAATACAAAAATGTCAAAATAATGTCAAAATAAAAACCATTTAGTAATACACGTGAATCGGGCGAGTACTGACGTTCCACAAATCAAATCTGTCGTAACAAATGAAGTGAATAAGAATGTCGTTTTATACACTAACAACCCCAGATAATGGTCTAAATGACTAAAATAAAACATCTTGAGTATGTAATAGTCTACTTGCCTTTAATTCTCTCATGAACTTTGCAAATTCCACTAGCTCGGTTTCTATTCTTTTGATTTCCTTTTGGATTAACTCTTTGAAGAGTTCATGGTCCATCGTAAATGGAGCTGTTTTTATAAAAGAGAAGGCATTCATATCAGTTGCCGTTTTGATTAATATATATAACGCTTATGGACGCAACGAAGGTGGAGTAAACAATACCGAGAATGAAAAAAGACTACATTTAAAAGTATAGAAAATTCTTATCAAAATCACGAAAAACCAAATACATTCACCTCTGTCAAAGAAATTTTTACCGAAATCATCCTCTTTGATCTGCCATTTAATGCAATCATTAACGAATAGTTTATTGAATAATTTTGAAAAAATGAAAACTGTAAACTAATTTGAATATATTTACATTCATTTGTAAATAAATATAGATTTCTTATTTATCCAGGAAAGATCCGAAAATTGTCTATAATACAATTTCTTTTTTCAAATGCATTGACTTTAATCGATTTTAAAAATTGGATTAACATATTCCTTGATCAATAATATACACTGTCACATTACATGCTTCTATAAATACATTGACAATGCAATGAAAATACATGTATAGAGAAGATGATAATTAATATAACTCTCCTAAAATTATGAATTTGCATGGAGAAGAAAAACAAACAAACACCTTTGCAGTAATTTCTTCAATTTTGGCAAAAACAATTTCGAGAAACAAATAAGACAGATCTTAGCAGGCAGAAAAAGGTAAGGTAGATTTGTTTGTTTCTTAGACTAAACACAAGTCATACCAAAATTATTGCACTTGTATGACGGCATGTGTCGGATGCAAAGCACAGAAATTTAAATCCATGTAACTGACCCACCCTAAGCATCTAAGGATCTTTAACGTGCCAAGCTTACTGTGATTAGGGACCTCAGTTTTTACGGCAATTTCTAAAATACATGACACTGAAGTACTCGAACCTGGGACCTCCCGGTCACGAGTGAAGCTCTTAAGTGATTGAGCTATGCCTGTCCTGATAAGATGGAAAAGACGGACAGATAACATCATATGAATATAAATTACATCTCAAATATATTCCTATAGCCTTTCTTAAGCTCTGAAAGCAATATGCAAGATCGCATTTACTCATTCCGGTCATAGGGGCAGGCTTGGTATAGTGGTTAAGCGTTTGGATTGCGGCGTCGACGATCCAGGTTCGATTCTCGGGTTGCGCCACTATGTTTAAGAGGTTGGTTACCTCCTGCTTCCATGTCGCGATATAACTGAAAAATTGTTGAGAGCGACGTAAAACACCAATCAATCAACCAACATTCCGGTCATGTTTTGTATTTTAGTCACCTACCAAATCTATTGTTTTACAGTTGGGCAGATTTTTGCTCCAGTGGAAAACAAAAGACTGGTGTGTAAAAAAGCAGAGTGAAAAAAGGGAATCAGTACTCATGACTTTGTGTATTTGATTGACGGTTGCTTGGTTTTATCGAGGTTTGCGTAGTTCACAACGATTTTACAATCATACCACGCCATAGAAGCTGGAGGTATAGACTTTATAAATATACCGACATAATCAGCATCCGAGTAAGTTATATTGCAAGGCAAGCACTTAAACACTACACAAAAAACTATTGCCCTAATAAGTATGGAACATATTTCTAGTTTCTAAGATGTAATGCCAGTGTCAGATTAAGAGGGAAGGGTCCCCCTTTTTACGCCAAAACTTTACAAGACATATATAGATGATATGGCTGAAATATGATGAGTAAAACATCCATATATGGCACCCAAAATAGCTATCTGGGGTAACATCTGACTTTCACATGAGGGTCCTCTTTTCAGAAATCTAGGATCCGCCACTGAAAGTGGATGAAAGTTCAACAATCTGAACAGGATGTCCATCCATTACAGGTTAACTTCTAAGTAGTAATGAAGATAAAGTACCTTGTCTAACGACATAACACAAAACTCCAATAGCTAGACTAAGAATGCGCCCAAAAGCTTCCACGAGGTCCGAATCACCGACACTAATTGCTTGCTGGAACTTGACTAATTACCTAAGCCTTCAACATGTCGTATATAACTTGACAAATGCCTTCTATGTCAATGTTTACGCAGATATTTGAATATACAGTAATGTGCAGAACGAAATAGGATTAATATCGAAAATATCATATTATTAAAATAATGGGGGTGTCGATTTTTAAGGGTTTAAATGTTTAAAATTTTAAATTCCATGCATTAACATATTGCATGCATCATTTTAAATGTGCAAAATACATGCCCATACTTGTGAATATTCGCTCAGTGAATGATTGAATACACCTAGCATAGCTTCAATCCACCTGGCTTAATTGAACTTAATGTTAAACAGGTCATTGGAGGGCAATAATTTAATGAAAAAATCTATCTATGTAAACTCAACAAGGCAATGTATGACATATTCCCTGATAAAAAAAAATACATTGACCTATACCATGACATCAAACTACCAAGTTTAGGTCTTAACGGGAGACCTGATCCACCCTCCAAATTAAATGAAAAAACAAACAAACAAAAGCAAGCTGTGTTGGTGAAACACTAATGTCCCCGACGGCACCAAAGTCCAAAAAGTTTTTTAGCGTGAAAGTCAAAGTCAAAAGGTCATCGACCTTGGTGTCATTTAAAAGAGCCTTATTTGATGAGTACGCATGTCAAATATGAAGCCTCTTTCCTTCACGGTTCAGTTATAGCCCCAAGTCCAAAAAGTTATTTTTGGCGTGAAGGTCATTGCCAAGGTCAAAGTGTCAATCCCTCACGGTTCAAAAGTTATAGCCAAGGTTATAGTTGACAATAAACAGACAGGACAAAAACAATATGCCCCGATCTATCGATTCTCTGGCATAAAAACACCAAAATGCAGTAGACACACCAAAAGCCTAAGGTATCGCCTAACGTGCATCATGATAGAGGTTGGTGTTGGTTTTGTAGGTTTGTAAGGGTTTTTTTTGGGGGGGGGGGGTGCTTTTGGTTTTGGGGTCTTTTGGGGGAGGGGTTGGTTTTGTTTTGTATTTTTTTAATTACCAGATGATTGAAAAATATGTAAAATATACAATAAGCACATGCGCTATGCATCAAAAGCGATCTAATAACCAAATAATCAGCGTTTTGTTTTGCATGCTTTAATTGATAACGAATTCGTGTGGCATGAGAGGAATTCAATATTGGCTGTTTAGAGACGCATTACAGGGCTTAGACTTTGTAAATGATCAGATATCGGTGCATTCTAGGCAAATCTGATATTTCTATACACAAGACAAGCATTTTCACACAAAATATAAATTTCTTGAAAATAACGGCTATAATGACTTTAATCATCTAGTTCGAAGTACAGGTTGTATTCGAACCAAATATTTCTCATTCTAAAGCTTACAAATCACCAAAAGGTCGGTGAAATGTCGTCTGCTAGCTTGATGTTGATATCACAATGAAATCAATAGTTCGAAATGTCATATAATAACATCTGGATACAAACGTTTTCCCACTTCTGAGTGTTATACAGATGCCTCAACTTAACAACCATAGTAATAAAGCCAGACGAGATTAGTTCATAAATATACACTCATGATGTAATGCAATGGGAAATAAGTAAAATGCTACTTGCCATTGCAGGTAAACTTTGGCCATGCGCCTAGCAAATAAAACAGAAACAGCTGGCATGAAGCAACAGAGTACAATACAAACAAACAAATTACTTATGCACAATCAAAGACAAAATGATAAATATATTTTTTTAAAATGCATATCAAGCCTTCATCGGTACTAATTATGTCGTGAAGGGTGTATTGGTGTAGAGTCGTATTCCAACAATTTCGGTGACGATAGATTTATTATATAGGTACTCACAATGTGTATTGTGAGACGTCCCTTCGAATTCAGCGTATATTCTATTTAAAAGTACGCTGAATGCGAGGGAACGTCTCAAAATAAACATTCGGAGTACCTGTATGTAGAACACCATGGTTGTTTCTTCTACCTGAATCTCTGGATCCTACCTTTAATTTAGTAAGAGTTTACTTCTTATAATGTACAGATGCATATAACTGAATGTATAACGCAATAAGGAAATCTCATACCGGGGATTATCCACTAGGACTTTCGTACGAAGAGTTTATTATGGCATGGCAAAAGACAATAACAGTAATGAATTCATAAATATGTAATCTATGATATGATGGATGAAAGTGTTACAACTTACAATACATGAACAGTTTATTTGTCGTATTGAAAACGTATATATAATTACATGTATATACACTTGAGCACTTGTCTCAAATACGATTTGATGGAAAAACCTGAATGCAAGAGTATAAGGATCAAGGATGAGTCGGGATACCCCACTGGCCTGCTACATCCGCTATAGGCCAGTGGTACATCTAAATTAAGCATGCATCGTATTGCACTATGAAACAAAAGAAAAAAGAGAGATATATAAAAACAATAATAATAATATTGAACCACATCACGACATCAGTTATATATTTTATTACATAAAAAGTAAAAAAACAAAATATAATTAATATATTAATTAATATTATCATATTATGATTCTGTTTAACTGGCCGTTTTTCCGCATTAATGATTCTTAGAATAAGGTTCTAGGTTTTGGGTCTGCATCGATACTTTTATGCATGAACATCAAGATACTGTACTTTCTGGCATTTTCTCTCTCATGTCCTAAACGATATTAGATGACGCACGGGAGAAATATGTTAAATAAAACAAGACAAGTATAATTGTGTAACCGTGTTCCATAAACGGATAAAATCAAGAAACGGCATGATTGGAATTTAGCTTTCGGAACAGTAGCAGATCCAGGTCTTTCGGAATAAAGGTGCAGCTTTAATAGCCCAGGATGAAAAGTAAATATGGCGCATGTATGTTGCGTGTACTGTGATAAAGTTTAATGTTGGGCGAATTCCCCCCAAAAATGTAATACGGTATAATTTCACACTTTTACGTAACTAAGTTGAACACATGTAGCTTTGAAGTGCATATGTGAACCTAGAAAGGTGGGGTTCTCTTTGCAAAAAGTTTCAAATCCCCCTTACAAAAAATCCTGAATCCGCACATGAAATGCCCAATGTATACCTGACTTTGAAGTGCTGTATTCGAACCAATGTTAAGTACAGCATTTTACAAGAGGTCTAATCGACTAATCAATGAAAGTTTCATGTGGAGCCACCTTTTCTTCATCTGTACATTTTTCTACAGGACATGAAAGGCCTTTTCGTTTTGAAATGTGCATTTATGATTTCAGAATGTGCCTAGAATGCACCGTTTTGAACAATTTTTCCGGGGGAGGTCTACAGAATCTCCACCAGCAGGAGGGGTAACCCCCTCCTAAATCCATCCACTTTCGGCGCCCCAAGGAAGCCTTCGGCTTCAACTGTGCCTCCCCCGGCAATGACCTATCTGCATCCGCCATTTTTTAAAAAATCATAATCTTCCAGAAGCTGAATACAAGTTTTATCATCGGCTGAAACACTTACTGTGCAAGATTATTGTTATAGAAAGCAAATTTTGGTTATACAATACAATTCATGCAATACAATATAGAATCAGATGTCACAATACAACACAAAAACCATACAAAGCACAGTTTATGATTGGACAAAACGTTGACCAATCTCCAAAGCAGAGTTACGGTCCTTGCACTCCCTTTAATCTCTGCCAACCACTGAAAGTAGTCCCTAGTCAGAAGGAAGAAAATATAGACAGTTTTGCGTGTTTTGGGAAAAAATTCATCGTATTCCAGTTATTTGGGCAAAAATTAGACAATGAGGTGCAAATGATAGTGTTGTTGACAAAATGTATTACATAAGTTCGCTGATTTGTACACTGAGAAAATATAGTGCGGTATAAATTCGGGGTTTATTTCTTGTACAAGCCCGATTAAAACTCAATGTAACATGGTAAATGCTTTAAATTTAACTAATAAAGCCATTGAAGACCAAGTCAAATCGTCTAGAGGCAAAACTCTGATTTTACGAGAATCTTGTAAAACATGAGACGTTGGCAGAGGTGTGTGTGTGGATTGTAAGGAACGACAACTCTGCTTTGGAGATTGAACGTTGACACCACACAACCAGACGTAATTGCAATTGCTTTTTTTCTGTTTTGGTCAAAGTTTCGTAACATAATATATAATTAGGATGATATTTAACATTCATTTGGTAAATGTACGATCATCGGGTGATTACCTGACATAATATTACCTTGCTGGATAATATCACTGACTTCTACACAATATACGAGGATCAATTCGTCATCGTCTTGTCGGATTTTATCTCGGTAAACTGAAAGTGAAAGCAAAATCATGATTTTCGCACTATCTTGGTTAATGAACTTGGTGTATATGTCGGCATACCATTTCAAATGTAGCCGTAGCTTTAAAAATCCCCTGTGTACTTCATAGCTGAAATTCTCCAGACAGCAACTATTATTTCATAAGTTATATTTTAATTTAAGAGACGCCCGTTTGTTTTGATATTTTTCTTCCATAACTGTAAATGGGCCATCAATGGTCCATCGACTGAACCTTTCTGATTATTATGATACATTGTGGTCGTCTTTGTGACATGGAGGTCGAACAAAATTCGAGTACGATAACTTGCAAGAAAGTCTTGGTCTTTGGTTCGAACATTAGGTTGAATGTGGGGAACGTATATGTACGTAGGTAAATATTTCTTTCATGTCTCGAAAACAAAGTAGAACAGTTTTGGCATGCTCGTTGATGTTGTACGTATCATTCAGATGCCTTTATGATATTATTAATACATTGTTGAAGTAGCATAAAGTAAATCAATCTAGCAAATATAGGGTTGTTATGAATAAGCATGATGATCATATTGGACTATTTGTGTAAGTGGAACACTCCCTTATCGCACATACACACACCTATATCTCGAAAAGTTGATACCCTCCTCCCATCCCCCTTTTTGTCTTTAAAAATGTTGGATCCGCCCCTGATGAAATTGGAATAATGACTGTAGACCATCTAATGACTTGATGTCAACCCTCTGGACTCGTTACTGTAATGGTTAGATAACTTGGACCCCTCTTCCTGGAATCGTGACTGCAGATCATCTTGTATCTCTTTTCGGATTCGTTACTACACAGAATCTAATGCTGTCATGTCTCAAGAGGAATATTCTGTATCATGATTATTTCAAACAATTACAGGTTGACTAGAGATTGACATCGACAAACAGTCATAAAAGCTTCTTAGTTCTAGTCCCATTAATCAATACAAAAGCATCATCTTGAAAGGACGCAAATACAGAACGGTTTCCTACAATATATACACGTTCATTGTCTTTGTAGATGTCCAGTAGGCTAATTTTATAGATAGAACGATATGTAAACAGAATACAGGAGTGGACCTGTGTGTTGGTCAAACGTGCACTGTCAGTCTGATTGCGGTACAGCATATCTGGGATTAATTCCGAGAATGAATAGGTATTTAAGCTGGCTAATACGAAATGTCAGACCAAAGCATGCGATGAGACTGGAGTCTGAATTCCTCCTTCCGAGAGAATCGCAGGAATTGAACAAAATCGAAAAATTTGATAGCAAAAGTTTACTCTCAATTCACTTTGAAATTCACTTGTCTGCATCCAAGTCCTAATGCCTCTACATCAGAAAGTTCGACAAAAGGCTTGTGTCAAGCTATTTTATACATTCTTAAGCCGAATTTTCAGCATGATTTCTATTTTTAGATTATGTTAAATTCCAATATGAATGAAATGGGAGGACAATCGGTTATAGAATGATAATAATCATTTGCTTCGGGACTTATATCGGACATTATGATATGAAGGCATTATAATTTGAATGCAAAGAAGTCAATAACAAAGCACATAGGGAGTACTAAAAAGTTCTTATTTTTTTCTAATTCCGGTCGATTTTCTCTCTGGGAGGAATTCAGACCCTAGTCTTATGACTGAGTCTGACATTTCGGACTATGAGCGGGTAAGCCCAGAGAGTGGGGGTGGTTCTGGGGAGTGGGGTGGTTTTGGGTTCTGGATGGCAATGTAATACTGAATAATATTTCTCCAAATATGGAAATAACGTACAACGGATAGTGATAGTAAATAAGTATAAAAGATGCTGTTGTATTGGCATATGGACACATTCCAAAATAAACTGAGATAGTGAATGCTATGAATCTACGAGTGTTTGGCGTCGTCCATCTTCCACCTTTCCGTTTTCATTACTATTCTCTATACTTTGCCACTTGATTGGTTGGTTACTTCTAGCATATGAACATTTTCTAAAGTGACACAAAGCCCAAACCTATTGTCACGGTAAGCAAAGTTTACGGAATACAAGCCCATGTAGTTATTCAAGGGAACTCGTACATTTCGATAAGTCCCTAATCAAGTTATGATTATTGGTATAGCTAGGTAATTTTTCATGTATGAATCTAAACCTCAAGAGGAATTGGGACATTTTAAAAAAAAAAACATTATTTAATTTAGGTTTTTTACCATCTGAGACTTATGTCCTTCATATGCAAGTCATATATTTTTATAAATTAAACTCTCATAGAATTCTCTCTCTCTCTCTCTCTCTCTCTCTCTCATGTTACAAACGTACGTTAGGTTATTGATCTCTTCAATGCATTACGTTGAAATGTAAACAAAGACTTGCCTAGCTATCAATAAAATGATAGTTGTCCCAGCCGACAATCGCGAATTGAGATGACGTCTCTGGCGACCCCCAGTCTGCACTCTGGATGACAATTTTGTTTTGTACATTTTATAGTTTCAGTTAATCCTGCTTTTCTTCCAATCCAAAGAACTATCCCGATCCGCCGTTTCAACTACACAGTGCATGTGCTTTGTATGTATCCCCCTTGTGAGGTTCGTGAGGTCATCACCCAGTTCTCTATAAATCCTTTGTGTTGTGTATGTATTATTCTCAGCGATGTTGCTTGTTTACATTGGATGTGTGCAGCCAATAATCAACAGAGTATGATTTGGTGTGTAATGGTATACATGTGCAATGGCACGATCTAATTAATCTGTCGACAAATTTGATTGGGTAGTTGATGAAACAAACAGGTAACAAACCTCTGGCATCTACCAAAGCGATCATCCAATAGTCGTGTGGGGAATTCGAACACTAAACCTTCAGCCAACCGTAACGACTTGATGACTTGAATGGGACCGAAATTACAGGTCATTACACAAATTTCTAGAGATCGATCACTTGCCTTTAATTTCAATACTCAAAATACTTGAATGGCCAAGGTCAAGGTTTCAAAGAAAAAGAAAGGAGGGGGAAGGGGCATTCAGTAGCCGAAACTCTAAAAGTCCAGGTCCTTTGATCAATTAATCTATAGAACTATGAAAAATTTTGGGTCAAAGGCGTGTTGGGTTGGGATGTTGGCCTCTTTTAAATATGTTACTGATAGGGTTCTTCAATCTTAGTGTTTTCTTACTGATACTAGCATTAATATATCTTCGGGGTGGTGGTGGTGGATGGGCGGGAGGCGGTCATATCTGCACACATGGAGATCTATCAGGGTCTACCGAGAGACATTCAGGGTACTGATGGCAGTGTGCAGATTAGCGATTTGCATAATCTCTCAACGATGTTCAATGTGTGTGGAATTATGTATGGTATAATTTAAATGGGCTGAGATAGAGGATTTGCTTTTTCGACGTATTTACAGATAGACATGTGCACAGCTACATAGTGAAATAAACAACCAGATAGACAGACGGATAGACAGGTACATAAGCAGGTAATCGAAGGGTGGTTTTCCAACACCTCCACAAAACAGCAGCGTTGCACAGTAGAGAATGTGGTAATAAACTGCAGGTAGATTACAAAACATTCCGGAGCTCGGTTTGATTGCCATCATCGTTATTCACCTATCAAGCAACACATGTCATCGACAAGTGAATTAGACGTTCTCTGCATCAACCTGCTTATTGTTATCGAGATCAACGTATATAATAGTTTCTAGATAGTATGTTTACATGTGTTTGTGGGAAGACGGGAAGAAATGCCCATCTTGGATATATCTTTGATCTAAGAGATGGACTGGGGGTGTTTTTCCCTCTTTCTCTTCACGGTTTCCCCAATACACCCCAACACTTTACAACGAATTGTAACGTCATGTTTCATTCCTCCTCCCCCTTCTAATATTTCCCCGTCCTCCCACCCCTTTGATCCACTTTGATTAATTGTGGGAAGCTGCAACCCCCCTTTCAACACTTTCTAGATCCGCTTAGATGCTTTGGATCATTCGATAGGCCCCTATCAAATTCTTCACCGACTGTTGAATAAAGCATTACCAAGTCTGATTGCATTGTGGTTAATTAAGGTTTCCATTAGCTTGCTACGAACTACAACAAATCACAATTAGTAAATGCAGTTGTTCTACAATATGCTTTAGAATGTAATAGATTCTTTTCCGCTCGCAGCTTTGTTTTCAGTATCACAATAGATAAAATCATGATAAATCACGGAATTATTTCTTTAAGACGTGTATATATTAAAAATAAACGTTTAATAGCATAAATATTAAAGAAAATTTCAAATATTTTAAAATATTCTCTTGCTTACCTTCGATAACAAAAGTTGACAGGGGGAGGGGGTGTAAAATAACATTGAATTAGTCCGTTATTACACATATACAGTCAGTACTATGTAGACCGCTCTTAGTAGTGGTGAATAAGCAGAAATATGTGGCCTTTATAGACAGGTTTATTTTGCAAAAAACAAAAAAAAAAAAAAAAACAAAAAACAAAAATAAAACATGGATTTTGTTTGCATGATGATTGGTTTTTGTTTAATGTCGCATCAAGATTACTACATTTATACGGTGACAGCATCGGATTGACGTCAGTGAGAGATCTATTACGCGACACGTTTTACTATACTGTCGGAAAGAAGGGATAGCCACATGCCCACGACAGCACTCGGAACTTCTCGGTCGTGAGACTAGCACCCAACCAACTGAGCAATGTCTGTCATATTTTATAACAGATGCCCTGGTCGGCAATTTCACGGTGGCCTTTCTTTTAGTTGAAGAAGAAGAAGAAAAAAAGACTTAATCAATTAATAAAAATACAAAATGATGAATTCAAGAAATCGCCGTTTTACAGTAGAGTTTGATAGGTAAAACCTTTCACTGCTGCGATTGGATCTGTTGCAAAGATAGCAGATTATGTGCGCGAAAAATTGATTGATTGATTGATTTTTGTTTTTCGCCACTCCACGATTATATCTCGTATATAGTGACGGCATCTGTCTTATGCATTGCATAGAAATTTAGACCTTTACAACGGACCCACCCGAAGCAGTGAGGGATCTTTAACGTTCCACGCCTACCGTGACATGGGACCTCGATTTTTACTGTCTCATCGAAAAGACAGAACACCGGTGTGTCCACGACGGGAGTCGAACCCAGGACCTCTCGGTCACGAACCGGGCACCTCATCCACCGGGCTACACTGGCTTTGTGCGTGGAAAATATATGAAAAAAATAATAAAGATATCATGCGATGGGCAATCAAGAATCTTTAAAGTACCACGTTGGCAGGACATCCGGAAAGCGATACCTCCATGGAAGGCGACCTAAATTCGATCCCTAGATTGCGCCAAATGTTATCTCATCCTTCCAGGTCGCAGTATAGAAGGGAAATTATTGACCAGAAATCGAATAACTTTTGTTCCGTCACATTATTATCAGTTTCCTTGTATCGGCGCACCTCATCAGTTCGGCGCGTAGCTCGTGACCGAAAGATCCCGTGTTCGAGTCTTGCCGGTGTCGGACTCTTGTCTTTCGGATGAGAGAGTAAAAACCAATGTCATGATGGACATGGCACGTAGAAGATCACTCATTGCCTCGGATCGGTCAGATGCATAGGTCTCGATTTCTATGCATTGCATCACACAGATGTAGTCACCATATAAGTACAATAGTGTAACCATGACGTGAAAGCAAAATCAGACCGAACAACCACTTGTGTGATGCCATTCAGTTTCTAGTAAAGTGAGAAGCCGGAGTGCCAAGAAAAAACACCAAGCTTATACCAGGAGAGTGGCCACGTTTGTGATTCGGACCTACCAAGACTTTACAGAGATACTGTAAATTCGGCTCAGAGCAAAAGTCCAGTCTGTCACCAGCTTCCATCTCGCTAATTAGCCGCTTTTGCTGGGTGGTAAAGCCATCACAGAAAAAGGTAATTGCAAAGGGATAACTTACAATAGTTTACATGTTCAGTGACTACTTTTACGATGTAAAGAGTTACCTTAACGGGGGGTTTTTTGTTTAACTTTTCCGAAAAATTTATTATTAGAGAAGATAGAACTGCCCTCATTCAACCAAAATTCTAATATTATCCTAGATATACTTACACTTTAAGGCGTATTTTGCGTGTTCGCTTCCATCGAAAGCCACCACAACGACTTTTCCTTTTTGCTTTCCTTCCACTGTACCTTCCGCCATCTTCCAGTTAAATGTTGTCTCTAATTACTCGATATTTATCATACACAGACAGTTACTATACCTGCTCCTCCTCGCCAGTACTAATCGAACACACAAGGCCGTAACATACAAATAGTGGATAAAGGGCATCATGCAAGTCTTGTGCACGAGAAATTTACGATGTGATAGTCATATAGTTATGAAGGCTTTACAGAAAAAGTTACAGTGGGGGCTGCAAGACTCATGCACGGGGGCTTAACTAAACATAATGATGGGTTCTGCACAAGGGCTTTGTAAGAGACATTATACTGGCGCCTGCAGGACTCATATATGAGGGCATTACAAGGGATTTCAATGGCGATTGCAAGGATCTTACGAAGCATTACAGTGGCGGTTACAGGAATCATGCATGAGAGCTTTACAGAGGCGACTCGAGACATTACAGTGGCAAATAGAATACGTTACAGGGAAAACCGTAGGGACTCTTAAATTAGTGTATTACATAGTGAACTGTGAGATGATGTCCATTTAATCACGGCTGTATGACTAATAATTAAAGTAATGAATTCACAATCGATATTGAATAACCTTTAATTCACAATTCATTGCTGGCTAAAAATGGGAGATCAAGAAATCATCGATCTTATTAATATATCTACTGTAAAAAAAGTCGAGATATGATTATCTACTCTGGAGAAGCCGCCGTGGTCTAGTGGTATCCCGCTGTCCTCCTGATCGGGATGCCGGGGTTCGAGTCCCGCTTTGGTCATGCCGGTGTCCTGTCTTTCGGCTTAGACAAATAAAACCGAGGCCCCGTGTTGTGGTATGCATGGCACGTTAAAGATCCTTCACTGCTTCGGGTGGGTCCCTTGCAAAGGTCAAAATTGGTATGCCCCGCATCAGGCAGATGCCATCACGATATACATGAAATATTCGCGGTATGACGTTAAACAAAAATCAATCAATCAATTAATCTACTCTGGGGTGACTATAGGTCTGGTATACCCAAATACAATAATATCCCCTAATAAAAAATATACATCTTAATGATGGACCACTGGAACCTGGCTTGTATGAACTACGGTGAATACGTGTATGTCAGAGTTCACCGCGGTTCCAGGGAACTGGATCCCTATGCCGTGAACCGCACATTCGTATCGTACGTTCAATTAAACACAAGACTGTAATTTTACAAACAGGATCGAACAGACTCGCTCGTAGACAACTGAGTCGCTATTGGCTGAACTCACTGAGCCGTGAAGGCCTGTAATGCTTACACACAAAGAACACATTTCCAAACTACAAAATCTGACAAATAATCGCAACGTTCGGTATTCCTTTACAATTGCAATTACTGTTTCCCCTCTTTCAAGACGTTTTAATCGATACAATGCTGTTTGCTCTTGATTTGCCATTGAGTCTACAACTAAAGCTCGAGGACGTGACAGGCATATCCTTGACCTTAACGTCGACTAAATTTTCAACTACTACTACTTACTACTACTACTACTACTACTACTACTACTACTACTACTACTGCTGCTGCTACTTATATTATTATTACTACTACTACTATTATTACTGCCACCACCACCACGTAAACAACAAAACCAATATTTTCCTTTGCAGCAAAAGGGACTATTACTACAACTACAACAAGACATCTGCGATTACATAAAAACAACTGCTAACAACAGCAAAAAATAAATCAATCAATCAATCAATCAAAAACTATTATAACAAAAGCGACATTTTGTCACTACAACCACAGCATAATTATAACCAGCAAATTCCGAGAATTGTGGTCTCCCGCTTTGAGAGTTCTATCAGTAAGGGTGCAGCGATCTGTGACACATTGTCATGGTTGTGCATGTCTACATGTATCTGCAAGTAGGGAGACACATGTCAAATGTGAAGGCCCTACGTCTTACGCGTTAAAAAGTAGCATTGAAGTTGGTCAAAGTTCACGATCAAAGTCACATGATAAAAATTTTGGTACCAACGGAAAGGAATTGCAATTAGGGATACAAATGCCAAATATGAAGGCCCTACGTCTTACGGTTAAAAAGTTATGACCAAAGTTAAAGTTTTTGTGACGGACGGACGGACAGACAGACAGACAGACAGACGAGTGAGCTTTAATGTCCCACTCTTTCGCGAAAAGCGGGGGACAAAAAGCAACTAGTAAAGCAGAAACGACAACAACAATAACCACTATTAATACTGCTGCTGCTGTTACTACTACTACTACTACTACTACAACTACTACTACTACTACAAAAATGAATCTGAGAATGGAAAATACATGTATCAACATTTGAATATGTAATAAATTTCCTTATTACATTATAGTTTTTGTTAGATATATGAGTATACGATCATACCAAACTTTTTACCCATTATAAGAGTACGACTGTGAGATTTTATGCATGATAACCTCGTAAATATCAAAGCTGTAGCATGATTGGGAGAAGTGCGGGACACATCCGATATCGATCCGGTATTTCAGGTGTTAAATCAGACACGCGGGTACCGTCTACTTCTTGTCAAAATTGTATTGTGAGAAAGGGGTTGGTTTCTACTTCCACCTTGAAATCAAGGATTGGAGGGAGTTTTTTTGGCTCGGTACTTTATCATTTCCACCATTGCTAACTGTATAAGGCATACTGATCGATATTTATTCCAAGAGGGGAAGCATATAGGTCACACATAATGGAATCTAAAGAGAAATGATTGATACCCTCGCATATTGATTGCGATGTCGCGGACATCATATAATCTGTTGATGTAGTTGTCATTGTAACTCTACAGGGGTTAAATATTTTAATGCCCTTTCTGAAATCTAGGCATTCATAACGTTATTGATTTTCTTTCGGGGAGAAAGATCATAATCAATGCTCGTTATTAAGACACACCGCAGTTCGTTTCATGATTAATCGTTCCTTTTTAATTTTTTTTTTTTTTTTTGTTTTCTCCATACTATAATCTATAATCAATTGACATTTTAATCTCATGTGTTTCATTGTGCTTTTATATGAATTACAATGATTTAATAACAAGAGTTTTCAGAAGACAACAGAACTCGCCGGTGCAAGATCTTTTTCGTTATAATATAGCTTGATTAAAAAGCTGACTTTTCTAAAAGCTAAAAAAATCTTTAAAAAACTAGAGTTGTCTGCATAGCAGGACTTATACCCCCACCCCCAATTTATTGTCAAAACGTGGAGGTCAAGTTCATGCAGTGAAAAATGTCGAAATCGACAGAAAGGTCTTGCCACGAGGAATATACATGTCTAATATGAAAGCCACATCTCTACTGGTTCAAAAGTTATAGTCAATGTTAAAGTTTTTGAAAAGTAGGTAAAACTCCAAGAACAAGGTCACAAGGTCAAAGACCTTGGTACCAAATGAAATTTCTCGTCACAGGGAATCTGTGAGTAAAGTATCAAAGCCTTAGCTGTATTTGTTTAAAAGATATAGTCCAGGTTAAGTGTTTGGGAATTAGGTCGAAGTCCATGATCAAAGATTGTGGTACCAAATGAAATTTCTTATCACAAGGAATCCATGTGTGAAGTTTCAAAGCCCTACCTCTCTTAATTCAATTGTTGTAATGTCTAAGTTTTGAAAAGTATGACAAACTCCAAGGTCAAGGTCAAATAACATGGTCCCAAATGAAGCGGCCTTCCACAAGGTATTCATGTGTGAAGTTTCAAAGCTCTACCCCTCTTGGTTCAAAAGTTATAGCGAAGGTTAAATTTTTTAAAAGTAGGTCAAACTGCAAGGTCAAAAGTCATGGTCCCAAATGAAAGGACCTTCCACAAGGTATACTTGTGTGAAGGTCAAAGCCCTATCCCTTTTGGTTCAAAAGTTATAGCTAAGTTTAGTTTTTGAAAAGTCAAAAGCCAAGGTGAAGTCAAAAGGTCAAATATCATGATCCCAAATGAAAGGATCTTCCACAAGGTATCCATGTGTGAAATTCTAAAGCCATACCTTCTTGGTTCAAAAGTTATAGCCAGGTTAAAGTTTTTGAAAAGAAGATCAAACTTTAAAGTCAAAGGTCACAAGGTCAAAGGTCAGAGTCCTAAATGAAAAGAAATGAAAAGGCCTTCAACAAGGTATCCATGTGTGAAGTTTCAAAACCCTACTCCAAATGATTCAAAAGTTATAGCCAAGGTAAAAGATTTCGGAAAGTAGGTCAAACTCCAAGGTCAAGGTCACAAGTTCAAAGCACATCGATTCAAATGAAAGTTCCTTCAACAATGTATCTATGTGTGAAGTTTCAAGGCTCTACCCCTCTTGGTTCAAAGGTTATAGCCAAGTTTATAGTTTTTGTCTACGGCATGAGGACAGACAGACGGAAGGATTGACATACATACGGACAGAGTGGAAACCTATAGTCTCCTCCGGTTTCACTGGTAAAGGACGAATAGTGTGTGGTTTAATCTAAAAGTTCTAGTTATACTAAAAGCAATTACATGAAAATATACAAAACGACAAAGTTTGAAAAGACATAAAAAGTCAATACTTTGAATTCGGAAAAGAATCAAAATCAAAAACACTTTTTAAGATACCTTTCTGGACTACTCAGATGCATTTGGTTTCTTCATCGATCTCGGAGCAGCCAGCCTGATAAAGTTTGTCCAAGGAGAGTACCTATTTGGGCAAATGCCGCCTCACCCTGAATCTAGATTGTGATTTAATAATTATAACATCAATATCAATACTAAACATTTACGGGACTTTCAGTACTTCATCTGCCTCAAGTTTCATGAAAATCCCTTAAACGGGTTTGAAGATGTTTAAATGTAAAAGTTATCAGACGGAGGAATGATGGACGTATCACTTCGACTATAGCTGACATGTGACTTCAGTCCAGGGAGTACAAACCATCATATGATTGTCATAAACAATAAATATTATTGTTTCGATACTAAATTGGAATTCAGACATTTATTTGATATTCTGCTTAATGTAAATACTTTAAAATAAAAGCAAGTACACAAACATCGGTTGTCAAAACAATCCATCTTCTTCCGATTTGGTACTCTCCACTATAGGCGTATACTCGTACCGGCACATGGGGTGGAAGGACAACTTTGTTCACGTGAACGGTGATGTTAAAAAAATATATATATAAGCAGTGCAATTAAAACATCCGGTGCATCTAACATCTGATGTGGGTGGTCTGTATCTGTAACTTAAAGCAGTCCACTGACTGCTACATAATGTACATGTATGTATGTATGCCATCAGAGAAGAAGGACTAGATCAATGTTCTTGCATATGGGATTAAGACATTCATGAAATTGCTCCTTGGTGAGATGGTTGGTACCAGGATCTGGGATGGTATGTCGATCAGCTGTTTGACCACATGAAACATCATCACTGCCGTGGCTTGAGCCCTGCGCTCCTGTAGTGGTGTCCATTGGGGACGGTTCAGCATGTCTGAGACGCTGCTAGTTGTTTTGAAGTTGGGGAATACCATGCCTGCAGCCCTTCGTTGTACCGTTTCTACCTTATGGATGTTCTCGGCAGTGTATGGGTCCCATATCACACTTGCGCAATTTGTGAAAGGGCGAACTAGGGTCGTGTGGCAAAGACCCTTATTGTTTTAGGGCATTGATGTATATTTCTTCGAAAACAAGTGGGGTTTTTTTTGGGAGGGGGGTGTTTCGTTTTGCTATCTATTCCTTTTTTTTTTTTTTTTGCCTTTTTTTGCCTTTTTTGTTTTGCTACCTGGTTGATGAGATGGTTCCACTTAAGGCTTTTGTGGATATGTATACCAACATATTTTGCTGAATCCACCACTTTGGCGGTATGTCCGGGTTATACTGTATGGATGGCTAATGATCTTCCGCTTGTTTGTGATGTCAAGAACTTGGCACTTCTTGGGGTGGAATACCATGAGCCAGTATGCCTCCCATTTTTGTATGATGCAGAGGTCCTCCTGGAGCTGTGTGACATTGTCTGTATTCTTGATGGTCCTATTTAGGGCACAGTCGTCAGTAAAGAGACGCACTGTGATCTCTCTGACAGTATCAGGTAGGTCGTTAATGAACGACAAAAAGAGCAACGGACGGAGGACACTCCCTTGGGGCAGCCTACACCGGATTGTATTGTAACCATGCTGGATGTTACGACCTCCTGTAGTACATGTGTGTTCGTCCTCCAAGAAAGTCTCCTATCCACTAATGTAGGCTCTGTCTATAGTATTGTATGTGTGGACTCGGATCCTTAATTGGTATTGTGTCCTCCCCGCTCATCCTTGTTGAAAACTGGGAACTGGAGTTCAAGAGGTCAGTCTTCTTACTGCTGTCAGAATGTGTCATCCGTGGTGTCCTTCAGGGAAACCACTCCAGCGTTGTCCGTTCGTAGGCTTTTGGCGAAGCTGCAGAATCGATTTGGGTTGTTAGATATCATGAAATTGATTGATTGATTGATTGATTGAACATTGCTTTGCGTCATTCCACGATTATTTCACGTATAAGGTGACGGCATATGCCTGATGCATTGCATAGAAATTTAGACCTTTGCAACGGACCCACCCGAAGCAGTGAGGGATCTTTTACATGCCACGCCTACCGTGACACGGGACCTCGGTTTTTACTGTCTCATCCGAAAGACAGAACACCAGTGCGCCCAGGGCGGGAGTCGAACCCGGGATCTCTCGAATAGGAGCGGAGCACCTTATCTACTAGCCCACATCGGCTTGTTCTGGATGAGTCTGGACTGATAATGTCATTTATATAGCTGTTAAAAGCAGATCTACAATTTGCTTGTGACATCTCCTTTACATGTAGGTGTTTAAAACGTTTGATATCCTTTACGCTCCCTGTGCTGCGTGCCTCCCAGAAGCTCTTCTTCCTCCTTCTAGATATCCTTTTCACTTCTCTACCCATGCATGTGAAAACCTGGTTGATGACAGTTTAGACAGTACATACTCTTCTTGAATCTTTAGCAACATCTCTTTGATGCAAATCCACATAATTGCAATTTGGCTGGTGGTGTCGAACGTCAAGCACAATTCAGATGCGAGATCCTTGTTTCTCTCTTTATGGCATCCGTATCTGCTTTGTTCTAGGGAAAAATTCTACTAGCAACCGGTTTGTCCTTTTTGCATACACACTGGCAGAGACTTGTACCAAGTCATGGTCAGCAATTCATGGTGCTGGGATCTGTACAAAGCGCCTGTCATCAGTTGATTCCCCTTCTCAAGGGTTACGGAAGAATGCACCGATTCTGAATTGCTATCTACTTGTAAGTGCTCACTGATGGCATCTGATCTCACTGCAGCCAAAACATAACCACGTCCATCCTTTCTGTACACATTATAGGTTGAAAAAATACATGTATTTCTGAGCTATGTATGGATTAATGTAGCCATTTCTCTGACCCTATGATAACATTTTGGGCTATACGAGTCACTGATGTTAAGTAGCTCTGCTTTCTTGTTTCTTATGCTTTGAAAATTGAGTTTTAGGATGACGGATTTATTTCATAAATTCATAACATACGACCTACTTTGATGACTTGAAGCCTTCGGTGAAGAGCAGGCACTCGATGGACCAACAGTCATCCTCACTGCCTAAACTGCTGAACGAGTTCCATGTATCAAAAATAAATGGGTCAAAGAAGATGGAAGTAAACCGAATCATATAACCTGTTCCACAATGTCAAGCAGTTTTATACCTGTGAGGACTTTCATACCATCAGTATGGTACCACAAGTTGCAATTATCACACGCCATATCACCTTGTCTCCATGTCACTGCTTTATGACATATTAGACATGGATACTCGAGACTCCATGGGACCGGGTTAGGCTCCATATCAGAAGCTCCCGTGAGGATTATGAAACTCAAAGGAATGTATGGGTTTTCCTCTTTTCGGGTTTGGGAAGGACGATAAATACTCGAGGCCTCCGAGTCCTCTAGTCGCTGCAATGCTCCTGATACAATCACATTATAGCCCGTTAATTGACTCTGAATCAGGGTTTCCCTTACATTCCACCTCTGACGATTTTACCAGTGCGAGATTTAGAGACAGAATGTAGAAGTTCACACACCACATCATTGTTTACAATGACTCCAAAACCGGAAGTTTCAAGCACATAAAGAAAATTTCTGTGAATATATTCCAAAAATTATATATGTGCAGGGCAAAAATTCCTGAGATGTAGCCTACAGGGAAATGGACAAACCAAATGCTACATATAAATGTTCCCACACCTTGCTGAACTGGGTTAATAATAAAGGCAATAAATATATATATCTATTCATTATTTTATTTACTGAACCAGCCAGCATCAATATATAAATTGTATGATATGGACATATCATCACAATAGTTACATATAGGTATAAACAATATCAATAAAAGTGTAAATATGTAATAAGGGGTCATTTACAATATGTTTGAAAAATGTTATGTGCAGATTAAGGCACTGGGCAGAAGTGAGTATTTTATTGTATGTCAATCAGTTAATTTCTGCCCTCAAAATGTAAAACTTCAAGCAAACTAATATCAATAGCACTGTAAAATGAGGCATCTCTCGTCTGATGTTTTCTTTACATGTCAAAATCAATTGGACATTTACTCCCATCTTTAAGAATATGTTCACCAAATTTGATGAATATTTATTGCATAACATGTTGTACAGAGTGCCCACATGGTAAAACAGGACACACTGACACAAGATGGCATAACAGTTTCCCCCTAACATGACAACAATTGTGCTAGGGGATAATTAAGTGTAACACTTTTAACAATATACCTCAACTGGGTACCTCAAATACAATTCTACACATGTTACAATTCATGATTATGCTATATGCATAGTTACTGTCATCACCTTCAGTTCTACTGCCAATTTTAGCTTCATACATGTTGTGTTTAAATCTTTACTTACATGTATGAATTTTGATAAATAAAAGAAATTTAAAACACATACAAACCTACATGGTATATTTAGTATCATGTATACAGTATTTTCATAAGTTGATGACCCCTAAATGGGGTCTATTAAAAAATTCCTGAGAATTTATCAAGAGGAATGTTCATTTTAAATTTGATAAAATTAGATCTACTCACAGCTTGTGTTACTCTATCTTAAGGTTGAGAAACACAGCATTTGAGGGGATCTAACTTTTCTTAGATTAATGATATGTTTAATAAACAGTCTGTAGAAATACAGTCAAGTACACAAACTCTGACAAAATTACAAAAGTAGCCTCATATTTACTAACAACATGGTTTTTAAATATAAATTAACAAATTATACTTAAAATCCCATACATTATACCACTGAAACACATAAGTGGAAGAACAATAATAAAGCTTACACTATAGGTGGAACAAAACTCTGATAACAGAAATAACTTACATAGTCTAACTACATTTTTAAAGTAAAATTCTTGTATTTAAATCAGA
The DNA here is from genome assembly GCA_035048485.1 of Pteria penguin. Lineage (NCBI taxonomy): Eukaryota > Metazoa > Mollusca > Bivalvia > Pterioida > Pteriidae > Pteria > Pteria penguin. The sequence goes on along the minus strand of CM068588.1, from coordinate 22,120,986 downwards.
GACTTGTTTTCTTGGAAGGCTTTCTTTCTAACTTTTAAATATCTTGTAATAAATTTTCCATTAAAACTGATACTATGTTTGTGCTAAAAGTTGTAAGTTTTTCCTAAAAAGAAAAGCCAATGTATTTTTACATGTTAAAATTAAATATTTCTGACCTTCAAGCTACAATTTTGGCAACAAAAAGCTTTTAGCAAAATGATATCACCATGATATTTTCATGTCCTCTAAGTACCAAATACACAGAAGTAAATCCACCAATCACTCATGTTTTAATAATCTCAGTTGTATGAGTAAATCCTTTTTTTCTGGCAAAAATAGGCAAATTCAAAATATTTAAACAAATCAAAATGAATAAATAACATTTCAAAAAGACATACAAAGAGAGGACATTATTAAATGTATGCATATTAACAAATCATATCACAAAAATATCTGTCATATTTGAACAAAGTGCTGGCCATGCCTCTTGAGTAATCAATTCAATCTGAAATTCTAATCATTTTCACAATTCTATTTATAGATCTAATACACTAGATTCAAGGATTCTCCTGCTTTATGGTAATAAGATTTTGTTACATTTTATATTCATAGTCTCAAATACCACCTATCAATTAAATCAAATCCTGGATTTCAAATTGATTTGCATATGGCACTGAAATTAAAGGAAGATAACTCTCTCAAGTTTTAAACAATCAATATGATGCCTTAAATGAATGAGACTGAATACTGAAGATCAACTTCACAGAAATGAGTTCAAGCATTTCAGGTAAAAACATGAATTCTAAATCTTCTCTTGCACAGATCTTTCTGCATATTTTGCTCCACTCTTCAGTTGCCTCCATTTTCCTGGATTTCTCTTGAAATATATCACAGTGGCTATCACTGCTATTCCGACCACAACACAAGCTGCAACAATGCCTATGATTGGTCCTATGTTGCTATGGTTTCTGGCTACATACACACCTCCATACTGTGTCTCAAACTTGGCCATTCCATTAGCTACCGTGCTGTCCATTTTCACCCAAGTCCCCATATCACTTGTAGTTGAGCGATATATGGTGACATCCTCCTCCCCATCATTAAGTTTAAGCTGCATCGTTATCGATTCCCCGTTAACAGTCAGCTGACCTTCTGGATACAGAGCTACCATATTACTAGCATAGTCATCCCCTGCCTAAGAAATAAGCAATTTTTTTTTATTAAAGGGAATTCATAACATTTTTACATGTGTGATGACTTTTTGTAACTGAATAACATCAACTAAAACATTTAGCACTTGAACCTAAATATAAGCTATGTCTATTGATGTGAATATTTAATTTACTGTACTGCATATGACCTTACTGAATATGGTCCAGATTTTTAAACTATGCACTTACTAGAGTACTATATATAGTATATAACTGTATTACAAAGGACATAACTGCCAATAACACCAAACAAGACATTTTCAGATTTTAACAAATTTCCATTCTAAAGCCTTTAAACCTATGAAAGTACAGTAATAGAGTATCCTTGTATTTATATCTCCTATAGCAGACATTTATCAATTTAACTTTAACTCACTGGTGGGCTTCGGATTCTACTGGCGGCCTGCTCTGTGGTCCATTCTTCTAACCGAAGTTTCTGAAGTTTACTAAAATCTCCCTGCTCAACCATAACCATTGCTTTGCTACAAAGACATCACATATTAAGTTATACTTAAAATCATCAAGTATGATGCAGAATTCTAGTGTGTATACTCACATGCATGCAAAGTAAAATTTCAGTTTTCTTCTGTGTATGATTTCTAACACAGCATTTTTTAAAAGAGGAATTTAGATGCAATGCAGGCATAAAAGGAAAATTTTTCCAAAACTAATTCTTAACAAACCATGCTAATATCTAAAAAAAAGTTTTTGTTTATTTCATGGAGAAAGCAAAACAATTTTTTTTCAAATGACTATCTTTTTCGTTCATCACTTCTGATTCTGGAAAAAAATTAATATGGATTTAACTGAAATGCAGATTTCATCTTGAAGTTTATATTTTTTATATAGGAAGGTTTTAGCTATATCAAGCATCAACTAATAAACTAACATTCCTTCCAGCAAAATGAAATAAAATATCATAAAATCATATAACCATATATCTTTTATCAGAGTTAATGTCCTAATTACAGGTAATGCCATGATAAAAAAAAATTCCAAGATTCTCATCCCTGCCCCCTCAGGTTTTCATAATTCCATTTTGATTTTATTTTCTTTTTTATTTCTGAAATTCACGATTTATGAAAATAGCACCAATCTAAATTCCACATCTTGTCAGACTTCAATTCCATAAATCAAATAAAACTGTGAAAGTTGATTAATGTCATCATTCAGTGTTTGCCTAGTGTAATTTAATTGTGTTTAGTGTCCATTTCTTCTTAAGAAAAATTAAAAGTCTAAAATTAAAATTTGCCCCAACCCCAGATTTCTTTTTCAAGAATATTTAGAAGAGAATCTAAGAACTTTTTTAATATGGCCTAAATAGAATATCATAGTTTGTTTACCTGTCAGCTAGTGCCACCTGGCCTCCTGTCCATCCAATAGCATTGGAGATGATAGGGTATGGAACCACAGTTATCCGCCCCTTTTGGTCGCGATTTGTGAAGTCATTATTTCTTGATGACATATATTGATATGTGCCAACTTGAGTGATACGTTTTGGTCCCAAATCAAAGTATGTACCAGCATCATCCAACTGAGACAGCTCACCTCCCATTTGATCTGAATATTCGCAAAACAAAATAGCAAATTTCAGATAATTTCCAATGAATTTAGCAATGTACATAATAAAAACAAGGTAAACAATATTCTGATAAGGGTTTCAAATAATTTAAAATTGATGTTAGATGAGTTATGTTTCAAATCTTTGGGAAAAAATGAATTTCAAGTCATTTTACTAATTTGTTCCCATACTTAATCTAATACATAAATGCATGTACTTGTAATTGTTGGCTTCAAAGTCGAGAACAAGCTATATTACAGTGTAAATCTAAATTTAGAATTTAATCTCAAAATTCCACAACTTACGGTAAATTTGGGAAGTCTAATTAACATTATTGTGTAAAAGATGAAGATTACCATGATCTGGTATTAAGGGCAGTTACAAGAAATAACTTGTTCAACAGGATTAAAAAGTGTCATCAACCACTGACATGAAGGGATACTCTTCAATTTGAATCTATCAGCAAAGTTTCAGCTGTATTTATTTTGCTGATCAATGTCCATATAAAATTTCAGGAATTTTTTGTGAACATTTATCCATTCTCACCAATTGAACCACACCATAAAGGTGGCAGTATACCGGTACACAATCTTCAAATCTTCGATGTGCCAACTTCCATTTCATCAAATCATGAATATTCACTTTCTTAAAATCATGATATATGACAAAATTAACTTACTAGGTGAGTTATAAGCAAGATGCAATAAATCTTGCTGACTCAATCCCAGGAAAGAAGAATTGACAACATGTACGGGATAATTACTTCCATAATGACCATACACGGGTTGTTGGTTGATAGCCATGTCGCTACCTTCAGGGTAGACTTTAGGTCGTAGCTGTAAAATGTTATTACGATCTGTTCGTGCCAATCCATTGCCATCGTTATTGGGAGGGTTTGTGTTAGAGCCTGTCCATCTATAAAAATTGTAGTAGAGAAATCAACATTGTATGGCATTTTCTATAAACATAAACAATGTATGACCATTTCAAAATAATGCTTCCTTCTCTATCCTATTCAATACTTAAAAAAAGCTACCAGGGAAAAAACAAATCACAATACTCACTGGATATGTACATAATCATTCACTGCTAACTCCAAATGATTAGGGACAAAGTCATACTCTACGGCTGGGTACACTTGAACAATGTTTCCTCTTTTTCCTCGAACATTTAAATTTCGGATGGAGACACCCTCTGTTGCAGCAGGTCTTTCGCGTATGGCAAAAGAATGAGACCTAAGTAATGCAGAAAGTAAAGGATCTAAACTTCTTGTTGCTTAGCACGATTTTTTTAATCATTGATATACCGGTACAATATGTTTATGAATATTTCACTTTTATATGGGTGGCCTATTCAAAGTGTTGATAGACATCAAAGACAAACACAGCAGAAAGACTGCAAGGAACTAAATTACGTATTTCATGCAGTGCTTTTCAATAATTGTTTTGAGATTGTAATATAAATGTCCTTTGTATTAACCAATTTTAAACTTTCAAATATAAATAAAACTGCTATTCAATTCACTTTCAAATTTAAACATAAAGATTCTGAGACACACCTGTCTTGGAAGGTACGACCAAACTGAGCTGTGTTGATAGCCAGTTCCAATCTAAAATTGGCATCATCAAATACTTTCACTGATGGCTCGCTTTCAAACAGATATCCTCGATCGTCAGCTACAATTTCTGAACTAAATCCGTATTTTGCTGCCAAGACTTCCTGTACATTGCTAGAGTAGTTTGTATTCCAGGGTGCATAGTCTTCAGTCGAAATATTATACCTAAAATTATGAAATAGTCTTTAAGATCATACCCAGGTAAGTTAAGGTAAATCAAAGTACATGTAACACCATTCTGACTACAACTAAATCTCACTCCTTACAGTCTCACAGCTGGTACATCTATATATTTCTGTCCACCACTGAGCTATGCAAATTCAATATTACTAATGTACTGTGTTCAGAATACAACAATATGTATGCATAAGGTACATGGATGCCTTACAGACATCCCATAACAAACACCATGTTAAGGTAGAGGAATTTAGTTTCAGTTTAAGTCTTTGTGAAAAGGATAAAAAGTATGAAATCTAAGAAGACATATTTGTATCTTTGTTCATTTTATATTAGAGGAAATGGACGAAACAATATAAATATTTGCAAGAATTTTACAAGTACTTTCATAAAGATAATTCTAAGGAAAAAAAATTTGTGATAGATTTATGGAAAGAAGCCTTAAAGAATAACTGGTCCTATGGAAAAAAGGTTCACAGACAGACAAAAGGAAGGATATAAGCAATATCACACTTATCAAAAATGTATCAGGACAAAACGAAAAATTCAAACTACTGAATTTCTAATAGGACAAGGTTTAAAAACAACACCACTTATCAGGTATCATCAGCTCTTTATTCATGCCAAGTTTTATCAAAATCCTTCCATAAGTGCTCAAGAATAGGATAAATTTAACAAACATACAAACAGTGGAACTCAACCAAAATCTCTAACAATAGTAACTGAAACATTACATCAAAGTTTAAACAAACAACATAAAATTCTGAAGTCAGTGAGTTTTATTCCGACCGGTCCATAAAGAGGCCTAAAAAGATATTTCATGTCAAAATCATGCATTTTTGAAAAGTATACCTGACTCTTAGAGCACATTGCTCATGTATTTCATTTGGTACAGTCCAGTTGTAGACATTAGGTTGACCTCCAAGGCCGTTTCCAAGGTGATTGTCTCGTGAAAATTCAGTTTCTCTACAGTCCGGTGCAGGGATTCCATGAGCAGGAAACTCTGTCCAAACCCCTCGGACACCATTTTCATCATTAGCGGGATATCGGAATGCCTAAAATAGATGATAAAATACACTGTATCTCATATATGATCTCACTGAAAGTCAAATTATCACACAATACACATTATCAGAATGTTACTGTAACAAGAGGTCCAAATGCTAATTTTGGCCATCTGACAGAATTCCAAAGTATTAGAATTTTTACCAAATAAGAGTATTCTCAAAAACATTTTCATCTCAGAATTTAAACAAAAACATCATTATTCTAGAGATAAAAAAAACAAGCTGTGTTTGTGTAACACAATGCCCCTGGCTGCACCAAAGTCCAAAAATTTTCTTTTTAGCCTGAAGGTCACTGTCAAGGTCACCTACCTTGGTGTCATTTGAAAAGGCTTCATTAGTTGAGTACACATGTCAAATCACAGTTCACAAGTTATAGCCAAGGTTAAAGTTGACAACAGACAGACAAACAAACAAACAAACAGACAGGACAAAAACAATATGTCCCCAATCTATCAATCCGGGGGCATAAAAAATGCTATTATCTTCTGCAAAATTCAAATGCATTTATTTCAAATTAATATTCTTCAAGGATGTAGAATCTGAATTTGTTTTTCTTAAAAGAAAGTTTCCTCCTGGGACTACTGCCCCGTGTTGCATACAGCCCTTGGTCAATTCAGTTTATCACCATCAACTGTTGTAGGAAACACTGAGTACCTCATCTACATCAAGTTTCATCAAAATCCCTTCTGCCATTCTGGAGTTGTGAAAGTAGAAAGCTTACAGCCTTAATCAATGGACAATGGAAAACTTGCAGTTATAGTTACTTACTTACACTTACTTTAGTCTTATAAATAATTACTTTCAAGAAGAAAAACTCATGTTAATAACAAAGTGAAACACAAACAACCCAAGTAGCTGCAATATGCTTAGATAATGAAAGATTCCTGAATGTAGAATGAATAGACAGATTGACCACTTAAAGCCTATACATTTCAATCATTTTGACTGCGTGGAATATCTTCAACATCTTTGGAGATATTTAATACATACATCACATGCAGCCTTGTTGTTGGGTATAAGGAATCTCCCAGGGTTTTTCTTAATGACATCCATTGGCACGACACATGCCCATCTGGATTTCACATTATTACTCTCTGTTCTGTAATATTCACATCGCTGTACATCATTGGTCATCACTACAATATCCTGAAGAGAAGCAAACAACATTATAATTTCTTTACAAATAAATATAGGCATACAGGTACAATGGGATACACTAGGGAAAAACCGCTGAACTCCTATATAATTTTGCAAGTTGTCCTTCCTGTGGTAAATCATGCATCAGTTATATACCATTATACAACTTTATTTACTATATGTGTGATAGGACTGAAGCTCTCATGACCACATTGTTTACTACTTTAATGGTGTGTCTAGATTTTCCTCATAAGAAAAAAATCTACTTTTAAGACATTCAGGATGTTTGTTGTACTAGATTGTATTTTGTAACGTAATGCACAGGAATTTGTCTGGCATCAGGAGTAGGTCATACTTGAAAAGTTTCATCAATCAAGTTTAGATAACAAAAAATTATAGTTGGACAATTTTTATACAGTTTAATCCAAACTGAAGACAAAAATGACAAAAAAGAACCACCGTTGACATTCTGTGAATATAGTCTAACAATGAAGCTACCACAAACTATTGTTGATGATGGGGTATCACACAACCTTGACCCAGAAGTCCAATCAAACCAGTAGACCTACTAACCAAGGAAGAATCAAATATAAGCTGTTCTAAGTTTCAAAATTGGAAGACCAAAAAAAAAACTATAGTAAACATGAAACACAAACTACATATCTAGGTAATATTATTAGAAAGTAATCATACTAAAATCATTTACCTTCCAAGGTGAAGGTCTCCAATAAGGAAAGTAATCTCGTTCCTCTGGACATTCATACCCTCTGCGAGTACCACCTGGATTTTGCCTTGTGTTTATGGCAGCTTGTCTATTGCCTCTAAGATTCTACAATGTTTTGAAACTTAAAAATAAAATGCACTCTCAAAGTTGTTAGTATTTATTATCAGTATTTTAAGGAACCTAATATGTTCATATCAAAACAAAAATCTAAAAAAACAAATTTGGAAATATAAGATGAAGAACATTTTGAATCTTTTCACTACACTTGATTCTAGACAAGTAAAGCATATCTTAATATAATTTTATTCAAAGAACAGTGTAAAACACACAACTGAAAAGCAATTCAAACAAATGGTCGCATAAACACAAACACATATACATTGAAGCATGAGAATGTGATTAAAAGTTTCCGCCAGTTTCTGATATGGAAACGCCAAGTTTCTGTGCAGAAACTGGCGTAAACTCAAATGTGATAACCAACATAAAAACAAAGTTTTCCTGAAGTGAGACATTTGCTAGTGTATGCAAACATGCACTGACAAACAAAAACAGACAGACACAGCCAACAATAGGCATACTATACTCCCAACAATGTTATAAATTAGAACTAAATCTGTAACAAGTGGTATACCTGATCGGCAATGAATAAGCCTTTGTTTCGTTCCGTCCTCTGGCAGGTGAGGTAGTGTTCATAATTTTCCATCATACCATACTCCTTGTCACTGTTACAATCATTATTAACACACTGATTCTGATTTAGGGGTATAGTTCTGTAATAAAGACGAAAGCATCTATTGTAACAAGATCAAAGCCTTTTTTGTGCTCATTTAAAAGTCACATTTGCCTTTTCAGTTGGAAATACACATCTTTTTTCTAAAATTGGGAATATTTGAAAAGTAATGCTTACTGTAAAGACCATTTTACTACTATAGATCTAAGGCAATACACACATTTGTACTTTAAATTTAATGGCACACACATTTCATAGTTTTCATTAATTTTTTTTCTGACCAATAATCAGTAAAGAAATCAGCACAACACCTGATAAAATGTCAGAGTTTTATCACAATATTCTTGGTATGTGTACTATGAGAGTGTAATTTTAGTTCATACTTAGCAGATTGTATTCTTTTGCTCTTCTTCATAGAAAGTTAAAGACCTGTTTACTGCGTTTAACTGATTTCAGCAACAAAGCTTTCCTACCTTAAGTTTTAATTGTAAGTTTCATGGGCCATAACTCCTATGAAATATTGCCAGTAGCGACCTTGACCTATTGACCTGAAAATTATTAGGCATCTCTTTCCTTTTGATATTTAAGTATCTATATATCTAAAATTTGTTTTGAGAGATTGCAAGGAGTATGTCATCATTTGAATAAAAAACTGTGAGATAGAAGAACAGAATGACAAAGTAAACACTAAATGCCCAAGACATACCTAGTGGGGGCATAAAAAGTTGAAAGAGGAATATCAAGGATCATTTCTTGGACATAACAAGCCAAAAAATTCATCTGACAATGGGGTTCGCCGCCATTAACTGCGGTCCTGATATTTAGGGAGGAAATACAACATATTCCCACAAAAATGGCGTAAAGAACAATGGTATGTTACTGTGACGTGATAAGGTTGCCAACTCAAATCGACGTTTCTAACTCCTAGTACACAGGCGCCGCCTAACGGATGATAACGGGGGGTAAACCCCATTGCATTATTGAAATCTATGTCAAAAGCAATCAGAGACAATCAGAATGAAAATTGGAGTTGTCATAGATATTTCGATGTATAATTGTTTTAGTTAGGAAGTACTTTACTTTGTTGTGGCACCATCTCTGAGTTGGTCGTCACACATATACTGCAAAATGATCTCACAATGTGCATTAGGCGACGCACAGGAATGCTGGTTAGTCCTGCAATCAAAAATATGATGTCATATACCTTTTAATCACAACCTGTGTCAAAAACTTTCCCAGAAATTTTTCAAGAAAAAAACAGGAACAAAACTCACAAATTTTTGTGATTTCTAGTAAGATCTTAAAAAAATGCTACAAATTCTATAAGAAATGCAATGATATACAAATGTTCTAAACATTTATATATCTTACACTTCACACATAGGATAAAATCTCTGCCACCACTATATACATACCATTCTATTGGCAGCTCTGATCCTGCATAATAGTACAGAGATCCCACATTGTAACCCCCTCTATTATTATTCTGGGAATCAAACAACCTGAAATAAACAAATAACACATGTTATTGATAATATCAATAAACATTTTATCACACAGAATGATGGAAAACAAAACAACAAACAAATAAAACACCCTTTTCCAATCACTTTTTAATGAATTCAAATCACTCATTATTCGATTAATACACAAAACTATTACACTGGAGGAATTAAATTTACTTGGATAGATTTTTGTTTGCTGTTTTATTGTATAAATACCAAGTCAAATATTTGAAGGTATATATAGGTAATATGGAATAAAAATATTTGGTATCTAAGTGGTAATTCAACCTCTATCAAACACTCAAACACAATTCATCTACTTGAAACATATATTCTTACACCTATGTTCATGACTATATTACAACGGATCTGTTTTAAACACTTTCAATATTAATACTATGTGTCTTTCCATACAGTGTTGGTAATTTGGTCCCCATTCATATCATGTGAGCAGTGAAACATGTTTAAGTAAACTTTTTTAGGGTATTTGTAGTGGGTGTGGCATGCCAGAAGGAGATGATTACTTCTCCAAAACTTGTGGTCATGAATATTGATAGACTTGCTCAAGTTCCAGGCTTCTATCATTATTTTTTACAATTTTTTGTTTGATTCAATATAAAAAAAGTATCACTAGAGAGCACGAGTAATTTTCCTCTTACTCATAAAATACAAATCTTCTTTAATGATACTGGAAAATTAAAAACAGAGGGAAATAGAGGGACTTGAATCTTAGGATATCAACTGTAGTACATTGTTGTGAATGCTACAGTAACATGCTACCAGTTACTTTTATATTTGACCTTGCCACACTAGGATCATTTCACTTTATGATGGGGACCAGTGTTTAAAGTTTAACGAGATTTTAGTACACTGATGATCCTTCCCATTTGTACGCACAAGTGTTGAACCAGATAGCAAAACAGAGGTGAAAATTTACAGGGAAAAAACCGCGCAACAGATTAACCCTTTTTAAAAACAAGGCCCCTTAGTGTTTTTGTGAATCTAGGCGTATATGTACGAATTGATAAATTGTGGTTATTCTTTTCAAAAAGTTGAATTTCCTCTGAAACCGTTTCATTTACATAATTCAATTATCATGTTTATCACGTAGGGACAAGTGTACTCTCGCTCTAAATATAAAGTCATAAAGTTTTCACTTAGTAAAGTCAACAAACGAGCAGGATCTATGCCTATATGTTAATCATATGCATTGTATATCTTATCAAAGTTTATCCCCTGCCACATTAACATCGGCCGATGAACGTAAACAACAATGCACAATGCAATGTGAATGCGACGAGATAAAATGACCTACATGATTAAACGCACGCGCAAACTATATCTTAAATAATACACTTCACCTGTCAAACACGCCAAATGAAACATGTGTAATTTAATTTAATGTAATTTTGGAAAATTTCTAAAGTGTACTTTTAAAATTAGCAGTACTTTAAGTCATAATTCACAGTTATATATTGTACTCTATTTGATATACATGTATAAGCATATTCATATTTCGATTTAATTTGATATATCCATTCAATATGTTGACCTTGACACTACACTACATGTATATTATTGTTGCTTTTTATATGTGTATATCTATAAACTTTGCAGCTATTATTCACAATTTCATACAGGCATCTTTCTTCAGCACATACACAAAGAAGTTCAATAGAAAATTCAAGATGCTGGAAGAACTCGATTTTACCATTTTGTTTTTTGTTTTTTGTTTTTTGTTTTTGTTTTTGTTTTGTAAAGTTAGTCGTCTGAAACTTTTTCATAATTTGAAATTTATACCTACGTATGTATGAAATGAATTTATCTGTAAAAGTGAAGTACTTTTAAACTTGTCAGAGTAACATATTTAATAAAAGGATGTTGGAATCAAATAGCCATCAACAGATTTGAAAGGCATCTTACACTGCATTCAACACATTTACAAACTGAGTATTGTCAGGGCCCGATCATACTAATTGTAATTCAACACAACAGAGAAACTCATGACAGACTTGAAGGAGAAAAAAAAACGATTTTTTTCCTTCTCATATTGTTGGGGTTTTCCTTGATTGTTTTCGTATCAAATATTATACTGGTCAATAGGTTTGATGGGATCCAGCCTCGCCTCTAACAAATCCCAGTCATATCATCGCGTGAAAGCAACAGCTTACAATCCCCTTGAACAGTAGCCATCTGGGAATGTCTGCACAGCAATCCAAACGAGATCTGTCCCCATTACAACAACGAAGGTCTCGAGATCCACCAATGAAAACGTTTATGACGCATAAAACCTTGCTGACGTTATATTCAGCGCTGGTATCATAAGGAGGTGAATTATTCATATCCTGACAAAGGGGAGAGTAGTAATCCGGACTATTACATAAGTAGTAGTACACGGACGTACTTTATATCCGAGATGGGAGATAATTATACACCTCTGAAGAACCTATTTCCGAGGTCAAATTCTCACTGAACTGAACTAGCGGATCTAAACGGAGGAATCCTGGTGTTCTCATCGTTACAACTTTCGTCTACTGTTTTATATAAAAGGTTACTATTGAATCCGGATCATTCCGAGACAGAATTAGATCAATTAATACTTTAAAGTACTACTAGTCTTAGTAATTTACTAAAATTGGTAATTTACCAAACTTTACCTTTACTCCCATTTTCTCCTTATGGCCATGATGAAAAATTACTAGATTGTCATCCAATTTAAAAAAAAATTAGGAAGGGGGATTTTATATTTTATTTTTCTCTAAAATGGAAGAGGACATTGAATATAACTAAATTGAATGACAAACACTAAATAATAACATTGTTAAGCTTTCGTAGTTTGACTTCCTATCAATTATAACAATAACACAAAATCACAAATTCATAAACAAAATTTCATATATCTATAACGGAAACGGACAAGACACGGGATATTTCCGGTCGTCTATATAATTTTTTTAAAATGTAATTTGAAAAATTAAAAAAAATCGGGCGGGCGTGAAAAATCGATGCGGGCCGGGATGAGAATCTATATTTTTTTTATGGCATATTTCGTTTGCTTTAAAATCCAGAATGTTCTGTTCAATAGAAGTTACTGAATCCGAGATTTAGAAATCTGAATACAATGTAGAACGTTTGTATATAAATACATCTGTTCAGGTACGAGCAGTTTCAATGTATCGAAGGAATTATTCCAACAGAAAAAAATGGAACAATTTACACAAAATGTGTTTGGATGTTTGATCCATATCATGACACGTGACAATATGTGTCATTGTCCAAGCAGTTTCTTGAGGTAGACGGGCATCATATAGGTCAAATGAACCTACATGTAGTGTTATGTTAAATGCTGAAATATTAAGGGACCAGTAAAAACTATTTCGTAAACAGTAACATCCTAGTATAATGTCACATTGTGAAAACACGGAGGCTCATTGGTTCAGGTGTTTCGGTCACGATCGGAAATTCATGGGTTCGAATCCCGTTGTACTTTCATCAGTACCACAAACAAGAAATCTGAGGGGAAAAGTCAATCTTTCAAAGAAAAGAAGCATGCCAAAGTTGAACATGCTTGGCATATCTGCATATATTGGATCAACAGAACATAATGCTTGTTTTGATAACTGAATTATTCATAAAGTCAAACGTGCTTTCAGAAAGTATTTCATATTAGACGAAAAAAGAACAATAAATAGCACACGTTGAAATACACGACATCAATCACGAACAGGTATTCATATTGCAAAATGTGAATATTTTTCAACCTATTTGTAATTAAAACCGCAAATACGCAAACAAAAACTTATAAAAGTGTATCACATCTTGATACGCTTCAAAGAACACGTTAACGAAACAAAAGTTTGTGCATGGTACCTGTACAAATAAGACTTGCCAGAGGACAATAAAGCTCGCAGGTGGCAACCAAATTTAAACAGCAAAACTTTTTAAGCAGGTAAATCTTCAAGGTCAAGGTCAAAATTAAAAAAAAAAATGATATGTGATGAAAGATCTTGTCTCGAGGAGTACACAAAACATATTTAAGTCCTATCTCTAACAGTTCATAAGTAATGACCAAGGATGAAGTTTTTTTTAAGTAGGTCAAACTTTAAGGTCAACAATTTGGTTCGCATGAAATGTCTTGATACCAGGAATACCCATGTGAAATATTAAAGCCCTGTCTCTAATGGTTCTAAAGTTATGATCCAGGTTAAAGTTATTTTCTACGGAGGATGAAAACGCGGGGGGGGGGACTTTTTAATGTTCCATTTCTTAAGAATTTTAGCAAAATAAAGTGATGTGTACAGTGTGAAGGTCATTTCTGTATAAATGGCTCTGTAAAGTTTTCTCTTTGATGACCTATATACAATTTAAGTCAAGACTGTATTTTGGGAAAAGGGTGTAGTTTTCTTTTTAAACAGAACAAATTTATTTTTTCTGGACATATACCATTATATACTGCAGCAATCTTATTAAAACCATATCTTTATTCCGCTTCTCTACTTTATCCGCAATGGGACAAATAGAGAAGCGGAATAAAGATATGGTTTTAATCAGACTGATACTGCAGATGAACTTTATTTTCATGTATCAGGTATTTTTTTTCAATTTGATAATGAATACGAATCATTCAGGCAGCATTTGAATTTTATGTGCTCTGACTTTATTACAACCCATTTTTAGCACTTACTAGAGCTTAAATATACTGATATAAGTTCACATTCAGTACCCCAGTAAATGACAAATTTTATCAAAGTTTTAACAAACAACATCAAAATTATTGCATTTATTCACATGCTGGTTGCACCTACAGGTAACTGGTGCATGACTGAATTAATTTTACCTGCTGGTATCATTGGACCCCATGAACAAATTCAATAAAATAGATATTTGTATCAACAGATGACTACATATACATGTACATGTAATGTTGTCATCCCTTAATTAATCTAATTAATTCATAGATATACCATGAGAACAGGGAAATCATTGTATTGATTACTTATTAAATCAGTTACATGTTGGTCAGGTTGTATTACACTGGAGTTCCAAATCTGAGGACGTGGGTTCAAATCTGGTCATCGGCTTAAATTTTTCAGTCTCTCTTTCTGTCCTCCTAATGACACGGTATAAACAGAGGACCTTTGTCACATTATACGTAATTACGTTGTTAATGTAAAAGATCTCTTTCTGCTTCAAGAGGGTTTGCAGCCCAAGACAATACAATGAAGCATTACATCAGCCAGGTGCCACCACCATATACGTGCAATTATTTTGGAGGGGTGTAAAACAACAACAAAAACAATAATAAAAAATCAGAAATCAACAATAATTCTGCTTACTTGTATACCTATATGTGCATTTTGATACCAGAATCAATTTTCATCAAAATAAAAACTATTTCCTTAGGTATCATTTGGCGACACAAACACACACAATTCAGGATTTATAGTGCACAAATTGATGAATCATTATGATATACAAATAAAGAATTTATCCGAAGCATATATGCTATTCACAATCTTTGTTCAACTTAGCTAAAGTAAATCCCTTGGTAAAACTGAACCTCATTCTAGACCGTTTAGAGCCTGAGTTACCTCTGTAGAATGTTTAATAGTATGTATATTTTGAATTGTGAATCTCTGTCAGTCAATTCAGATATCCCATTTAACTTTCAGTTCATAAAATGTTAGAACTATGAGAACTTCATTGCTACAAAGTTTGATCAAAATCTGTTCTTTTTCTCTTGAGATGTATTTAATGTTTTTAAGAATTAACTAAATGTAATGTGTAAGTGGATATCTGCATGGAACTCCGATCATGAAAGAAAGTTCTTTGAAAATAACTTGTTATAATGCACTGCTACACTCACCTATTGGCATTATTTCTTGCTCGACCTTCTTCATCAAGTCTATTGTTGCTACCTCTGCAACACAAAATGTAGCAATATACATGTACATGTATGATGCAAGTTTAAATTTCTTTCTAACCAAATGCATGTACACATGGAAGAAAGGTATAACATGTAATGGTGTTGAGTACTGTTACCTAACAGAGGATCATGTCATGGTTATGTAATATACATGTATAAAAGGAAACAATTTCACTTATTGAAAGGACTCTCTGAACTGTGAAGCAATTTAAATACATACATCAAACACTGGTTTACACTATACATGTAATGTGAAGATGGAAAACAAAACTACTTAATGAGTTTATACAGTCCTTTTCTTGTAAAAGAATATCTGCTTTGTAGTTGTCATATAAATTTACAAGAATAATACTGTATACACATAGCTGTACACTAATATATACTTTGTAAACCCAACTGTGAAGATAAGATGGATGAAACTAAGCCTTCCCCACTTTTTTCCACTTCATACTGGAAATCATGGTGATGTAAATCCTTATGTTCATATAAGGATGCTCATATACAATGTACAAAATGAACTTTTCTCGTAAAGAGAGTTTTGCAAGATGTTTTATTTTTCTACAAAAAGAATATATTTATTAAGGAAAATGTTAGAGTATTGATCACAGTTATCCAACTTCATTCGTAAGAATCTGTTGATTTGAAAAGTTCATATGTACATGTACTCCTTGAGTATCAAATATATAATTTATGATATCTTTCCTTTTTCACTTATTTTCAGGTTAACCAACATATTTGGTGATAAAAATAAAGTATTTATAAATTTTAGTATTATTGACATTATTACATGTGTTTTAAGACAAGTAAAAGATTCAATAGTTTTATCATTTATAAATATTATATCAAATCCTTTTGATATAATTTCAAACAAAAATTCATGTTAAACACCAATTCCCCGTCCTTGAATATCTAGACTACTTAATATGTACATGTATATATACAGACATGGTTAGTGAATACAAAAGTCAATACACATAACTGTATGTAATTATAAGTGTTAATATGTAAATAAACACCATGCACATGTGAGCTTACCTGGGATTGTGAAAGTAGATGTCACTATTCACACAACTTAATAAAACAGTTATTATAAACACTTCCCTAAACTGAAAGTACATTTTGGTTTTCAGTATCTATGACTTTATCACGTATGTCTTTAAAATCTCAATTTCTCCTTTAAATTGTGTAAATCATGGCTGTTCCACTTCCTTATATGGAAAGCTATATCAAATGACGACTCTATTGTACATCGG
Organism: Pteria penguin; assembly: GCA_035048485.1. Taxonomy (NCBI): domain Eukaryota; kingdom Metazoa; phylum Mollusca; class Bivalvia; order Pterioida; family Pteriidae; genus Pteria; species Pteria penguin. Next base: position 22,104,101 of record CM068588.1, on the reverse strand, counting down.
TCACGGTTTACGATATCTAATCGCGCAATTGTTCTCCATCACAACTTGTTGACTCATTAAATCCGCATCTGATAGTCACCTGTTTTTCACTACGCGGAGAAAAATAGTATCGTATTTCATATAAAAACTCACATTCAAAACTCGAATAATTCAAATAAAAGTAATGTAAATAAACAAAATAAATATGACCCATTGAATATCTCAAAAGAATTTCAAGATACCTTCAATGTAAGTCTACTTTCATTTTCAAAGTTAAGCGGAACAATTTTGTAAATAATGTTGCGGAGTGATTGATAAGTTCATAACACAGGAAAGGTATGGTGTTAAGTAGAAGATTTGATACACACGCGATGACAAAGCCAGTTTAGATACGTAAATGAGGCGGATGTTCGAGATATAAAATATAGGAAACGTAATTTAGGCTACAATCTCAGAAATACAAACAAACAGCAACAGTAAGTAATCTCATTTCAGGAGTTATCTCCACTTTATTCTGTTAAAATGAGAAAGAAACTATTTTTATTAATTGTTTTGGTATACAAATAGTAAAGATCAGTTCATTTGAATATCGTTTACATTTTTATGTTTTCTTATATGTTAATTAAGTAATATTTCTTGGTAAAATGAATGCATTTTGAAGTGTAACTGGAAGAAAATACCAAATATTAGAAGAGTTGTCTTTCTTCTTTTTTCATCCAGGCAATGCACAATTAAACAAAAAATGAATGCACAAACTTCATAGATTTGTCATAATGTAGTCTGGAAAATTTATTTTATAATGAGAAAATCTTCAGACAATAAATGTGGCTGAATCCACTACTATAGATGGATGCATTCCTAACATAATATACGCATTAATTAATGCGAAAAGTGGTCACGAAGACTGTTTTACCACATGTACTGATTGGACGCGCGTGTGCTCCTTGCGTTAACGTGGGAGGGAATTCGCGTTAACGCGATTTATTCCCGCATGTGCTCGGTCCAGTGGCACACTCACATGTCTACATTTGTAATTCTTTATACAGTACTGATGGAGGAATTAAAATGGATCTAATTAAATTACTGTGAATGTCGCCATATATACATGTACATGTATTAAGTGTAATGTTAAAATGTCACCCGCATTAAGGATTTCATGTGTAATATAACAAAGAAAATTACCGCGTAGACATGCAATAAGGTATTTATGAAAAAAACTTCGTCAGTTTATTCTAGCATGATTACTTTCTAATTTTATTTATTTATTTATTTATTTATTTATAATTAGTTTATTTATGTATTTATTTATTATTTGTTTATTTATTTATAATTAATTTATTTATGTATTTATTTATTATTTATATAGTTATTATTATTATTTTTTAATTTAGCTATTTTTTTATGATATATGAATATAATAATTATCATCTTTATAATTATCTTTATTAATTTTTATTTTATTATTATTATTATTATTATTATTATTAATATTATTATTATTATTATTATTATTATTATTATTATTATTATTATTATTATTATTATTAATTTTATTATTATTATTATTTTCTTAGAATAAGAATAAATTTCATTATAGTCAGTGATCAGATATTGTGTTCATTATTTTTAAAATTCATCCCTTAACTCGTAAGGGTTTTATTTAATTCTAAATATTTTATCTCTTAGTTGAAGCTCTTTATTCAACTCCAATGGTCTTTATCAAGATGATTCATTCAAACGATTAGGTATTGACATTCTCCTTCAAATCCATCTATATGTACATGTTAATACAAGTTTTAAGTTGTAAGCAAGCAAGTGTTGCTGTCACTCACGTTCACGAGGCAGTCAAGCGCATTCGCACGATCTCGAAATTAAGTTCATGTGGAAATCTGCATTATCGCAAATGTTTGTGCTCAGCAATCCTGAGTGCACGAGGAAAGCAAATTTCACATTAATGCAACGTTAACAAAATGTTAGGTTAGGACTGCACCTCACTGTAATCTCAGGCCTACCAATTACCTAATTTCTTGAGTATTAGACTGAACCGATTCACTGAGATTTCAGTTTTGTTTTATTCACTTCAATCATTTTGGTGTTTGAATCATTTTCTAGTTTGGAACAGATTTGTTTTAAGTTATACTGCATACTCAAAATTCATAAATTTGTAAAAGTGAAACTTGCACATAAGTGATTTTGTAGTATTAATAAAGTGAAATTAGTTGATTTTTAAACAACAAAAACTCATTACTTGTAACATGTCTGAATTTTGTTTCATTAAAAAAATTAGTTTTCATATGCTGTCATTTAAAATCTTGATGAATATTTTTTTCTTTTTTTTTTTAAATTGAAATTAATGGAATAAAAAACATTTTGTCATAGAATGAATTAATAACCAAAACACTCATTGTCTACTAAATATTTATTATTCAGGTCTTTTAAAAGAAACACTGACAATTTAGTCCCATTACGTATATACGTCATTTATCCTTTCATTGATTGTGTACATGTGTTTTGATATATGTATTGTATCATTAGGGGGATGATCTATCTACAACATTCATCCTCTGTTGTTCAGAATTATTATTTTACTTGACTCATGTATTCTATATTGAATTTACTGTTGTATTGGTATTTATGCACGTATAATGGTTGTGTCCCTGAAATTCTGAATATTTAGATATTTTTAAAGATACACTGACACTTTATGGTTACAGTTAAGTGCTTTTTATAGTCCTCTCTATGTTCTTTTCAGAAAATGCATCCTAAACTGACATTTGTCTTTGTATTATTGGTGCTAGGCTATGTACAATGTGATCTATACCTGCATAGTCCAAGAGGGAGTAACAATCGACTAAATGAACAGACAGCAACAAGAAACAATGCCAACAGAGTCTTTGACTCCCAGGTAAAAACAAAAATGTGTTACATGTACAGTCATAAATGGGATATTAATAATATGAAGTATTTTGATCATTTCAGATTTGAGTAACTAGAATATACTTCTATCATGAAAAGTTAACATTTGCTTTATGGATTTTGTAGAACAACAACAGAGGTGGTTATAATGTAGGGGATGTAGATAGTACACCATCAGGAAATAATGAGAGCAAACAATATCGTATGGTAAGCACACATTTAATTTTACCAAACTTGAAATTTACTATTCGTTTAAATATTTGTTTCCCAAAATCCAAGTTAGGCATCTCCTCTATTGCCACTTAATGTTATTTGAAATTCTGCATTGTGTAAACAGTGTCTACCACTATATTGAAGACATACTGAAATTTTAAAATATATCCTTCAAGTAGATCTCAATTGATTTACACACTTTTGGTGGGGGTTTTTTTTTTGAGAAAGAATGAATAGTTTCCTGATTTTCATTAATTTGGTTTTGTTTCTTTATTTATAATACTTATTTTGTTGGAAAGATTATCAACTCGACTATTAAACTTTTAGCCTATTCTAAAACCATCCTGATGAAACATTGTGATCTGTGTTTATAGATGTAATTAAGACCTATCAGTATGAATTGTAGTAAGTAGAATGGAATTTGATACCCCAAGGTTTATGATATGTTGTTATTGATCAATAAAATTTGAGGTCTTGGTATTCCCAACGCTAAATTTTCAAAGAGAAGATGATAAAAAAAGTAATCATAAAATTATGATAATATATTATACATGTTGTATCCTATTAGGCCAAAAGTAAAAATTTGCATGTTTCTTTTATTAACCTGCCTGACCCTAATTTTTGGCCCCCATCCTCAACTTTTTTATTGCATTTTCAATAGAAAATTATTCCAATAACAATGAACATTTACCTTAAAATGTAGTTTATGATATCCAGGGGACAATTTTTTGTTAAAACAGAAAAAAGTAATTTTCATTTGTGAGTGCTCCAAATGCTTTCTATTTGCCATCACATATTGAATAAGTGAAAAAGTAAAATATGAAAAAAAAAACCCAAGAAGGAAAACGAAGAATACCGACCTACTGATCCAGATTTTTTCTGCATGTTACAGGAAACATCCATATTTTTTTTGTTTGGTCTTACGATCTGAATACATTTACTGACTAATTCAAGTCTTAACATACCATAAAATGTACTGGCTACCTGGAAGAGTGCATTTGTATTAACAAAATGCTCACTTCTAAGGATGCAATATATCAATAAAGTTAATATACAGTTTACTTTTGATAATGTGTATACTGAAATTCTAGAGCTCAAGAGAGATAATTTGATTTATCCAGAGTTTAGGATAGAGATTTAATGGTACTTCAGTACACTTGAAGTGGGACTTAATGCAGGAAAGTAGTTTAGGATGTTTAGTAATACCAGTATGTGCTCAGAGAAATGAGTGTATCAGCTGTTCAAAATATCAAAAATGGCTTACCAAGAGATATTGTCTTTTGATTGGATGATATGATACAGCCCTATCAGTTTTAAAAATCGTCCTTTTATTCATCATTGAAGGACACAGAATAACACCAGTTTCAAAAATAAATGCTAAAGCACACACTGAACAATTTCCTGATGATTTCTTTAAGAATTGTTGTTCATGTCTAAATATACTGAAATATAAAATCGGAATTCATGGAATTTTGAAATAGAATTTAGTATGATTTTAAATGGAGATCATTGGCTTTATAAATAATTGATATTTTGTTTATATTTAAATCTGTAGTACCTTTACATTGATCATGCCATTAGTGTTATTGGTGTACTTTGAGTAATGAAAAAAAGTCCATCTAATGTTCTAAATATATCATCCAAAGAATTTCATTTAATGTTATATTTGTATAAATACACACAAAATTTGACCTTGTTCGAGAATTTCATGTTCGCTATATTATAAAACTTTTTAAAAAGATCAAAATATTGTTATGACTCATAGAAAAAAAATATTAGTCATTGCTAATATGATTAGAGATGTGATTAGTAGATATGATTAGGTAAACCTTCATCAGGTGTATACGTTTACTATGAATGTATTATATTTTGAAAATATAATTTGATTTGCTTTTGATATTTGAATTCATATTTGAAATAGAATAACTGTTAATGAATACTGAAATGTATGTATCAGCAAGATCAAGATGTTGTGTTTAAAGGTCATAAAAATTGCCAGTCATTGACTACTGTAGAGTTAATCCACATGCACATATATCTGTCACACAAAATGTTATCAATCTAGAAAAAAAAGTAATTTAAATAATGTGTAGGTCTTGAATGTGTGAAGTATAATAGCTTGTCACTGTATCAAATGCTGGTGTTGTGTGGAGTGGGTAGCATGTATCAACTGTATCGTGAAATAGAAATGTAATTTATCTCTAAATGATACATGTGGGAGTCACTACAGACATGCAATGTGTTCAAGAATACATATTTTCTGGTGCGTGTGATATGTAAACAATCTCATGGGAAAAAGCAAATGTTATGGAGAGTGACTCTGTAAAAAGTCTGATTATAAAGTGTAGCATGATGGAAGACTGAACTTAAAGCTATGAGGGATATGTTACAGAAGGGAACAACACTTGGTCATGCATTGAAATTTAAAGTACATCTTTCCTTTTGTCGTGTTTGATTAATGAAGCAATTGACCTATATTACTATGTTGTCATATGTTGATAATACTTTTGGATATAACCCATGGGACTGGTCATTTCCTTATGAGACATGGTCAAGTGACATGGTGACAGAAGAGATTTAAATTGTGGGTTACTGAATGTCCATATAAGGAAGAAAGAAAGAGTGATTGCAATGAGTACATGTACCTTAATCATTCACTTTTACAATAAACCATAAATGAGAAATAAGATACTAGACAGACACAAAATGAAAATACATTGAAGAAGACTACTTCTGCATCCATTTACTTATGAGATGACCAAGGGCTCCATTCCCATTTTATCAAATTACAAGTTGAACTCTTCAAGCACTTGACCACACTAGGTCAAATGCAGTGTGTAGAATGAAGCACAATTACACAACATGAGCTGTTGTATAATTTATGAGTATGAAATACATGTATGTAATGGGATATTTGTTGTAAAGTGTAATGAAGTTTTGATCCTATAATTAATCATCTGCCCTGCAAACCATGTGCATTAGATTGGTAGAAGTCAATACAGATAACATACATGTATAGCAACAAATGAAGAAAATGAACTTTAATGACATAAAGTGCATTATAACAGGCTGAAGAAGAAAATTAACTTCTAAGGTTTAAAATCCAGAATACATGTACTTTTGCTATGAAAATTGAAACAAAACAATGTTTCATCTGAAATTTTTCACATGCATTGATAATTTTTGTGAATCATTATGTAACATTGAAGTTTGCTGCTTCAGTATTTAGAATTGTAATGGATGATTTTTTCCTTCATTTTTTTTTCAAGAAATTTTTCCAAAGTGGTTCATATAAAACGTTACCAGGTGACCAAGGTGAAAGTATTCTGACAGTGGAGTGGACTAACCAGCATGGATGTGGTGGAAATGAAAATGACAACCCTCAGAAACAGAATTGTCACTTAATCTTACAGTATATGTGTCAGGATGATGTTGATTCACCAACAGGTATGTTCTCCCTCTAAGCTTTAGCAAATGGTTTTGGTATCCAAGTGGATTAAACTGTTCGTGTTGCAGCAGGGACTGGAACACAGTTTATTTTGTGTATCTGGATATTAGTTTTGCATTTTACCTTTTTTATACACACATAAATGGTTTGTGGATGTATGCTTACGGTTTCATATTTTTGCATATTTAACATCATTGTTGCTTTTTTGTTTTCCTTAATACATGTATGTACAACATATCTATCTTTAGGGTGATCTATTCAAACTGCTTGTATAGTTTTAGTTAGGAAAAAACGGGGTTTCCATTTTTGGATATAGGAAGAACATGTATACTTGATAAATAAAGCGACAGTTTCAGTCATCTGCCTTTTCTCTTTATTATCCCCTCTTTCCTCCCTTCATGTCACCTCCCCCTCCCCCCCCCCCAAAAAAAGAAAAAGAAGACAACTTTTTTTCAATGAAGAATAACATTCTTTTATTACAGGTGATGATGACACTATTAGAAATGGAGTGACAACACAAACTCCAGACCATAATCGTGCTCAGAGCTTGACTGAGACAGAAGCACAGAGATCTCAACGAAAAAACAATAATGTCAAAACTCAACGGGTTTTACAGGAATCGTGGGATTGGTATGACAAATGCTACATGAGGGAACGAAATAAAGGTTTGTATATTACATATTGATATATTACAAAATTGATATGTTTGTTTTAAATTGAAATAATTCACATGTATGGTGTTCTTCTTTTAGTTGTTGTAAATTTCAGAGCATACATACATGTATAAATTTAGTGCACCACATGCACACTTCGACCACTCATGTCTCTTCAGTGATGATCAAGGCCAAAACCATGGTGATCCATTGTGTAACCAATATAAGAACGGAGCTGTGCATGAGGGAAATATTCCTTAACTTTAGAATGATTTTTAAACTTTTGTCTTATGGACTAGGAAGTGTATATTTTAGGTCAGTTCAGAAGCACTTAAAACTGAATTTGTAATTACCCTTCTAGTATCAGTCATAAAATGACTAATTTCTTGCAAAAAGAACTAAGTCTTGCTTTTTGGCTGTTTACTGAGTCATTCTTTCCATCATATCAAATCTGATTCTGAATATGGTGCACTACTATATTTGACTTTTTATTATTAATTTACTTGTACACCAATCTTTGACTCCCTTTTTCTCTTGTCTAATGTTCCATTCAATGATGCCTTAGACATATAATACATGGTCAGATTAACAACTTTGTATATTTGTTTCCATATATCAGCTGACCTCCATGTTATGAGAACAGCATTACCGTATTCACTCATGTATAATACGCACTTTTTTTCATTCAATCTGACTTCGATTTTTCAGGTGTGTATTATACACAAGATCTAAAACAAGAACCTTTTTTCCAGATGTAAGAATTCATATTTTTGCAGCGATATTGCCGTAAATGGCCGCTGACAACGATCAGAATATGACCATTAAACTTTGGGAACCCTTACTTGACCACTGAAATTGATTTTACACACTTGATAAAGAGATTATCATTACACTTTTACCTCCATATGATGAACACTTTACAATTTGCACCGAAATGAAGATGTTTTTGCAAATGAGACTAGCATATTTTAAGATAACGTGTGCCGATGCAATCCAATTATCTTAACATGAAATCATGAAATGGCTTCACGGTCAAACAATCAGCCATTACCATACACCCCGCTGGGATAATTGGTTGTTCGCATTTCTTTTACCTTTACTGCTGTGTTAATCAATTTATTTTGTACAAACATTGACACTTCGAGACAATGAGTGTAAAATATATCAAAAATGACGGCTTTGCTTCATTATTGATATTTTATCAAGAATATTAATTACAGTGGCTTATTGTTACATCTTTAGTTTTCTTTCTACCAACACAATGTTTGGATCAAAAATTAATTTTATTATGGCAGTTGGATTTATCCCATTCATTGAATATCCTAAGATTCAGGCGCGTAACCAATCGCGTTTTCCGTAAAATAAAATCTGTAATACAGAGATTTTTTCTAGGTAAACTTATGGTTCTTGATTACTTGCTTATGCGGCAATTTCACCTGCGTATTATACACGAGATGTAGACTTTTTCTCCAATTATTTTCCAAAAGTTGGGGGTGCGTATTATACACGGATGCTTACTATACACGAGTGAATACGGTACTATGAAGATGCTTGTTTATTTCTTCACAATGTATATTTCATGTACTTCAACCAAATAGTATCACATTTCAATCTTAGATTTGTTTTTCAGGGCTTTTTACAGCTGATCAAAAGTTAAAGAATAACAATGGCCTTGGATACAGTAGCGCCATCTACACACGTGAGAACCCAAATGGTAACCAATATGGGTATGAATGTCCAGAAGAGAGAGACCAATATCCGTATTGGCATCCTACGCCATGGACCGATGTGGCTGTTCTCACTGACAACACCTCCCTCTGCCAGTAAGCTTTTTATATATACTGTATAGCTATAACAAGAAAGAAAATGCATTGAGCTTAAGTAGTGTCCTGGTGTTTTGAAGAAAATGCACATAACACAGTGGTAAAATCATCTTAAAGCATAATAGAAATTCAGGTGTATACATAGTTGGAAAATAATACCAAGACATTGTTGAACATTCGTAAATTTTCTCCTAAAGTGTTTTTACACCTTTGTCCATAATTACTTTCTATTTAAGAAATTCTTTAATATATACATTAATTTGGACCATTGTGGCCCGTGGAAAGTTTTCAACAACACCAGGTTTCTTGGACTGTACAGCGAATTGTGCCTAACGTTAATTTAGCATTTATCTTGATTGGATAGAGTATTGAGCATTGTACACAACAATTTAAATAAGGATTAGAACTACAAGATAAGTTCAGTAGATAGGGAACAAACAAGATAAAATAAAGTTCTTGAAAAACGAGAAAATGCAAATTGGCTGTGCAATTTCTGCTTGTAACAAATAGATGAAAAAAAATCCATGCTAGATTAAATGACCGCATTTGTATATTTTGTCAGTATCTGTTTGAAATTTTTCAATCGCTTCTATCTTTTTCCTTATCAAAGATATATCCAAAGTGAAAGTTTTAATGTGCAGCCTAAAGGAGAATGTGTTGAATTTTATGGAAATGGAAATAGGAAGTACTGGTCTCGATGGAACAACAAAGCAGAATGTGAAGAAAATCAGGGTCAGTGGGTCATGTTCAGCAGTTACATGGAGAAAGCTCCAGGTATGTATGATTTGTACAGTACAGTCCGGGTGGAACTTTGAATGCCCACTGTCCACAGTGGGCAGTCCACCTGAAATTTCAGTGGGTATTAGGAGTGGACATTTACCTGAGTTATCAAGCTGTCCACTTACCTGTATGTTAATTCTAACTGACTCTTATAAGAATGTCCACTGTGTCCAGTGGACATTTTTAATGCCCACTCTAAAAATGCCCACTGTGACCAGTGGGCAAATTAAGTTCCACCTGGACTGTACTGTATATTGAATTGATATAAGAGATATATGTGCTATTAGTATTTGAAAGAGTATTGGTCTAAAGTGTTGTGGAGATGAAATTTCATTAAATGAATATATTTGAACCAACTCCAGATCTAGCTCCAATAAGGAAGGTCCTATTGATAGAATTTCTGTCTTCTTCAATCAGTTAATGTTAGTATTCTGGCCTACAAAATAGCTTTTTATTATTTACACTGAGAAGTTTGGTTAGTTGGTTGATTGGTGTTATACGTGACTTTCAACAATTTTTCAGTTATATCGCGACATGGAAGGAGGAGGTAACCTACCTCTTAAACATACAGTGAGGTGCAGTCCTAACATAACATTATGTTAACGTCGCGTTAACGTGAAGTTTGCTTTCCTCGTGCGCTCAGGACTGCTGAGCACACGCGTTTGCGTTAACGCAGTTTTCCACGTGAACTTAATTTCGAGGCTTGACTGCCACGTGAACGTGTTTGATAGCCACGTTCGCTTGCGTTCAAATGTTCATATAGAAGGTTTTGAAGGAGAATCGATATATGCATTGTATATTCAAATATAAAAAACATATTAATGTGTAAGTAAAATATTTAGAATTAAGTAAAACCCTTCCAAGTTAAGGAATGAATTTTAAAAATATTGAACGCAATTTCCGAACATTGACTTGAATGAAATTTATTCTTCTTTTAGGATACTACTACTACTACTACTACTACTAATAATAATAATAATAATAATAATGAAATAAAAATTAATAAATATAATAATAATGATGATAATTATTGCTTTCATATATTATAGAAAATAATAATAATGAATACCCAAATAAGAAATACATGTAAATACATAAATAATTGATATATAAATGAAAAACCAAATAAGAAATAAAAACATAAATAAAGTAATTAAAAATAAGTAAATAAATGAAATTAGAATCTAATAATGCTAGTTAACGCGAGGAGGGTGCACGCGCCTCCGGTCGAGCAGTCCTAGCACGTGTGCTAAAGCAGTCCTCGTGACTGCTTTTTGCGTTAACGTGCATGTTATGTTAGGACTGCACCCATCTGTAGTGGCGCAACCCGGGAATCGAACCTGGATCCTCGTCGCCACAAGCCAAGCGCTTTATCACTACACCAAGCCTGCCCCTCTGAAGGGAAGAAAAGATGAACATTAATGGGCCTCTTGTATTTAATTGTTTTTCGATTTTCTTTTCGTAATACGATGCTCATTATTTTTCAGCCTATACAACAGAGGCTCAGTGCATACGTCAGACTCGTGGAGGATACAAACATGTGTGGGGTGTCCCTCGTGAAGCTGCAGACATAAATAAAAAAGAATGTCTGGTAACTGCCGATGCCCCTGACTGTAGGCAAGCAGATTATTCCAGGTATGTGATAGTGAAAGTTTATGTTAAATAAACTGAAATTCAGATATAATGGGACATGAAAGGGTTTTTTTGAGAAACCTTTTGGTAATTGTGTCAATCTGATTAAAACCATATCTTTATTCCACTTCTCCATTTGTCCCATTGGAGATAAAGATCTAGCAAAACTCTATGAGGTCATGTTCTGGTGAACTCATATGATGTTCCAGTCACCAAAACTGTTATTTTCCTTTGCCAATCACTGACTTGGCCAGATGTGTTCAAGTGGCGCAATATGCAAAAACTACCATGTAGGTCACGCTTATACTGACATGTAACAAGCAAATGCTGAGATGTTAATTCATTCTTAGGAATTCGTAGCTAATCCACTGATTGACTGAAAATCAGAATTTACCAGAACATGACCCCTTACAGGGTTTTACCAGATCTTTATCCACAATGGGACATACAGATAAAGAGAGACTGTAAAGATTTGGTTTTAAGCAGATTGTGTGAAGGTCAGTCTTTTGTATTAGAAGAGGTTCTTTGAAATACTAATGTAATGTTGACAATTGTAGTTAAGGAAGTTGATATAGAATTCATAGCTTTTCTTTGAAAAAGGATCAGAAATGAAAACAATGAAATATTGGACCAGGTATATTTCCATTGACTGAACAACTTGAGGTTAAGAAACAAAATTAACTGATATGCTTTATCATTTGTTCTTATAATTACACATCACAATAATTTTTTGGTTTCCTGGAGAAAATCACCAACCTTCAACATGTACACTGACACACTTTCTGTCTTGTCATTGTCTTGGCTCAAACCTAAATTTAACTGGGATTAATGGCTATCGTGAATCCATAGCCTGCTGTTTCATTCTGTTTGACTGGGATTGGTGGCTATCGTGAATTCCACTACCTTTTATTGTCCCATTCTATTACAAAGGCCTCTTACCCATATACACCTCATGTTACTCTACCTTGATATACTTTTGTATTTTAATGATATTTACCATCAGTAAACTGGTTCCATTGAGTAAAATAAATGTGTAGGTGTGTGTATTTCTGTAGGTGTATGTGTATTTGTGTGTGTATGTTTAGGTGTGCGTATGTGTGTGATTTTATTTCCAATTGCATGATGATAGGTTTTCATATTTAATCTTTCTCATGAATCTTTGAATGTTAATTTTGATTATCTCTTTCAGATCTAATCATCTAGGTAATACCCTGAATGGAGAAGCCATGAGATACAGCTGGACTTTGCCTTACTTTCCATCGGGTAAAACAAAGCGATGCGTATTTAGAATGCGGTAAGTTAATCAATATGTTACTCTTTTATTTCTATAGGCTGAATTGGACCAAGATGTAAAAAGTCAAGTATCTGATTTCTCACGTATTTTGTTAAATACTCTGGAATTTTACTTTGTGATTGCATGTGTCCTTATAGGACTTACCAGCTGGCTTAACATAAGTTTTGAAATTGTAAAACACAAAAAATTGAAAATTGTGTATGGTTTAACTTTTTGATGAATTATATATATATATACATAAACAAAACTATAACATGGTTGTGATGCTGTACGCTCATTGGACAGGATAGACTTTATTTTCATGGTCAGGAATGTATTTTAAAACTTCAAAAACCTTTGATTGAAAATGATCTCTCTTAGGAAGTCATACTTATCTATTCCCATCACAGGATACTATTGTGTATGGTTTAGTTCATAGTGTAGTTCTTATGATATTTAAATAAAAAAAATCTTTCTACCGATCACAATGGTAACTATATGATAGGATAATGCACATGAGAGCTTAACATATTTTACAGATTTGACATTTAGGAAACTCAAGCATAGTGTTTACTTTACATGTAGGTGTCATTGACACAGCTGTTTTACCATTTTGGATGTGGCTAGCCAAACAGCCAAACAGGGGACGCTCACTCCTCCCGGGCACCTGGTCTCACCTCTGAATTTCAGGGGTCCGTGAATGTCCACTGTGGTACATTGTTGTTAGTGCCATAGTCATGTGACACCAGTTACTTTCGTATTTTTCAAAATATTAATTATTTTCTTTCAGATACAACATTTCCACCGATGATTATTCCCCCTTTGAAACAGACAGCTCCTTCAATGAAAATTTGTAAGTTTTTTTGTCGTTATTTTTCATTCTCATGCTGACCTGGGGCCTTATTCACAAAGAAACTTAAGTCTAAGTCTAAGAATTGAGACCTATATGGTAGCATGTGTCTCAGTTCTCAGAATTAATAAAAAGTTTCTGTAAACAGTATATCTGACAAGCTCTTCACAGGCAAACTTTCGAGAAATTCTTAGAATAATGATACATGGTATTTTAGGTCTCAGTTCTTAGACTTAAGTTTCTTTGTGAATAAGACCCCAGGACATATATTTTCCTTGTATTCATCTGAGTTTGTTTGAATTTGTGAGTCATCTGCAGTGCATAGTGGCATTTGGAAATCAATTGGTTAGTTTTTGTCTGTCAGTCTGTCTGTCCATTTATCACTCCCTAAGTATGACTCTCTTCTCATAATCTGGTGGAATATTTTTACCTTTTTATATTGATTGATTTTTGCTTAACGTCACACCACGAATATTTGTACCTTGTTATAAAATGATATCAGTTTTCATTTGTTTAAGCATAGTATTGTAATCATACATAATTGTCTGAAATTAAACATAAATGGTGTTTTTTAAATGTTGTTATAATGTACAGAAACCCTATCATCCCTATTTAGTTTAGATTTTGTTTTCATCAAAAGTTGGAATTTAAAAACTTCGAATCTGATCACCATTTTCCATGTTGATGAAAGTAAAATTTCAAAGTATCGTTGAACTATTTATACTTCATGTAAAATTTCATAATCACCTGACAGGAGACTAGATAGCCAATGTAATCAGTGGCGTAGCTCGACAGTGAAAAGTGGGGGGGGGGCACAACCTTCCAAAAGTGAAAAAAAAGGTGTCCCTGGCAGCAACAAAGTCCGGAAAAGCTATTTTTAGCACAAAGGTCACAGTGAAGGTCTCAAGGTCATTGACCTTGTCCGGTGTCAATTGAAAGGGCTTCATTAGTGGAGTATGCATGCCAAATATGAAGTCTATCTTTTACAGTTCAAAAGTTATGGCGAAGGTTTACAACAGCCACCACACAGGACAAAAACAATATGATCTTTCGATCCGGGGCATAAAAAACTTCATTTTGAATTTATTCCAATTTCTCTCTCTGAACAGGGAAGTAAAGTCTTAAACTATACATCGTTGCTCTGAATGATTAAATAAAAGACAAATTATTTACTTTAGTGCTTTAGTGGCTACTATGGCTACTAATCAGCAACAAAACATGTTACAGTGTGGTTATTTTTTATTTCACACTTTTATGCACAAGTTAACTGGGTGGTATGCACAATCAAAGTTCCGTGGCTGCTCATCATGTTACAATGTTCACACTTTAATACTTTCCAAAGAAAGCTTCACGGTGCTCGTTCTTGCTGACAAATTGTCTTGCAATTTGAATGTCAGACACGTTATCAGTCAGAGTCTCATCCGAAAGACAGAGCACCAGTATGCCCCCGACGGGTGTCGAACTCGGACCTCTTGGTCACAAGCCGAACAACTCATCCACTGGGAAACACCTGCTTACATCTTTCAGATAAGAGCAAACTATAATAATGCGACTCTATTGCATAATCTCGGACTTGTATAATATCATTCAAAACATAATAAATACTTAAAATGGAAGACATCACATTAATGCATAAGCTGAAAGATATTTTGTTCACAAAACTCTCTATTGTTGCAACATGTTGCATAATCAGGATACATCAACCACCAGTAAAACAGAAAACCTTATCTGTAATTTTGTAGTTACGGATTAGAAATCAGACATTAAAAATATAAAAGAAAATAGATTTACTTCGCTGAAAATGTCTTAACTAAGTTTATTTAATTAAACTTTAAATATTACTCTAAAAGTGGGGGTGGTGGGCACAAATATGGTTGCACCCCCGCTGCCCTCTTTCTCCTACGCCCTTGGTAATCTTCATACTGAAAACTTGAAGGCCAGAGAAAGTCTTCAGAAAATTGCATCTCCTGCAAAATATTACTGTGTACACTGCATTGTTGCTTTTTATATTTTTAGTTTGATCATGGCTTTTGGTAAAGATTTCTGTCTCCCTATCTGCCTTTCAGGATGAGAAAGTGTTAACTTAGGCTCAGTGCCACAGTTTGCGTTGGCATGTAAATGAACCCTCACTGCAGACCTATTGCATATTAAGTAAAAATTTATGATGACCTGCACCTAGGAAATACCATCAGCATTTTTATAAGTAAAATTATCTCAGTGTGAAATTCAGCAATAAACAAATTTCTTTTTTGGAAAAAGTTTGTTCTTTGTATAATTGTAATAAATGTATTGTCTTCAGGAACGCTGGAGTAAGATCCCCTGTTGAACAAGACCCCTACATTGATGTTGGCGGCAGATCAGCGTTGCGTATGAACATCAATACCAACCAGTATGGACGTATATTCCAAGACAGAAGCCATGCATTCTTGTTGAGGCCGCGCCCAGCTGGGATGCAAAATCAGAAAATTATTAATCTGAATGTTCGAGGAAAGAGAGGAAATATTGTACAGACTTACCCAGCAGTAGAATATGACTTTGTTCCAAATAATTTGAATGTACGAGAATCTGACCTGGTACATATTCAATGGACAGGTAAGGATTAATAATATTTTTCTCTG
Source organism: Pteria penguin (assembly GCA_035048485.1). Taxonomy (NCBI): domain Eukaryota; kingdom Metazoa; phylum Mollusca; class Bivalvia; order Pterioida; family Pteriidae; genus Pteria; species Pteria penguin. The sequence goes on along the minus strand of CM068588.1, from coordinate 22,087,916 downwards.
TCCATTTCTTGTCCTTTTTTCAGTTGAGATTTCCTCTTTATTAAAGATTTCAATATGAGGGTGTCATCTAATATAAACAAGCATTATTTAAATGATATATCAGTTTATGGCATCAAAGATAGGATATTGAATTTCTAAAAGTAACTACAATGGACAGTAAAGATATTTTCACTCACCAACTTGTGATTTTGATCAAACTTTGTGGAAGTGATCATAAATGGTGCTTGATTAAATAAGTTCCTTAATCAGATTTTTAAAAAATGACACTGTACCACACTGGTGATATTTTAACATCTGGTCAGAAATGGGCATGTTCTGCTTTTTATTTGAGACTTAATTTTCTTTCACTCTGGAAAGATCTTTTAATACAAAGGATATATCTCTGCAGATCTTCATAATTTAATGATAGAGATTTTATGATAGAGATTTTATCATGGAGATATTATCATAGAGATTTTATCATATTAGGATCTAACACACACAATAATGGAGGGAATGGAGGAGATGGACAGGCAGGAGACGAAGGGCAAGGCAAAGATGGTGAGTCATTCAAAATTAAAAAATGAAAAATGAAAAGAAGTCCATCAAAGGAAGGAGTGAAATAATTAAAACATGATAAACATTCAGTGTCCTTTTGGCATTTATCAAGCAGAAGCAAAAAAGACAGAGTGGCCGAGTTTCTTGTTATTTATTAAAAATAACAAAAGCTGCAAACATTATTTGGTAATGCTAATATATACTTTGTTTATTTATTATGTCTTCACTGGTGTATGCCATCCATATGATGCCCCAGTTTTGCGTTTACTTTAAAATTGATATGTCTCTTCATCTCTAATCATCCACCTATGTCTATGAAAGAGAAATATTTAAGAAACTGTATATGTCTATATTTAGGTACAGACCGACAGAATATGGTCCAGATCTTGACCAAGAATGACAATTTCCCTCTTCCTTATGAACAGTCCACCATGTGGAATCAAGCAGAAATTGTGTGGATCTATCACAATAAGACCAATGTGAATAAACGCAATCTAGCTGTTGCTATGGCATCCTCTGGATATTACAGGTAACAGTGAATTACAAAATCTGTTAATGGACTTGATGATGTAAAATTATAACTGTCTTATGGAGTGTTGGTATATATTTGATTCGAAATTCAACTCATCATTTGCATTAAGTGATAAAAGAAGATACTGTATTTCTATGTACTTCATTATACTTGAAGATAAAGAATACAAATTTTTATTATTTTTCTTTATTCAGTGGTGAAAGTCAGTGCTAAGTAGACTCTCAAGGTTATATATTGAAACTAAAGTTAATATTAGCTTTATTATACAGATGAAAAACTACTGAGCAAAATATGAAAAAAGATGTAACATCCGATATTGTAATAATACTGTGAATTGTATTTCTTCGTAGGTGTGTGAAGCAGACAGAATGTCCTGAAGCTGCACACGCTAATTACTTAGTAGAAACGAAAGGCCAAATGAACAGTTTGCTGAACAACGCTCCTGCATCTTTTGAGGGAGCAGTCCTTAAATTCCGCAGAGGGACCTATCATTACATGTGTACTAGAAATAATAATTTTACCAATCGAAGTCAAAAGGGCACCTTAACTGTTACATGAGCATCTGACTTGTTTCATGTTGTGGAATATTTTTGGGTATTGACATTATCATGGTATTATTTCTAAACTGTATAAGCATGAAGGCGTTATGTTCATATGAATAAATCTTGTGCTTTATAAAACCTGTATGCTCTTCCATCAAATAATTTTTATCTATTTTATAAAGCTTAATGAGAATCATATTAATCATATAAGTATTATAATGATTATTGGTAAAATGATTATTTGTTTCTTATGTACAACATGTTCATAAGTATAAAGCTCATCAGAGGAGGATTGTGATATGATATTATTGTAATATTTATTTATGCTTGATAAAGCTTTATTGTATTTTCTTCCTCCCAAGATGTGCATTTTGGAAGTGTGTACATGTGTATTTGTGCAACTGGGTAGATATATACGTGTATATTTATGTAAATGTCAATGCTACGATATTTATTCAATTATATTATATACTTTTGCCAATTTTGATTATGATTTACTTATTAATCATAAATATAAATGTTTCAATGTATGGAACTGTATTTTATTTTGTCATTTCAGATTTATAGGATAATATACATGAAAGCAATTTCAATAATTCAAGAATTATGATTTTTTTTGTATTTGAATCATCAGGTTTTTTTTTGGTTTTTTAAAAAGAAATTATTATGGAATGTATGTGCTATTTCTTTGTAGTTAATCCAGATTTAAAAAAAAAATAAGTCTTTTGAATTATAAATTTTGTCTCATTTTATGAAATCCACAGAATGTGCCATATTTATAGTTGATTTCTCCAAAAGAAAATATTAATAAAGCATCCACTGTAGATGGGTTCAAATCTTCTGGCGTAGGCTTATGCATATGTACACAATATGCAAGATGACAAAACCTCAATCCATTAATGTTTTGTATTTTAGTCACCTATTTAATCTTTTGTTCTAAATTTGAGCAGATTCTCTGTTCCATTAGAGAACGCAAGAATGGTGTGTATAAAAGCACGAGTCAAAACGGTCAATCAGTAATCATGATCTTGCAGTGGTAAAGGTTTTTTTTAAAGTTTTATTCATCACCAAAGAGATTAAAATAATATAAAGTGAATTATGCAGTGCATATGACAAACTATGTGTATGTGTGTAATTCTGTTTCTACCGATATGTATGTGTGGTCTGTAAGTGTGTTTACTGTATATTATTGACAGTGGTCATCTCAACATTCCTGGAGTCTGCTGGCCAGATTCTGTTTCCAGATAAAAATGAATGATAAATGATAAAAGTGAAACAATCTTATATTACTTGTTTGTTGTATGTTACTTTCAATAAATTTATGTATTCCAAGATGTCAGAACCACTTTCTGTCTAAGTGTACTTCAGATAAGTAACAAACGTGTCCTGAGAAGACACCTGTTTGATTTTGAAAATCTTTATGAGTTCCCTATCAGCATATCAGGGTACTTTGGGTTTCTTCACTGTCTGTCTATCATTTCTTCACAAGACAATTTCCACTCTTTTTAGCTTACCTGAGTCAAAGCATTATTACTTCTGTTTCTTTCTAAAATCAAATTTTGATGATTATGTGATGGAAACATATGAGTGAATTTAATACTCTCCCTACTGAGCTAATTTTTCTGGTGATGTTGTTTTCCACACCCAGCTTTATTGCCAGTTAAGCGATGCAGCATGCAGTGGATTTTTATAGGGTGGCAGCATAGTGACTAACATCAGAGCGACCATCTTCTGCCTCCCTATCTGTTTTTTTTGGAATAGACAGTTTTTAACAAAGCCCTCTGTCACGACATACTGTGGTAGTGGTAGGCGGAAGATCACTCATTGCAGTAGATTTGTCAGTTCTGTATGAAAGAAATATATATAATCTCGTATGACCCTTGTAACTACACCATGTAAGTTTAATTGTCTTGGTGATAAAGGGTAAAGTTTGAGTTGCGTCAAAACATAACCTACTTTTGGCAGTGTTGATATAGTGCAGCCGGTAGGATACCGGCATTACTTTGGCAATACCATAAGAATATTTCTGTTTATCAGAAAAAGGAATCCAGCTACAGAGAATGAGATACAGTTATGATTTACATAGTCTTTCTGGATCGAATGTACTGAATATCGGGGTTGAAACTCTCTGTAGTGCCATTCATACCTCTGCCGTGTATTGTTTGAACGTGGCATGAGACAAGTGGAAAAGTGTGTTCATACACCTGAGAAATGTAATTTTCTATTCTTTTATTTACTCAACCGCTCATATGGCCATCGCCACCAACAAGGTGATTTAATCTTGATGTGACGGTGAACAATAATGAAAACAATTATCTACTAATATAAAATGTCTATTCATGTTGCTTTATTGATTTAGATTAACATCTTAATGGATTCATAAACAAACCGCTTACACTGTTTGCACTCCTTTTGCATGAAGTGTTTTATACCATAGATTGTCTACTGTATATTCGTACAGGTAAAGTCTACTCTTATTATGTAATAGGGTATGACCTTATTTAATCTCCTGCTGTCATAGTAATGTGTTGATCAATCTTTTTCAGTATTTCGTACTCTGTACTAACAAATTGAGCTTGACACCTAAGCAGTGGCAGATCCAGAATTTCCGAAAAAGGTGGGGAAAATGTGTATTAGGCAAACTACTCGGCAATTTTTGGTGCCAAATCTGAATTTTTACTTATAAATATGTAGAGAAAAGGGGGGCCCGCCCACTCTAAATCCGCCACTGCTAAGCGTATTTTACTAGAAAGAGAAGTATATTATATAGAACCGAAGTATTTACCGTGACAAAATCCAATTGGATATTGAATTGTTGTCATAAACAGGAGAAAACAGAGTTTAGGCCAGGTGCCTTGGAGACATAAGCATCAACGGATCATATCTGCCATGAACGTTTTGGATCACAATGCTTACAGTATGTAGATGATCAAAATCAGTATGTGCGACATACAACATTATACCGCAAAAGAGCAACGCTGGATGTCCGATCTTGTAAGTCCAAATAAAGCAATGAAAATTCACTGATTTTGGTGTTGATTTCAGCAAGAAAAAAAAGGTGAATCCCAAATAGAATGAGACCAGATGTCCGGAAGAAGTGGGTGTCTCCCGCTAGCATATAACACTCGACATCTTTAATGTCCTGTAGAAACCTTTCGTTATCTCCGGTAATAAGGTAGCAAATGACATAAGGAAAACGTATATTTGCAAATGAGCACAAAGAAGGACATGGACCATAGGTGATATGAACCTGATCCCTTATCTTTCATCAATGTTGAGTCAAAATACTACCCTATGATAACTGTAACAGATAGTACCATATTTTGTCTCATCAATATCGATTTGCTGTATTGGATAAATCAGTAGGAGAATGAATTATCCTTTTAAAGTGACATAGATACTGTTTATTCATTTGGATATGATGTATACGTCACTTAACTTCCGACTAGCTGTGGGAGCTGCTCATACCTGGAAATTGATCTTTTTATGAATTCTATTTATCTCAATTGTTTTCTTACTACTGTTTGAGGTATATCTGCTAGTAGTCATTCTATTACATCAGATGTCGTCCCTTCTACTACTGCTTGAGGTATATCTGCTAGTAGTCATTCTATTACATCATATGTCGTCCCTCCTACTACTGCTTGAGGTATATCTGCTAGTAGTCATTCTATTACATCAGACGTCGTCCCTCCTACTACTGCTTGAGGTATATCTGCTAGTAGTCATTCTATTACATCAGATGTCGTTCCTCCTACTACTGCTTGAGGTATATCTGCTAGTAGTCATTCTATTACATCAGATGTCGTCCCTCCTACTACTGCTTGATGTATATCTGCTAGTAGTCATTCTATTACATCAGATGTCGTCCCTCCTACTACTGCTTGAGGTATATCTGCTAGTAGTCATTCTATTACATCAGATGTCGTCCCTCCTACTACTGCTTGATGTATATCTGCTAGTAGTCATTCTATTACATCAGATGCCGTCCCTCCTACTACTGCTTGAGGTATATCTGCCAGTAGTCATTCTATTACATCAGATGCCGTCCCTCCTACTACTGCTTGAGGTATATCTGCTAGTAGTCATTCTATTACATCAGATGCCGTCCCTCCTACTACTGCTTGAAGAATATCTGCTAGTAGTCATTCTATTACATCAGATGTCGTCCCTCCTACTACTGCTTGAGGTATATATGCTAGTAGTCATTCTATTACATCTGATGTCGTCCCTCCTCTTTTCCAAAGAAACGTGACAACAAATACTTTTCCTGTTGTAGTATGAATGCCTCTGATGAAACATCATCATCATCATCATCATCATCATCATCATCATCATCATCATCATTATCAACAACAGCAACAACAACAACAACAGATTGGCATTCAGTTTTGATATAAACAAATTACATTCTTATCATAAGTCGTACCACTTAGCATAATGAAGAGACATGTATGTACTACGAAAAATACATTTGGAGTTATCAAATTCGTTGCAAATACTTTTAGTATACTCTGATTTATTGCTTTGTACTTACCACTAGACCAAAAAGTCGCACGGTGTTAGACTCTACGATTCACAACTTTCTTCAAATAAAAAAAAAACATTTACAAATATGCATTTGGTCCTAAGTGTTGCTTACCACTTAACTCCTGAACCGCTGCAAGGTCCATTAATTAATCAAGCATTGAATGGAAGTTGATATACAATACTAATTGATTAAAAGCCTCCAGTGCATAATGCTGGATGTAGAGAGATAAAGAGATAAAACGCTAATATGAAAAATAATCTTACAGATATAATAATCAATTTGGATGGTTAATTAAGCAGTACAGAATAATGATTACTGTTGAAAAAAACATATGATGTGTTGTGTAATTCATTTAGCGGTTTGCTGGGTTTGAATAAGCTAATGCATGCAATCTTGATGCAAATATGGCTGTTTTCTAAAGGAAACAGTAATGTTAGCCAAATTGATAATTGACATATCACACCCAATAGCAAGGATGGTAACGGATAATTTCTGCATGACATAGTTTGTACTGAACCTGTTGTGTTACCAGGAAATATATAACAGATAGTTCTGCACAATTCCCATAACGGCATTTGTCATTATTCAGTGGCAACGCCAAGACAATCTCAAAGAGAAGAAAGGCCACAAAGATGTTCCTTTTCATTTGCACTTCAAACGTCTTCAAAATAGACAATATGATATTGAGATCATCAAAAAGACTATAGGTCTTGTATTTGGCCCCTCTACAGCCTTATGCAGACTTTTACTTTTACCAGACAACTGAGTCAATTTTCAATTTTTTGCAATGTTTTTATGGTCTAACTTTCTAGCTTACCATAACACAAAGACTTTTAAATTTTAATGTCATAGTTCTATTCTACCAGACAGCTGAATCACTTTTCAATTTTTACAACGCTTTTATGGTCTAATTTCCTGGCTAACCGTAACACAATGACTTTTTATCTGTCGTTATCGTTTAGGCTTGTGCAAAACAATGTTTAAATTTGATGGAAGGTAACAAACAGCATAGCAAATGATAAGATGTTTTTAAGACATGATTAAGAAGTTCAAATGATTTGATATACCCATTTATGCCTCAAGCTGAAGGAAAGACCATCTGCTCAAAGCAGTTGATTTTTCTCTTTATTTTCAAGGAAAGTCATAAAATAAACATAAAAACATTTGAGAATATAAATTGTCATTTATTAACAAACAAATGATGAAAAATATGTACAATGATAGAAATAGGGAGAATCAGTTTAAACAACCTCTAATACTAACCAAATAGGCATTTAAAATACCGATTCAACCCCCAAATGACAAAACAGACAAACTTTGATTAAAGTGACAAACATTAAAAGTACCAAAAATTACAAAAGTTCAAAAGTTGGCACGGAAATCAGACAGGGCTGATCAACAAGATAAACATTATGCTCAAAAAGCTAAAATCAGGTCAATACAATATAACAATATGACAACTGTCACAACAAGTGGGACCGAACAATGTTAAACCAGAATGAATACAATTCATATAAATCTAAATTGTTTAAAGGACAAAGTTACGCAGAATTAAAGCATTCTGACTTGCTAGTGAACTACAAAATGTATGATGTTAATCAAATATGCAAGCACGATTAGGAACCATCATAAAACATGATATACATTTTCCTAGAAAGTAATAAAGTGAATCAATTAACAATGAATATATAATATTTTGCACATTGTGAAAAAGAAAAGAAGGTTGGTTGGTTGATTGGTGTTTTACGTCGCTTTCAACAATATTTCAGTTATATCGCGACATGGAAGCAGCAGGTTACCAACCTCTTAAACATAGTGGCGCAACCTGGGATCGAACCCGGATCGTCGGCGCCGCAAGCCATGCACTTAACCACTACACCACGCCTGCCCCAGAAAAGAAGGTATAAAGGGTTGGTGATGGGGGATAATCGAAAATATTTCAACCCGAATGTTTCTGAGAGATAGGGTGACCTTGTCTTGATTTTCTGTATATACAAGATGTCACATGTTCCTTCACGTGTTCCTTTATAAAATTCATTGGTTTTTGAGAATAACAGGAATGTTAGGTTCCCCACTGGTAACCAGATAATATCAACTTTCGTTATAAAAGAAATTATATGTCATTACTACTGCATCTTGTCTGAAGCTGTTTGATAGACCATTTGCTCAATGCGGCTCATGTTTTGCTCTTTAATTCCAAAGAATGTCATAGATAAACATAAAACTAATTGATAATGAAACGTCATTTATTACATAACGAATGACGAAGATTTGTACAATGAAAACGTATAGGGGAATCAGTTTAAACAAAGCCAGAATTAAATAGGCATCTTAAAGGTTCCATACCTTAATATTCTGAGTTCCCGAAAAAAGGCATAAAATTTCATTTGATTAAAGAGACAAAGACTGAAAAATAAAAAGTTTGAAAACTTCAAAAGAGCAAAAGATGACACACAAATCAGGCCACAAGATATAATTTGTCATACGAGCGCCATCCTAATTTGATATGCCAACTGACGTTACAGTTTAGTCATTGATAAAACGATTTATGTAAGTGAAAATTATAAGAATGTTAGGAAACACTTGTTCTTACTGAATACAGGACAACATAATCAACAATATAGTACTAAGACAACACTTACCATAAAGGTAACTGTTTGCAGCAATCATTACTTAAGAAGTCTATTACTTAGTCTATAAAGTTCGATCAAATTGGGAGATAGACACCTTCTGGTAAACTATCGTCTGTTCCAAAATGTAATTCAGTGTGTGGAACTTTGTGTTCTGTGAATTGTTGAAATCTATCCATGAAATACATTAACTTCATACTGTGTAATGTGTTACTCTGAGAAATTATGCAAATAATTCACATTTTCACAAAACATTGTATTGACGTCTTTCGAGACAAACGTCTGACAAGTGATATATTCAATGATGATTTAAAAAATATAACAAATAAAGGGTAAACTTTGAGTTGACATATTCTTAAGAATAATTATCAAATATAGCATACTTAGATTAGGAGTCACCCGAGCAAGGTGAATGGTGTGGTGTGTAAAGTTTTAATTTCCTGAGACGGATTCTGTCTTGCTGTTCTGTTAGACTTATTGCTTTTTTCCTTTTCAAGAGGAAGGTCAATACTTATTTTCATACCCCATAAACAAATGACTGTCAATTCAACGTTATCTTTACTTTCTTTGAGAAATATCCACAGAATAACATTCTTTATAGAAACAGATACTTGATCCGTTTTGAAAATGTCAGTTGAATAAAGGTCTTTCACATAGCTGGTTGGAAGGCAAGTCTGATGTTCTACCAAGGAGAAACCAAATAAACTGAATTTCTGTAGAATCCGCCGCAAATTTCTGTTGGGTCTCCATTACATGACATATTACATTCCGAGATCGGTACTTTGACGGGCGGAATGTTATCTCCACAAAAACATTCTTTACCATACTGAAATCAAAAGAAATATTTAAATGTATCAGTAAAGCAAAATGCAAATTGAAACAAGATAAGAAGCAGAAATACCGTGTGAAAGTTTCAAATGAAATTTTGAATGTTTTGTCATTTTGCTCAATGTTCACGACCTGTATATAAACAGATTTTCTACTGTAGTTAACATCAGTATCGGTAACGTTTTGATTATCCGTCAAATAGTTTACCATTCGTACTTCATGCGATTCTTTCTTTACTCTTTGTATTAACATTATTTTCACTATTCGTAATGCAGAGTGTATACATTCACTAGCGACGGTATGTCATTGTTATAATGGGGCGCCTCATGGAGCGGACTTCCTTTACAGTGATACTATACTTTGAGCATGTATCCAGTCTCCATTTATGTCGCCTGTATGTTTTGGGTATTCGTGGCGTGTATGACTACCAAACAAAAGACCTTTACTGTTCCCGTGAAGCTGATCTCATTGCTGGTTTCCAGTAGTCAGGTTTACTTTCATATTTCACATTGAAAAATGGAAATGTGATACTTGAATAAAATGTAATCGAAAGAAAGGCGAAAACGTTAGAAAAAAGACATAATTACATAATTTCAATGATCGAATAAAATGACTCACCTGAAGCCCAGCATACTTGTTCAATCGTTTATTGCAGATACCTAAACATGTTCTTATGGTCATATTTTGAGTAAACGTAAAGTAATCATCTAAAGACCGTTGCCTCTGGTCTTGAAAGCATCCTTGATACACTGACACGCCGATGCATTTTCCTAAATGTATAAATATGAAAGAAGAAAGAGGAGTTACTGGCTGAATTATGTGGCAGAAGTCACCATGGAGCTATACAATACATGAATATAAATAATATACTAGAACATATAACACATTACAAAAATATTTGATTGTAGTGCAATTACGATACCGACTTATGACGGTCATTTAATTTGACAAGCCAAACAAATGGTGTGGTTAACCGGTTTACGGACCCACCTTCCCACTCACCGTAACAACAGAACAATCAAATTTATAAATAATCCTCCATGTAAAGAACTAGGGTCAACAGGTATCGCATATTGAGAGGTCATAAAAATATAAACATGTAAGGTATTGTAAAACACATAATGGTATAAAAATATATGTTACATCAATATGATAAACCGTGCTCTGCCAGTAGAAAGCGAGCTAAGACCCTAGATCTGTAGGAGTCCCAACTAACAGTCAGAGGGGACGAGGTTCAGGACCATGTCTCCTCTAAAAGAGGTTTGGACAAGGCCCGTCATATAGTCCCCACCGCCCTGTTAGTCAGCGTGCAACGTTCAAGTAAAAGTCTGCATAAGGCTGTAGAGGGGCCAAATATAAGACCTATAGTCTTTTTGATGATCTCAATATCATATTGTCTATTTGGAAGACGTTTGACTATTATATTACATGATAAAATGACGTTATCGGAGCCTTTTACTTTCCTTAGTTTATATACGATATCACCGTAAAAATTAGGATGGGAAATTTCATTGGATACATACCTTTGAAAAGAAATATTTCCAAATTTAGATAGAAGTTCTGAATAAGATCTGAAGAATTTGCCGAATGTTTTTCTTAGCTTGTGATATCTGTAACCCTGGGTTAAATGTTTAGTAGTAATTTGTAAATTTCGTTTATGAAAGTCCAAAACATCGGTGCAGCCTCTGAAAAATCGAACTAATTGAGATATATAGATACCATATGATGGGAGTCGAGGGACATCGCCATCCAAGTAAGGAAAATTTACAATAGGAAATCCAAAATCCTCACGTTTATCATAAATATTAGTATAAATTAGGTGGTTGATAATTTTGATGTTTAAATCTAAGAAAGGTGTAGATTTATCTCAAGTATTAGCTTTATTCAGTGTGAGCTCTGGTGGATATATTTCTGATATACATTGTTCAAATTCAGGGTTGTCGATAACCAAAATGTCATCCAGATATCTGCAAGTATTATTAAATTTGTCAATGAGGTCAAAACGTTTTGATTTTTGAATAGAAACCATAAAATCCCTCTCATAACAATAAAGAAATAAATCTGCTATCAGAGGCGCGCAGTTAGTACCCATATGAATCCCAACTATTTGTTGATATATCTTGCCATCAAATTGCACAAAAATATTATTCATGAGAAAATCTAGTGCTTTACATAATTCCTTGCAAGTCCAGTATTTATATAAAGTATATTGTTTGTTGGAAAAGAATCCGGAGTTATTGGAAGTACATATGTACGTTTTAGATTGTCTGTGAAAACACCATTGTATAAGAGACAGCAACTTGCTTTTAATCAAATCATGAGGCAGAGATGTATAAAGTGTAGAAACATCAAATGTAGAAATTTGAGTCGCTTTGAAATTTAGCGAAAGAAGTTTGTCTATAACTTCATGAGAAGTTTTAATCGACCAAAAGTAATTGATGTTACTATTATGAAATGCGACATCACAATATTTGATAATATGATCTTTTATAGGAGTTAGAGCAGACGTAATATGCTTCGATAGTACCGTAGTAGAGCAGTGGCTAGAATTAGATATGAAACGTGATTTATATGGACTTTTATGTAGTTTTGGGAGCCAATATATGGTTGGTAGACATTTGGTTGGTAGACATAAAAACATTAATTGTTGTCCTATGAAAACCTCTTTCTTCTTATCTATTATTCGGGGAGGGGGATTACATAAACATTAAGCAAAGGATCGGCAATAATAACATGTCCTTGATATGTCGTCTGAAGGCTCTACACACATTTATTATTCATATAGGGTCACTACTTGCGACTCTGCCTTTCAAACCTTGCAACGAAACTTATAAGTTATAGTCTTAAAATTAAAGGATAATTCAATCGCGTATTGCTATATAAATATTCTCTGCCATTTAGACTGTAGAATAGTGCTCGCGACAGCTATGAACGTACACAGATGTGAGAATTATGTGAGGATTTCACCTAAATGTTAAAAGAAGCAAATGAAAGAAGATATCTGATTCAGTTATACGAGTAAATTCGCAAGGGCATGTAGATAGTGCAAAAATTAACAAACAAAAAGCCATAACGAAACAATTTGATGGTAATGAAGTTGTGGTACCTACTTAAGACCACTGTCAGTTGAAATGACAATCATCACACAATCAGTTGTGGTACCTACTTAGGACCAGTGTCAGTTGAAATGACAATAGTCACTCAATCAGTGTGGTTGACCAGTTCACGCAACCACCTTATTATTCATCATAAAAGCATTACAATCCAACAAATAAGAAGAAAAAACTCAATCCTCCGAATAGAGAACAGGGACTTACTGGTCACACAACGTTGACAGGTCAGAAGCATATGAACACGAATATTGTTATAAGATAAATATATATTTATAAACTACATTGAAATCAACATAAGCAAATCCTGTTCTGCCTGTCTGAAAGCTAATGTACCTGATGTGTTGAAGTCTAGACTCACAGACAGAGGGGACGAAGTTTATTATATTGTGTTCCCTAAAAATGTCTCGCATTGGTCCGTCATAGAATACCTTTCGCCTTGTTATTCAGAATGCATTACTCAAGAAAAAGTGTGAGTAAGCTGTAGAGAAAACCAAAACTTATGTTCTTTGCGATGATGTTTGGGTAATAATGTCGATGTAGAAAGAATGTAACTATTTTTGAACCCAATGAAATGATATTAGTTAAATCTTTGACCATCCTTCATTTATATATCAGCCTACCATAGAAACTTGTATGAAAATTCCCTCGGACACTTTACTGAATAGTGAGTTTTCTGCTTTTTGTATATTTTTGTATGAAATACAGGCTTTCGCAAATCTAGCCAACTGAAAATTTATATACCATATGATAGGAGTCTGGGGATATTGTCATCTAAACATGGATAATTTACGAAAGGAAATCAAAAGTCCTAACATCTTTGAATTTCTTGTATGTATTTTGTTGTCAATATTTTGAATGTGTATGTCAAAGAAAGATGTGCTCTATTAGATGCAAGTTTTTTGCTCAAATAAAGTTAGGGCAGATACATGTTATTTATGTTCTTTTCAATCTGTTGACAAAATTTGTTGTACTGCTATCGCAAAGAATTGCCAAAGCAGTCGAGTCTGAAATTAAGCCTATGGAATTATATCAACACTTTATTGTAGCGGTTATGGTTTATTATTTTCTATATCACATTAAGTTTCAAATAGAAATCGGAGTTAGGACGTAAATGCGGAATGAGATGATCAGGGGAACGTTTAGTGGACGATCACTTTAATATACATTAACTGTAATTTTAAATTCGTTTTAAAAGTTCAAATGTTGTACTCCGATTTTCCATTACATAATATTTTTCAGACTATAATGTGAATGGTGTAGCAGCTGAAGAACTCCAGGTATTGTGAAAAGATGAACAAGAAACATATTTCTTACCGCTCATACAATACGTTAACGTTCCTTTTGAAGACTCTGGTACTATATACCTCGGAAATGTCTTGTATAGTGTACATGCCAGTGTTATGGTATTGAAAGAAGCACTTTCACATGGGTTTCTTTCACTACATTCTGCTATGCATTTAATCCTACTCCTTGCTACAGCTGTCAGAATGACCGAATCTTTATAAACATCATCACCTGATATCGCTGTGTATTTATATGCTGATACCAAACATAAAGAAAAACAAAATAATGGGGCTTTTTTAAAAATCCACATTTTGGACAGATTAATTCTATCTGTGTAACGCTGCATTTTAATGCTTGTATTAGAATATCTCTAGTTAGGATAACGCTTTACGACTAATCAATAGAAGAAAAAGGAAAATTGATGGAATAGTCAACAAACAATTCAATTGATAAGCCTTCTGGGAGATATAATCAGATATGCTTTTTTGCTTTAAATAATTCACACTGCTTATCATGTATGATTTGAATATAAAAGAATGTAAAATGTGTTTTAACTGATGCTAGAAAGTCTCGGGAAACGGTTCTCATCATTGATGCTATAGCCTAACAAATAATTCATCAAATGGTGAACCAGTATTTAATCAATCAAATAATTTCATGAAATGTATGGTGTTGCACAATAACCCAACCCTAGGATTATTAAAAAATCTGACAATTTAGAATTCAACCTGAAATAGAAAAAGTTATAAAGCCTGTATGATGGTGTTTGAATGCCCATATCACCTGATCCAAATTCTGGTTCTTCCCATGTGTTTGTGATGGATATTATCTCTATTTTATCGGGTATAATAGATGTTCCTTATTGTAGTCGCCTTACATATTTTTTATACATATTACATATTATACATATTATTCTATAAACGTTTCGTCTGTATTAAGATTTTCGATGACCGCTCTCCTTGAGAAATTTGTTGATTCCTTTTCTCTATATGGATAATTATTTATAAACTTTTAAATGTGTGTCCTTTGATTATGCTACTTTTGCGGTGCTTGGGAAGATGGGCGTCTGTTAACAGGTTAACCACACCAATTGGGTGACGTTTGTTACTTCAATTAACTGTCTTTAGTCGGTATCGTAAACGCAGCACAATCGAATATTTTTGTAATGTTTTTCCGTTTACATTCTATATTTTCATGGGGTTTTTTTCGTGCATGTCGATGTCCTTGGTGATTTTGTCATACAGTTTTGTCAGATGTCTTCTGTTTTCTCTTTCCTTGACCATTGCTTGGTACCGCAGCATTTAACTTTACTGACAAGGTTGATAAACATAATTGTATAATTCTGTACCATCTAGTGTCATTACACACATTATAGATTAGTGAATGAAGTAAATGTTCTATAATAATAACTTCTGCATATAAATCATTTGTTTATCATGTATCATAGCGTAATGCATTATTCAGTAACAAGAACTATTCCTGATAAATTATTGATAAACTTCATTCAAAAGGAAGCAAAATTTGTTATTTTATTCAGTGTTGTATTTGCATTTGTCACTAAATTATTCTAGTTTTGCGTGTTTGAGAAAAGTCCTCAGGTCATGGTAAAACTATTCACCTTGATTTGAGCCCTCTACTTCTCGAAACATATAGTCTTATGTGCATTGAAGTCTATATAACATACTGCTTAAGCGTCTTTGATGGGTCCCGATAAAAGTTTTTCAGAAAAGACAGAGTTTTTATACTATAAGATACCTTATTCATGTATATTTTTAACACTTTTCCGCTTATATATTGAATGTGGTAACATATATATTGCTACGTCCTTTCACTTCAATTATTACACTGTACCTTAGTTTTCTCACGAAGTTATAATTATCTCTAGAGTTTTAAATGTATATCTATGTGTAATAAAGATTCGAAGAAGTTCTCCAAAGGGAAGTCCGGTTCATAAAAAGTGAAGGAACACAAACACTCTGTATTGCAAATTTACGGCCCAACGACCTTTATCAAACATTTTTTCAGATGACAAATATAAGGCTATGTAAAATCCATGTTTACAATTTAAAGATACGTAAGCTTATGTACATGTATCTTTGAATTGTAAACATGGATTTTATATAGCCTTATATTTGTCATCTTAAAAATTGCTTGATAAGATCGTGAGGCCAAAAATTTGCAATGCAGAGTGTTTGTATTCCTTTACTTATTATATCCATTTGATTACTTAATTAGTCAATTTTCAATGCCGTTATAACTGTTAATCTCGCAAACTTTTTGACGGCACTACAACAGTAACATGATTGCAATATGATCAAATATTCTATAATGTCCTCTTTTCATGCCGTATTATTAAGTCTGATACAGATTTTTACTTAGTGTTGCACGATGACTTACAGGGATTCTATGAAGGGTCTTACCCAAATCTTTCAAAGGAGACAAGGTCTTGAGTTCCGGTCACTCTGACTATTAATCGGGACCCCCACAGATCAAGGATCTGAGCTCTCTTACATACAGGCAGAGCACCGTTGACTTGAATTGATTTCGCTTAACATTTTTCTCATACTAGCATTTTATTCCATAATTCGTTTCTGTTAAAATTTTTATCATTTCTTGTCTTAAAAAGTCTGTTAGTCATTGTTCTCTATATGGAAGATTATTTATAAATTCTATACGTGTGTTCTTTAATTGTGCTGCTTTTGCGATGTGTGGGAAAATGGGCGGCCGTAACAATTTTCTAAGGAATGATTTCTTTCAAAATTCAATGACAGTAAAAATGAATGTAGGAGAAACACAAGAAGACAGTGACTACGAAGGAGTAAACTGAGAAAACGGTAAATGTAGAGAGTTGCATCATTTAGAATGTCAGCAAATCTGCAAAGCAACCAGTTCATTTATGAAGTCCAAAGCATATGGAAGAGTAACATTATTTGAAAGAAAGCAGTTGTGCATTTAAGTCAGCTATTTAAGATTGGTTCTATTATATGGAGCAGAAACATGGTGAAAAACCTGGCCCCTCCGTCAACAAAACTGTAAAAACCTCAATCTCAATACTCATTTCATATCGCTGAGGTAAACTCAACTGAGTATTATGTAAAATGTACATAATTTCAAATCTTAAGCTGTTTGTTTGTTAAGACAAATAAAGAAGATACATGTATTCATGTACATATATTATCAATCTTAAGGTTTACGAATGTAAAATTATAAGCATTATACTCATTACGAATTTTGTTTTCTACGAGAAATACTGTGCGCTTGTTGAGATTTGTACAACTGATTATTGTCACAATCTTCTTGATAGATTCGTCCTACAAAAAGGCGAAGTTAAAAAATATGAAACGTCGGTAACAAAGTCAAAAACGGCTACTTTTGGTATATAAGTCGCGGTTAAGTTTACAAGTTCATTGCAGACACACAGACTCGTATACACACAGAGGGACAAACCATATAAAAAGACAAGTAAAATGATATGGTCATAAAGAATTATCCTGTTAGATGTTTTATCATTTATGAGTTATTTTATTTTACCCTGCGATGAACTACAGAACATCTAGTTCAGCACAGTTATAGACAACGAAAAAGTAAAATTCATTCCTTGTAATTTACACTTTTTAAATTTATCCCGTCATATTATAGGCTTTTTCCAGGACTATATTTCGAATTTATATTTCCTTAATACCAATAATAATAATAATAATAATAATAATAATAATAATAATAATAATAATAATAATAATAATAATAATAATAATAATAAAAATAATAATGAAAATAATAATAATAATAATAATAAAAGAAAAACAAAATATGAATAAATAAATAAATAATAATATAAATAATAAAAATCTAACAGGATGTAAATCTAGATTTTTGCGCAAGTTCTTTGATTAACGTCATGCCGACAGCATGAATTGTAGTTTTGGCCGTGACATGATTTTGGCACTCCACTTTAAGCAGTCTCTTGTAACTCTCTTACATGGCATGTTGCCTTATCTTCCAAGCATTCGTAACAATCTATATAATATGCTCTCCTCCATGCTTTTGTTAGAGAAATTACTAAAGGCACGTTTGGAACTTCACTCAAATATTTGAGTATTTACTCAAATTTTCGTCATGAGAGAAACTCAAATTTGGGTGGTGACGGTGACTAGTTTGAGAAAAGAACATTGAGAAAAATACTCAGACCTGAGGCTGAGTATTGAGTTGAAGAATGTCGGTAACGGCGGGACCAGATACATCCTTTTTGAAGGATGGTATCTGAGAATTCTGAATATCAAATTGCCAGAAATGAAAGAATTGTCAGAAAGAGAAGGAAAAAGAAATGAATGGAAATACATCGGTGATATTTTGTGAAGGTTTCAGTGTAAATCAGGAATTATATTTCATGCCGCTCAAACAACAGGTTTATGTTCGTTTTGAGGGCTCTGGTACTATATACACTGGAAATATCTTGTAAAGTGTCTATGTACAAATGTACGTGTTATGGTATTGAAAGAAGCATTTTCAGATTCGTTTCTTTCTCTACATTCTGCTATGCATATAATCCTGCTCTAAGAATTACCGAATCTTTATAAACATCATCAACTGATATCGCCGTGCATTTATTAGCTGATACACAAAGAAAAACAAGATAAGGGGCTTTTTTGTAAAATCCACAAATTAATTATCACATTTTATCTGTGTAACGCTATACGTTAATGCTTAATTAGAATATTCATAATTTGGATCAGTAAAAGGGAAAAATTGATGGAATAATCATCAAATCTTTCAATTCATAAGCTGTCCTGGGAGATATAATCAGATAAACTGTTCTGTTTGAAATAATTCACACTGCTTATTATGTATGATTTTAATATAACGCAATGTAAAATGTGTTTTACCTCTGACCAGAAACCTTCGGGAAACGGTTCTCATCATTAATTACAAAACAATCAATGCATGCATGGAACAGTGAGCCAGTGCTTTTAATCAATCACCTGAGGTAATGAAATGTATGGTGTTACATAATAACCCAAACTCTAGGAAGTCAAAAAGAAAAGTTACTGATTCAGTCGCATGATAGAAGTCACCATGGAAATAACAGTATTTAATGTAATAATATGAAAAAGTACCACATAAGGACATCACAAAATATTCAATTGTAGTGCTGTTACGATACTGACTGAGGACGGTCATTTGATATGACAACAGTCAATCAATTGGTGTGGTAAATAGCAATTACAAATATTAGGAAATCTGGAAATTTAGAATGCAACCTGAAATAAAATTAAAAACAACCCTGTAAGATGCCCTGGATTCCATAGCACCTGATACAAATTGTGGTTCTTCCCATGTGTATGTGATGGACATTATCTTATCAGGTATAGTACATGTTCCTTAGTGATCACTGCTCGGAATCGCAGCATTTAACTTTACTGACAAGGTCGATAATGATAATTTTACTATTTCGTACCGTCTTGCTTCATTGCACAAATGTGTTTTGTTGCAGTAAATGTTCTATATTAGTAACTTTGCAAAAATGCCATTTATTTGTCATGTTGTACTGTAATACATCATTCAATAACATCAAATATTCTTGATGAATAAATAACCAGTACAATTATTGATAAATTTCATGCCCAAACGACGAAAAATTGTTATTGATTCAGTGTTGTATATGCATATATCACAAGGTTATTCTAGCTTCACAGGGATTTACCTTTTCTGAGCATAAAATTCTAAAAATGTAGAATTATATTGACATCCACTTGAGCAGTGCCTGCTGACTAACAGGGCGATGGGGATTGTATGACGGGTCATAACAGGGCGATGGGGATTGTATGACGGGTCATAACAGGGCGATGGGGATTGTATGACGGGTCATAACAGGGCGATGGGGATTGTATGGCGGGTCATGTCTAAATCTGTTCAGACGAGACTGAGCCTCGTTTCTTCTTACTACTAATAGTACTCCTACAGATTAAGGAGTTCGCTGACAAACAGACACAGCACGGTTGACTTCTGTTTATGTTGCGTAATATATTTTTGATACTAGAAATTTATTCCATGACACATGTTAAGGATCCTTCTCTTGATAAACCTGTTGATCCTTATTCTGAACATGGAAGATTATTTATAATTTATTAAATGTGTGGCCTTAGATTTTGCTGGTTTGTAAATGAGTAATGTTGGTTGTTTTAGTTGACTTTGCTAACTGGGTATCTTATCTGTAATGCGTTTGAATATTTTGTAATGTTTTCTGTGTGACTTTGATTATAATCAGATTTTATGTGCGTTTCCTTAGTGATATGTATCGTATAACGCGGTAAGATGTTTTCTGTCTTCTCCTTTTGATATTTTCATAGAACTTCCTAACGGAAATTCTTACATACGTGAGATGCGTCCCGTTTTGTCATAACTTTTTTATTATCATTAAAACAGCAATGTTTCCAAAGCAGACAGTGCATTATAAAACCCATAACATATAGAAAAATAAATAATTTATAAGAAAAAGTTAAGAATTCATGTATGCTCTGTAAGGTTGGCGTTGTTATATGGTGAAAGAACATGGTAAATAATCAAATACACCGAGAGCAAACTGTGAGGAGTTGAAGGACGATATATGAGAATTAATAGCGAAAAATGAAAGAATTGCAGGAAAGAGATGGAATAAGAAATATTGCAAAAGAAATAAAATGTATGGGAGTACAGGGGGCATACATTTAGAATGAAGAACAGCATGTAAAATGTAACATGTAACATATAAAATTAAGAGGTAGAATTGAAGCAGATAGGAAGAGAAATGGTTTCATTTAGTCATACCTAGTGTGGACTGCATTAAACAGATTTAGGACGTTACACTTTATGGATACCTTGTGTGTTTTAAGAACAGAAGAGAAATACGTTAATTCGCAAGAGAATTTTCACCGTGCTAACAGTGATGATATCATTGTCATAAGCAATCATATATTGCGAACTGTATCTGCAAAATTATCCACCAGAGCTTCTACTAAATAAAGCAGATTAATACAATCAAATAAGCCTTTTTCCAGATTTACATCTTAAAGCTACAGATGATCACATTCACACCACAAGCTTCGAAAACTGATTTTTCTTTCAATAAAATTACCTTTCTATGCGTATCTGGAAAGTGTTGTTCCTCGACGACTCGCTTTACCTTATTGTATTAACATTTCACTATATATTACCCTAGAGCTTACGTCTATTGTTTTCACTCAATGAGTTGGAGGTCATAAACGTGGATATATTAGTAAATTCATAAGACCTCACCCAGAACTGTTTTGAAGTATGGTATTTTAATTAGTCCACCATTAAAAGATATTTAATTAATAAGTATAGAAATCAATAAAATACTAAGAGACTGGCAATGTCATGTCGCTGGAATTAAACACTGTTTAAACACGAAATCACCTTCAAATTATCGTAAAACTTTTAGTCCTTTCTTTACTGTTGCATTTTGAAGAAAAATGCAATCATAACTTTTACGAATACAACCCGAACGTCTGTAAATTACTCGTCCGGTGAACAGAGGTACGTCATCCCACTCAGCAGTTTATTATGCATCGTGTAGATATGTTAAAAACAACCGGAATCGGAGATACGAGACACATATTTTGATATATCCCTCTCTCTGTATTTATATTTTATTTGCAGAAAACTAGAGTGATATAGTGCGGAAAGAGAGATAACCCAAGAAAAGTTACGGAAAAGCAAAAACAATGTTTCAATTATTTGGGAAAAATGACCTTGTATTTAGTCCATTGTTTGGTCTATTGTTACAAAACAGAAAACGTTAAAACACTTACTTGGGTATTTGATACTGGTATAATGTTTTAATTTTTTTCAGGGGTTCGTGAATATCCACTGTATTATATTGTTGTTAGTGCCATAGTCATGTGACTCCAGTTACTTTGGTATTTTGTTTTCTCTATTTTGGGGATATTCATGGCGATGTGGCTAGCCAAACAGGAGACGCTAACTCTTCCCGGACACCTGATCTCACCTCTGAATGTGTGGGGTCCCTGAATGTCCATTGCCTTTAGTGCCATTGTCATGTGTCATTAGTTACTTTCGTTTTTACTTTAAAACACATGAACATACGGGAGCACATCAGAAAAATGACACGTGATTTTAGGCATTAATATTTCTATCCCTAACCGTATATATATATATATATATCATATATATATATCATCCTAAGCCAAGGGCAATTTAAATACTATCCTTTTCATTTGGACTTCCAGACACGTGGAAAAACTTTAAGATATATTGTCACGACCTTAAAACTTAATCCATTTGTTTGTAAAACAGGACCCGGTTGTATCAAACTTACATTAACTTTAATGAAACATTAAGTTTAACATATCATTAGATTTTTAAGATAATTAGATAATGAAAACATTAAAATATGTTGTATTAAACATTCATCGATGTGTCATTAGTTGATGTGTTATTAAATTAACGCTTGTTTATTAAAGCATTATTAACTTTTTCCAATAATGCAATTTATCCAGCCAATATTTATAAAATAAAAATAATTCGACATACAAGGCATATTTAGCGTAATTTTTGTTTTGATATTTGAATGATGTATGACGTCATAAGCTAATCTGTCCTTTTTCCGATGAAAAATTATGTCACGATGACTTTTTTACGCCATACGTCTGCTTGAAAAAGGTTACTTTTAAAATTACTGATTCAACAGCAAGAATGGCACACAAAGTCATGATAAAACCGCAACAGAGGGAAATATACAGTATAATTTATAAGCTTAAAATATGTATTTTACAAACAAACATGATATGGGGTTATAATATAGTATAATTCCTTTTCCCATTGGATCTCATGTTAAATTACAAACTTCCAGCAAGATTTACACAACTTTCTACATCTTAACTTTATATAACCCATATATCAGAAGGCTTGTTGGACACTCCTCTATCAGAATATTAACAGTTTACCATAGGAAATGGACATTAATTTCGAGAAAATCTTGCTGGATGATAGTCGGAAATCCCTGTGATATAAAACATTGGTGAATCCATCGCCCGAAAAAACAACAACAACAAAAATCCCAATATATATATTTTTTAATGAAATTATGATTCACCGCCGGGGTTATCGCAACTTATATAAGGTGCATTTTGTTTAGAAATTTTCC
Organism: Pteria penguin; assembly: GCA_035048485.1. Taxonomy (NCBI): domain Eukaryota; kingdom Metazoa; phylum Mollusca; class Bivalvia; order Pterioida; family Pteriidae; genus Pteria; species Pteria penguin. The sequence goes on along the minus strand of CM068588.1, from coordinate 22,064,756 downwards.
AATACTAATGTATATTTTCTAAATAAAAAACAAACTCCAGCCCCCATTATTCACAGAAAGTCAATTATCAACTGGGCGATACCAGTTCATGAAATGAACCTGGAAAGAGAAAATAACTTTACTATCTTTCATCGTAAACCGTCTTCTTGCATGTCACACTTTATCCTACTAAACTATATTTAGATCTAGCTAGAGTATGACGTAAAAATAACGTCATCCTTGTGTACAAGTGAATCTATGTCGTATCATGACGTAAGGATGGTGTGTAAATGGTGTTGTGCATGCATGTTCTGTATAACGGTATGTGTTTGAATCTTTGCAATTTAATAATTATTCAATTCATAGCAACAGTTTTGTACTTAGTGATTAAGATCGTTTCATCAACGGACCTATTATTGGTCGTAAAAGATCGACGATCTATTCAATGGATTTTTCTTCTTCCCAACTGGTCAAACATGGCCTTTGCGGCTATATTTAATGAGTACTTAATAAAGACCCCAAGCTTCATTTAACGAAGCTTTAATGTTGCTTTAATACAATGAACCATTCATTAAAAACTGATACAACAATATATAATGACACATTAGATATTTTGAGTTTAATGGAGGTTAAATGAATTATTGAATATTGATACAACCGGGTCCAGGAACGTGATGTACACTGTATCGATTATCTCCATTACCGATCTATGCAAATAACAATAATAATGAATGGAGATAAGGGTGTTTTATTGTTTAACCTTGCCACTTTTCATCATGTTCCATTAACAGATTGCAGATTGTCAGTGTTGTCTCTAAGCAATTTTCATTGTGGTTTTAAAATACTCTATTAATTAAAAGGAGTGCACATTAAAAGGAAATATAAGCGACTGCGTTATACCAGACATATTTATTTTATCAAATGAGAGTACACTAAATAATCACTTAATTGATGGAAATCACTCTATCAATTTGAGGTCAAGTTAATGTTACAAATGATATTACGTCTAATGATGCATCTCATGTTAATACATTTCGGTAATCAATTTTTGCATTACTTTTGCTTTGAAACGGCACACTTAATCGTGTTTAAGTATTACCTTACGTCTGCGTATGCCATATTGCTATGTATTTGTCTGAATAGCAGGTAAAAAATGATAATAATATAGCAACTGATAAATTTCTTTAAAGTTTTAAAGTTATAGAGCAATTGCTATTAACTAAACCACTACAGAGTATACCAAAATTACTATATTCGTAACTATGTATAATCCGGTGTGAGTTTATGGATGAGATGTTTGACCGGTGATCAAGAGGTTCTTGGTTCGACTCCCGTCGCAGACATATTGGCGTTCTGTTTTTCGTTATGCAGAGGATTGGAGAATGGGAATTACACATAATTATTTCATTTACAATGTTACCTTTCCTTGCAGCTTCATGATACAACCTTTATGTCAAGTTTGTGTATATATACCTACATAAAATGCAACACCTTCCCCAAACTAATCCTAAAGGAGAGAGATTATTGCAAGCAGGTCACCTTATTCTTGGCCGCAGTCAACGATACTGGGCAAGATAATCTCATGAACTTGTCCTTGAACAGGTGTTTATGCAAAGAATAGAGACAATCGGAAGACCAACAAGGGGCCGCGGAATGACCGACACTCGGTGAGCGAAGGGCTTTTTCGATGCTACAGCGTGCTTGAATAAGTGAGACTATGAAGGAAATAGATAGTCAGGGATAGATGACTAAGACATCCACTCATTCCAAAGATAAGTGAAATCACATGAAAACACATTGCGTAACATCGAAACAGAAGTGTCTAGTGAGGACAAAGTAAATGCAGATACAGCGTACAAAGTAGGAAAGGACATGTTTAAGAATATGAAAAGAAACCATGTTTCAGACTACATTTATATATATTTTAAAACGTTCCGCTTGATAACAACTCTCTCATCAAAATGTAACGTAAAGGTCTATCCACCACTACTGCTTCAAAGGATATTAGCTGCTGCATCAGGCCATCATTCGGACTTAGTAGAAGTGTATCAGTTTGAGTTAAGCAGTGTTCATACCTTTAGATCTATATTTGATATAACAGGGCTGATGAGACTAGCAGAAAAACCATCCCTGGCAGAATAATTGTATAAGCAACTTCCAGCTCTTCCACTAAGCAAACAACGGACCACGGACTGTAGTGTTGTTAATGAAGAATCCACAGGATTTCCTGAAAACAAATGGACTCATTTTGTGAGTCTGATGTATTCACGCTCTTGTATGATGAGAACGAAGCATCACTAAATACAAAGGATCACACACTTAAGAGACAATTAAGTGGTATAACAAGTACACAGGCCATTTGTCATAAATTTACGTCCTTTCAACCTAACAGTGGATACAGAATTATGCAAAAATGGTTCAAATAATTCACACAGATGGTGATTCCAATGTCTGCAATACAGCTTTCGTCCCGTTTTTAAACAACAGTATTTGGAGAAGACACTGATTGTTTGATACTCCTTTTGTTTCATTGCAAAATAAGTCATAATCGTCATGCCGTCGTTAAGACAATTCAATTAGTAATAAGAGGGTATGTATATTGCAAAACCCAATGACACCTTTGCAGTATCAAAGATGTCATTTCCGCCATGAATGCATGCAATGACTTATTTCGACACAACTCCAATCTTTATGACATTGATTAGAGAATGCCTAAAATTAAAAAAAAAAAAAAAAAAAGAAAAAGAAAGAAAATATGTCGTCCGATGAAATAAGGGTTTGACTTAAGTGTTATTATACCCTTTTTCCTGATGTTATATGGCACTGACACTATCTGCTCAGACACTGTTTATATACAGTGCTTAATTATGTTTGTTTTGTCTATGCCTAAGGGTTTTACTTAAATATGATTATACCCGTCTTCCTGATGTTGTGTGACGGAGGCAATTTCTACAAAGTGTTCATATCAAAGTATATATACAGTGCTGAATTATATTTGGTTCATCTATATGTAAGGGCATTCACGGCGGGTGTGGCTATCCTAACAGGAGACGCTCACTCCTCCCTGAAACCTGGTCTCACCTCTGAATTTCAGGGGTCCGTGAATGCCCACTGTGGTACATTGTTGTTAGTGCAATAGTTATTCGATTACGCATAGGTACTGTAGAAAGTATGGCTTGGAATCGTCCTTGTCTGTAGTGATTGCAGAGGACAGAACGACTTCAATACAATGCAATCAAGTCCAATCCATTGAATGACTGAAAAAATAAAATCCTGCATATAATAGAAAAAACAGAAGACATCTGACAAAGATGTATGACATAACATGTGCAATGATAATTTCACACTAATTCCCCAGATTGAGTATGGGGATTAAGTGGTGAAATTATCACAAAAACTACAGATCCAGTCTATAGAAAAGAAAAGGACTGATTTGAAAAAAGACTACTGACAAAGCAGTTGATAATATCATAATTGTTTAAAAATTATTCTATATTTGAGTTCTTAGAACCGAATTGAACTACATTACTCGTGTATTGTTAGGTTACAAAATCCTACTTGACTATCATTTACCTATGTATGACTTCAATTTAAGCATTGATTAATATGATCTTCCAACCATGTATTGGCTTATTAAGTTACACAGAAGTCCATATAAATCACGCTTCATATCAAATTCATCAATCTAAATCATACCTCTGTATTTTAGATACTTTAGTACTTTTTGGAATTTTCCTCAAACAAATTATAGTATTATTATAGATATTATATTATTATTATTATAAATATTGCAGTTGTACTGAGTTATGTAATGCCATCAGAGTTCTGATGGATAATATTCATGTGCAATTTAAAGTCAAGATTTATCAACAAATTATTTGATTCCTATTGGCAATAACTGTGCTCCTCTTATAGCAGATTTATCTTTATGTTGTTATGAGATGCATTCTTTTCAATGTCGACACGTTTTGATTTTATTGACAAGTTCAATGACACCAAGAGATCTCGATGATATTTAAGTAACCGATAACCCTAGATCCGTCCTCTTTGATCACCATGTGGTCTGATACGAACATCTTTCGGCGAATGGTTTGGGATCAGTTGCATCGCAATTGTAGTAATATGTTTGACTTTTTACGCTCCAGTCCTTTCACCCTTACGCAATCAGTATGACGTGGTCTTAATACCCAGCGAAAGATAGCTGAGGTTTTTTCGTTCGCCTGCCAAATATTCCCTGCGCTGTTGGGTAGTTTATTGCTTGTATTGGTGAATTACGCAAATCCAATGTGGCCGAATACGAATTTTGGAATCTGGCAAAGTCCTTGCTGTCAAGGGTGGTCCATGATCGGCTTTCATCCCATCTAGAATCTCGTGGCGTGCGAATTATTATTTTATCTGACGGATTATGCAACTTCATCCTTTACTATTTATCCTTTCCATAATAGGAGTGGTAGTCCGCCAATATTAGGTAGTGGTACCATATTGCATATTGCTGGTTATCTTGAAACGAGTTGTAAGTAGAACATTGGCGGATATCTGATTCGGTATTTTTCGTGATGTTCGACCAGTAAGCAAAGTCTTGTGCAGCTTGTCTTGCGCAGCTGTGTTAAGGCAATGCACAGTTATATCATATTGTAGAAAACCCGCCATACCATAACATGACGTCACTATGGCCCAATATACATTATGAAGCTGGATAAACTGAAACAATCAAGATGCCAAGAAAAATGCTGTAGTGCAACCTTTTCCTCAACTTCATTTGTTGTGTAATTTCACATAAAAACTGCTTCACATCTATTTGAAATGCTTCCGCTGGGCTAACTTTTACATTTTATAATATCAACAGAATTTCAATTTAATCAGATCATTTCTTGTAAATTTACACCATTCAGCAATTCCATCCCAATATGTATGCACAATATCCCCTCTTATAAGTTGGGCACAACTAAAAATATTATCTATATGCTTCCATTGATTGTTTACAACAAAATTTTATATCCGATTTGGCAATATACCCTTGCACTTTTTGAGTAAAGATGATGGATAAATCCAAACCACAAGTCCAAAAATCATGAAACCATAGGGCATACAAAATCAGTGAAAATGAAAAACAAATGGAAAATAACAAAATATGTCTACTTGAAGAGCATATGTGAACCCCTGTGATGGAGTGAGATCAGGTGCCCGGGGAGAGTGAGCATCTCCTGCTTGCTAGCAACACCCGTCACATATACCCCGTAGAAAGAGTCAAATCGTGTGAATTCCATATGTATCTATATATGGAGAAGTCGAAGTAGGTAACCTTCTAGTATAGAAGGTGTCAAATCTGTGTAAAGTGATCGGAATCGGTCTCAGTCCAGAATATCATTTAAAAGTCTGGATAACGAGATATCATATGGAGTAATAAGAGTCTCGTAACGACCGTAGAACTTCCTCAGTGACGATGCTAGTCTAGCACATATATAACCCTGGTTGAGCAGCTTAACTGAAAGTCGCTTAGCCCTCAGAACAAAGTCATTGTAATTTGAACATGCTCTGGAATAACGTATTAACTTTTTGAGTGTTTGTTGTTAATACTGCATACGTTATATATAGCAGTCACGTGATTCGAAACAGCTAGGGATAAACTTTTAATGTGTAAAAAAATTAGACTTGTTAAACCATTTACATTTTTGCCACTTTTGCAGAAATAATCTTTACTCAATTTCTGATACGTTACTGCGAGTGCGTATCATGTATGTGCGGAATGATTCCGTCTGTGTGACGCTTTTGGTTACCATCACGCAGTCGTCTTTGTAGATTACTTCATTTTGTACAACAGTTTTTTTTCACAAAATGAATATCTGGATGTACTTCCAGACTACGGTCAGGTCATATCTCTAGAAAAATGCGTCAGAGTAGCTGAATCGTAGTGTCCTGTCCAATCGCTTACCAAATCTGAGTATATCTCTCATCTGATATAGCGAGATATAAAGGATCATTTACGTTGTGAATTTCTTGTAATTCTCATCTATTTTGTTTGGGTCTCTTCGTAGGCATGGTCGTATCTAACCTTCTACAAAGTACATTTCAGTGTAGACATTTATAACAATTATGTTCAATGGCGTGTTATTAGACTCCATCATCACACGTCTGTTATATGTATAGTTTTCCAAGTGCTGTAAACCAAACCCTGCGACCAATGTCTCTTTCTCAATCTGAGGACGGTTTTGCTCTGCTTACGTGAGTGAACGAGATACGTTAGAAAACGGATCGTTGTCTTGCATAGGACATGTCCCTAATCCAGATTGTGATGCGTCGCATTGTATTTTTAACGGTTTACTTTCATCATAGAATTTCAACACAAGTGCCTGAGATAAGACAGTCTTTAGCTAATCGTCTGCTATGAATATTTGGATCCCATGTGAAGTGTCAATTTGACTTTAGTAGCTCTCTAAGAGGATTAGTACTTCCGACGGATTAGGTAGTCAGTGTGGCCTAGCGGATGAGGGGCTCGGCTCGTGACCAAAATATGTCCTGTCTTTCAGACGAGTCAGTAAGAAATGAGGTCCTGCGTTATGGTAGGCATGGGACGTAAAAGTTCCCTTGCTGCTTCGGGTGGATCCGTTGCAAATGTAAAGATGATGGATAAATCCAAACCATAAGTCTAAAAATCATGAAACCAGAGGATATACAAAATCAGTGAAAATGAAAAACAAGTGGAAAATAACAAAATATGTCTACTTAAAGAGCATATGTGAACCCCTGTGATGAAGTGAGATCAGGTGCCCGGGGAGAGTGAGCATCTCCTGCTTGCTAGCAACACCCGTCACATATACCCAGTAGTAAGAGTAAAATCGTGTAAATTCCATATATATAAGTCGAAGTAGGTAACCTTCTAGTATAGAAGGTGTCAAATTTGTGTAAAATGATCGGAATCGGTCTCAGTCCAGAATATCATTTAAAAGTCTGGATAACGAGATATCATATGGAGTAATAAGAGTCTCGTAACGACCGTAGAACTTCCTCAGTGACGTTGCTAGTCTAGCACATATATAACTCTGCTGGAGCAGCTTAACTGAAAGTCACCTAGCCCTAAGAACAAAGTCATTGTAATTTGAACATGCTCTGGAATAACGTATTAACTGAGATATGAATACGCCGTATGCGGGCGATGATGGAATGTTGCTACTTATGAAAGGAAAGTTTGTGATAGTGAAAGTGAAATCGTCACGTTTGTCATAGAGTGAGGTGTTCCATTGACCAAAGACAACATAATATCTAAATACGAAGTAGAATTACTACTTTCTGTGGTTTATTTGACCTCCAGTTCACTTAGATAGATGATGCTAAGGTAATCCGCGAACAAAGGATTATTAATTGAAAGCAAGTCATCTATATATCTGTAAGTAAAATTGAAGCCAAGAGCCAATTGTTTTTTTTTTTTTTTGTTTTTTTTTTTTTTTTTTTAGCCTTGCGAAAGCAAAGACTGAATGAATTCAGCTTCGTATGAGTAAAGGATTATGTCAACCAGAGGCGGAGCACAGTTAGTGCCCATTGGAATGCCGACAATTTGTTGAAAAAACTTTCCTCCAAACACCACAAAAATGTTATCGATAAGAAAGTTCAACATCTGGATGAAAACTGTTTCAGTGTATTTATTTTTGGAATTAGAATTTTCCCTAACAAAGTAAGTTTTATCATGGCCTATAACTAGATATTTGAATTTGCGGCTTCCGTTTTTACTAGTAAATGCATTTTGAATAATTTCCGCTAATCTGTCTTTTAATTTCTGATGAGGGATCGTTGTGTTAAGAGTCGAAAAGTCAAAAGACTTGATGGAGTTAATTTTAGTAAAACTTTTTGATTTTAGATGTTCTAATAACTCTTTTGAATTTTTAAGGATCCACATTTGATTAATTCCACTTCTGGAATATACTGTTTCGCAATATCTATGAAGGCCAGATTTAATTTCTGATAATATTTTTGTGAGTAGCATCGATACAGATTTTGTGGAACACTTCGAGGAACCAGCGATAAAGCGTCGTTTATACGGATTTGTGTGCATTTTGGGAATGCAGTACAAATATGGAAGTTTTAAATTTAATTTATTTGTGTCAATACCAAACGTATTGAGGACGGATTTATGAATCTCAAGTACTTCGGAAACCGAAAAGTTCGTGAAAGTATAAGTAGGATTTCCTGGAGCTGAATTTAATCCTGATTCTTTCACTAGGCTTTCAAAGTAATATTTCTTACAAGTAAATGTATAATTATAAGACGCTTTATCTGCTGGTGTAATGATATAATGTTCTTGGAGGAAAGTAAGTTCTCTGACAACGTCATGATCTTTAAAAATAGATTCGAATCTGGTGTTTACAGAGCTTTGTAATTTTTTAATTTTTGATCTCAGCAGTACTGCAATAGATTTTATCCATTCCGAAAGAGTGTCGACCTGTACTTCCTCTCTTTTTGCCCATCGTGTGGCATATTCCTCGCAGCAGTTCATAATATTCTCAAAATTTTGGCTGCATTTGAATGATCTGGGTTCCTTATATTTTGGACCTTTAAGTAAAATTTCTTGTAATTTAGTGTTTTTAACAATATCAAGATCACCAGTAATGACATGGCCACAAGGAAAATATACAAAACTAGATGAGGAACATGCACACGGTTGAAGATGGCATGCAGAGTTGCTAAGATCAAGACACTGTAGAAACCCTTTGTAATTATAAATTTTGGATGCAACTGATGGTGTGTAGCTATAGGACATACATGGCGGATCTTTGTTTTTGAAATATGGAGGTATTTTCTCTGAAACAGACTTATGATTTAAAATTTGGCCAAAATTTAAATAATCAATGCCTTTATTTCCAAATTAATTAGGCATACTCTGCAGAGCTTATATCAGTATATATACGGTGTCTGGACGATACGTACTACTCGTGTAATTTTCTGAGTGAAATAGAATAGAGTTTTGTACGAATGTGATGAAGGCCCAAAGGTTTATGTATAAATGGCAAAAGAGCATCAAAGGAAATATTATGTATTTCAGGTTTGTTGTATTTGCGTGTACCATGACTTCGATGCCTCCTCTGGCTTTTGTTGAATAAACCGAGTACGTTAACTGATTGACACGCAGGACTAGTTAGGTTACCAATAATACATGCCGTCACCATACACATGTAACAATCATGGAGTAGCATAAAACAAAAATAATTCAATTAGTCGGACACCGAGTAGGTGCAAATCGTTGAACAACGTTTGTCATACCTCGCATATTTATGTTCAATTTTCTCGGGTTTAGCTTGAAATTCTTTACACGCATATCCCTGTGATTTGTGTTATACATCTGGCCCAGATGTCTTCTGTTTTCTCTTTCGACATAACTTTTTTTTTTTTAAGCAAGCGGTATTTTCTTCATCTGTCCTTCTCTTCTATATGTAAATTTCCGAATTTCCAAGTCAAGAAAAGACATTTGCATGTAAGTCTCGATGTCATGAACATAATATGTGAAAAACTTTCTCACATATTTGAATTTTGAATAGGAATCTATCAGCGTGCACTGAACAGTTCCGTGCTTTCGATGGCTTTCTTTTCAAGTATTAAATGGTAATCTTTGCCAGATAGAATGATAAATTCAAGATTATAGTTTTTGGAAATCCGAGGCTTGCGAACGGTCATCCAAATAGAGCCTAGAACATTTGGAACATTTGTCTATGAACACTAGTACATTTGTAACATTACCTTTGTTTAGTATTGTGCATTTATGATCATCTATGAAGTTGACATATGTGTTCAGGCAAAATGATGGCTGTTGAGCAGTGGTCTAGCTGAAATTTGATAAATTTGTCGCGTATATCCAAGGCGGCCCTGTGTGTGTGTTTTTTTTTAGTAGACACGAAGTTCCTTGTTGAAAAGGCAGAATGATTTCACCCAACTACAAACTACTTCAATTATATTCGTCAATTGCAATGTCGTGTATTTTCTTTCTATGAGTACGATGGTTGCGATAACAATCATGACCCTGCTGTGATTACTGACTTTCACACATATTTTTGATAAGAATTTTGTATATCACATTTATTGCATATCTTTCCACATTTCTTTAGAGGGTAAATCGCTCCACAGTCTCGACAGATAGATGTCTATTGCTGACGATTGTGGTTGATAGTTGTTGTTGACTGTTTTCGGATATGCTACATTAGCACTTCTTTATATTCTGTTTAATTCTGATAAACAGTAGCCATCGTTTTCGTATGTGCTTTTTTCCATTTGAGCAACAAATATCAATGCACCTTTGTAGCTTCTCTTCAAAGAGTATATTTGTATGTTTGTCACAAGAGATAACGTTTCTTTCCCTGGTCATTTTATCATCTTGACTGGCAAACATACAGCCCATCGACAACATGTAGACATGACAAGAACGTTCGACATCTTAACTTGGAATATCGTCGAATCCTGTTGTCATCTAATAGTTTTCCTGTTTAAAATGCTTCTATTATTAAATGAAGAATTTTGGGGAAAGGTATATTCTTAAAATATAAATGTAGATTTTGCAAATCTGCGGTAGCAGTCATAGTGCCTGTACGTGTATTGAGTTCGGCAATCGCATTGTAAAAAAAGTCAGAGGAAACAATGGGTGGAGACACTCTACGAACAAAAGTTTTGAAGGAATGCAAGATACATGTACAAACATAAGCGATGTAATAAGATTTTACCACTGTACAGCAATATTTATCCGCAGATCTGATTCTATGTTTAAGCTTTTAGTGCGTGGTTTGCGATACTGAAATATGCATGATATCAATGCATCTGGTTTATTCAGAACGAAGCAAAATGAATAATCATTGGTACATAACATAAAAAACATGGAACAGTCATTAATAATTGATAAAATACTATGACATTATGTAAAGATTTTTTAAGAACATGTTACACTTACAATGAATTCTATAACACTTCCCAACTTTTTTTTATTTTCTTTTTATTTTTTTTTTTGGGGGGGGGGATGCTTTTTTGTCTTTATTATATTCTTTATTTATTGTTTTGTTTTGCTTAAGATATTGTTGATGTTTTTTATCTTAAATTTATAAATTGTTTAATCTCTATATACATTATAAAATATCTAAAGATAATCTATAAATTAAACCGGTGTTATATAGTAGTTTTCCCCCTAGCCATCCCCCCCCCCCCGGAAAAATGGCTATATAGTAGTTTTTCCCCCCGGAAAAATGGCTATATAGTAGTTTTTTCCCCGGGGGAAATTTGGCTATATAGCCATTTTTCCCCCCTCTTATAGCCATTTTTCCCCCGGGAAAAAACTACTATATAGTGGATTTTCCCCCCAATGTGAAATTCCGGATTTTCTTTTCACACATACATGTAAGGAAATCCAGCTTGTTACCTTGTTAAAATAAAAATAAATAGATTTCTATTTAAAGAGATATCTCAATTTTTTATACGGAGATATATCCAATTGATTTAGAGATATCTCATTTTCTTAAGTCTTCAATTTTAATCTCTTTTCCAAATACAAATGCATAGATTTAGAACAGATATCTATATACTAGAATTTCTTTCGAGATATCTTCATTTAATCGGAGAAATCTCTATATATACAAATGGAAAAAAGAAAAACAAGTTCGTTTTTATGCCCCCCGGAATGAAATTCGGGGTTTTTGGCCTATCTGTGACTCTTTGCCTGTGGCAAAAACCTTGACTGTATCGTCTGTACCAAGAGGTACAAGGCTTTGAAATTCCACATACAGTTTTCTTGTGATGACTTTTTATTTGGGACCATGATTTTTTTAACTAGTGACTTTGACCTTGGTGCTCTACGTTTTCAAAAACTTAAACTTTGGCTGTATCTTTTGTACCAAAAGGAGAAGGGGTTTTGAACTGCATATATAGCTTGTGATAGGATCTTTAATTTGGGATCATGACTTTTGACCGAATGACCTTGACCTTGATGTGTGACCTACTTTTCAAGAACTTTAACCTTGACTATATCTTCTACACAAAAGTGTGTAGAGCTTTGAAACTTAGCATATAAATACTTTTAGATGAAAACTTTCATACTGTGCGTAAGGGACAAGGAAATCGCATTCTTGTGATCATGATTTACAACATCTGCGACTAGACAAGCCTTGTCGTAGATTGCAAATCGTAGACACCTGGGTGGAATTCCCTTCTGTTATTTTCATGTTCATCATGTACTCTGTACATGATGAGCGATATTTTGATATATATATATATATATATATATATATATATATATATATATATATATATATATATATATATATATATATATATATATATATATATATATATATATATATATATATATATATATATATATATATATATATATATATATATATATATATATATAATGCATCAGTCTTAATTTATTTAGGAATTGAATGTTCAAGGAATTCTTGTACGTTCAATTCTTATATTTATCATTGGAACATTTTGATTGATAAATTCATATTTTACGTAATATGTTGTATTACGAAAAATTGCCTGAGATCAAATCTTGAGTCACAGCCTGACGTCATGATTGACATCTATACGCAAGTAAACGACAATTTTCACAATGAAATAATAGAAGAAAATAGCATACTATGGTAAATATATAAAAAGAAAGACTTGCAAATAAAAACATAAAACAAAAAATAAATACACACACATACACGCACAAACACTTAACAGTATTTAGAAACACATTAACCATAATGCCATCGGTTTGATCCACAGGCTATTACTATAGTACATTTGTATTTAAAATGTTATCTGACTAATACAGAACGAACGTGTATAATTTCCAAACCGTTACGTAAGGGGGAAAAACTACTATGGGGGAAAGACTACTATATAGTAGTTTTTCCGCCAAGGGGGGAAAACTACTATATAGCCATTTTTCCGGGGGGAAAAACTACTATGGGGGAAAAACTACTATATAACACCGGCATACATTGTCTTTGTACAATTTACGAACCAGTAGCCCTTTTCACAATAATTTTTACGACAAATATTTCTCTTACAAAGAATCTTACTCGTTCCGTTTCACAAAAAACTTACGAACTTCGTAAGTCAAATATTATTCGTAACTTTACGACTGATTAATACCACTCGTAAGTATAAATTTTTTGTCCTATGTTAAAAGTTACTGTACAAATACATGCATGAAGTATAAATATTTTAAAATTCTCTTAGGTCTAAGAGTACTTCTTACAGATGTTTCTCTTAAAATACATTTATTTTGCAACACGCACTTACATTTACACACGATGCGCTTGTTTACTTGTGTGAACATGTGGTGACGTCATAAAATCGCAGTTATAAAATACGTCATCACATAACAGAGATTAAACTATCCCGATAACTACACATGTGTCCACATCTATACGATCTATAAAGTCAAGCGGATCACGAAATAGATAATGAGAATCCTACTGTCAATCTTTAATGTCTAAGATGGATAACACCCTCCTCATGTCCCCCTAAAAATAAAATTAACTAATTTGTGTAAGACAAACTGTTTCCATTTAAATATGGATAATATATTTCTTTGGCGAAGTTAGAGAGGGATACAACCCTTGCAGCCCCGCCCCCCCCTTAAACTTTTACCCAAAACATGTCATTTTCGACCATTTTAGCGCTCCACCCTTTTCAGACCCAATAGTGCAAAACATTAATAATGGGAAACTGCAACCCCCCCCCTCCCCCTTATAAAAAATTTCTAGATCCGCCTATGTATTTTACTGTTTACTACTTGGAAGCATTAAAGAAGAAGTCCTCTAAGTCATTACATTGATTTACGCCAACACTTAAAAGAGGTAGATAGGTTGGCGCAGAATTTCCTCTAGGCTCCGTTCCGTTCTACTGCACTACGTAGTGCAGTAACGGTTAGAACGAAACGGAGCCTTGACTTGCAAGGATGCGCTAAACGTAGTTACGCCGCATGATGTAAATGAAACGCAAAATAATTTGAAATTAGGTCTTGTCGGGTATTTACGCCAAACTAAGCATGCGCCAGGAGATACGCCGTTTGATGAAATTGGGCCGATGTCTCATGTATAACATTCCATATGATAATGTGATTACAATTTGAAAATAGAGAATAACATATAGCATTGGCCAATACATAGATCTACGTACATATAATACATACAACTAGTTGCTAAGGGGAAATTTGTCGTAAGTTTGTTCGTTAGTTTTTGTCGTAAGATTTCACTTACGAATGCGTTCGTGAAAAGCACATAAGAATTCACTTAAGAAGTTTGTAAGTTAAAAAACAATTCGTAAGATTTCTTGTAAAAAGGGCTACAGGTTTTTCATATTTTTATAGTTTTGAACAAAATATGTTATTTAATCCAAAATTCCCCGTGACAATGATTATGAATAACTTTAATACTTTCCATTACAAGTGTCTATTGATTCAATGGGATTATATTCTTACTTTAAAGAGAAATACGACGACTGTGATATAGTTGTAATTACTTCCCAATATTCAACCTTTTCGTAACAAAAACAAAAAAGCGACTTTTTATACAAATTTTGTCACTTTGCCGTGAAATGTTCGTGTCCCATATTTATTGACATGATCCATCTGTTGCAGTGAATTCATTTTAAGTCAGTTTCAGCCTAAATTGACTAAACTATTAACATAAGAGTGTCTCATGCTAATCGACTAACGACTTCTTGTTTGCTAGATCTACTTTAATTTGTTCCGGATCGTGTTCCATGGCATACCATTAAACAATCATTTATATCAACGATGGCCAATGAATAGCAAAGAGATAAATATTTCATTTTGGTACATTAATGGTAACAGTAGTTACATACTAATGATTTCAAAGGTTTCATCCAGTCATTGATTTTGTTTTCTGTTTGCTGTATTATTTTAAGTGGACTATCTAAATGCGTGACAAAATTGATCATCTTTTAATTGATAAACAAAAGAAGGCTATAGAGTGATTCTCACATTTTGCTCAACTATAGCACATTCGAATTTATAAAGTACAGTTGCACGAGAACATCGAAAACATAAATAGGTACCATGAACACCACAAAGTGTGGAGAACAAGATTCGAAAAAGAACTTGGACGTTAAATCACATTGGTCTAATTTTACTCAGGAGGCAACTGTGCATGGAATAAGTAAATTATCCGGATCTAAGTTCAAGACGTGAGTTGTATTTTATCACATATTTTAATGTACTTTCCCCGCAAAATCATCTTATAAAGTTATATTTATAAAAATACTTTCTATATACATTATGTATTTTGTATTGTTGTTTATAGCGTTACTAAAGTTACTTATAATAAAATGACTACGAAATCCATCTGTACGATGAATATTCCATAATGCATCCAGACATTACTTTTCAATGGACAAAACTTCTTGCATAAATAGATATTCAATACAATAGTCATGTGCTGCAAACATAAAAGTGATATAAAATTCAGGAATACTCTGTATACATCTTGATGAAAATAAAAGTCATTTTTAACAAAGAAAAACGAGGAGTTAATGGCTCAGTTATGTGGCAGAAATCACCATGGAGCTATACAAAGGATAATCGTAAACGCTTATTAGATATCTTTGAAAATGAGCCATGTTTATGTCTTGACTAGCATATACATGAGACTTATAATTATACATCAAAGAAAGAGGTAGAGTAGGCGATGTGGTACAGATCCCACAAATAAGAAACTGAAATAAATATATATTTTTGTTAAAATTCTCCTGAAATCGTCGCAAAGAAAGTGACTTCGACATGAACCAACCGTAATCTAGGTATCTGATCTGTAGGAGTTCCGACTAACACTCAGAGGGAAGGAGGTTCAGGACGTTACTTCCTCTGAAAAAAGTCGTCATTGATTCCCACAGCCCTAAAAGTCAGTGTGTAATCCATTAGGAAGAGTTTGCATAAGCTTAGGATTGTAGAGGTACCCAAAACAAGACTTATTTTCTTGCAAGACTCTCAAGGTCATATTTTGAATGTCAATGGCACAGGCTTTACCAAAATCTAAGCAGAACGAAGCTTATGTATTCCAAAGGAACAGTAGAATAACAGTAACTGTAATGGAAAATAAAGCATGCACAAGATAGAATTTATGTAATTTGACGGAGCCAATGCGTTGTAGGAAGATGAAAACACAATCGATATTTAAGATCTTTGAAGACAATATATTTTCAAGAAATTACTTTGCAATCCTTTATTTTTATAAAGAAAGTAAAAAACGAAGAAGTACCAAAGGGTAAAAAAGTGATATGTTGCTGTGACTTTCGTGAAATAATTGGCTGCCCACTTCTGAGTACCTCTATATTGTTTCTTGTCAGATGTCTCCTGTTTTCTCTTCTGTTTCTAAAACTAAGGACTATCTGCCACTTGGATAGCTTTATCCTTAGACGGGATCATTGGCTCTTACTTTTCGGTCAATTGGCAATGAGTTTGCTCTTGAAACAAATATACTTTCGATTTCCACAGTTTATCATTGAGCATCACTGAAGAGACATAAGTTGTAGAAATCCTTACATGGTTCACAAATCAATACACGAAAATATGTTCTGATATGTTTTGTTACCATTGGGTTGATACCGCTGCTGGTGGACCTTTAGTTGCCGAGGTGGACCGTTAGTTCCCGAGGGTGTCCACCGTCCAGTTTTCAGGACCTCTGTATTGACGCCAAATATAAACTTTAAGATTACCATTACACAGTTTTGTGAATTATTCTATTTGTGTGCATGTCTTTGGTAATTTGTGTCATACAGCTTTGACAGATGCCCTCTGTTTTCTCTTTTAAACCCAAGGATATCTCCCTCATACATAGTTCTGTCCTTAGATAGGTTCTTACCTTTATGTTAATTTTGAAATGAGTTCATCAAATATTTATACTTTCGGATTCCACAAGGTGGGCATTTTGCATCACTGCAGACACATAAGTTGTCGAAATGCAAACGTAGTGCATCAGATTCATATATGTTTATATATTTTTATTACAGTATTTCATGTGAATACATTTCCTGCAATTTTTACAATACATCTATAACAATTCCTCTTTTGTTGTGTTATTGAAGACTTGGATACTTTACGATTGCTGGAAACAAACACTCTAATGGCTGTTTAAATAAAAAGTCATTTAGTATGCCGAGTATTGTTGTAATTTGTCATCTTATATAGTTTTACATTACATCGATTTTGTAAAAATGCGTAATAGAATTCTAATGTTTGTGTATGATTTGAATGATTCGGAATTGATGTAGCACAATAGCAATAGCAATCGATTTGTTTTGTTCTAATTACTAAGATAGCTGCAGGATGTTTGAATGGTTGGTTGGTTGATTAGTGTTTTACGTCGCTTTCAACAATATTTCAGTTATATCGCGACATGGAAGCAGGAGGTTACCAACCTCTTAAACATAGTGGCGCAACCCGGGAATCGAACCCGGATCGTCGGCGCCGCAAGCCAAGCGCTTAACCACTACACCAAGCCTGCCCCTCAGGATGTTTGGTTCACTAATACAACGTTGAGGCAATTCATCGTTGAGGTATGATAAAAGGTTTTCCAACCAATGTACTAAAGTTCATGTAGGATAGAAAGAATTTTTCGTTATAATCTTCATCTAAATACCTTTTCTCTGTCCCTGTTCCAATTTCTGAATCTCTACAGAATAGAATAATTCATGTTGGTCCATGAGGTACTCGTATATGGCATCTATGACGCCATCATTCCTTTTGAAATTATTACCAGGAAGGCAAGAGTTTAGTTTTAAGGACAGATAGAAGCAGTACGATAGGAATAAATCTAGACAATATGGATATGGGGAATGAGGTAGAACCCCAAAGCTATATTCCGTCGTAGCCAACATATCAGCTTGCGAAGTGATAAAAAGAACAGGACAAAACTAGTAAGCTTTCCTTTCCTCTTACGCACATTCTCGTGACGCATTTGTATAATATCGTGGGGTATTCCTAAAAAAAGTCCATCACGATTATTTCCTGACTATTCCAAAAAAAGATAGAAATTATGACTCTCCCGTCTGAGGAAATTCTATAGAATTTATACGGTTCAGGGTGAATCCATAGCATGCTTTGTTTCAAAATGGTGAACTCAAGTTTCATCCTGAGTTTAACTCATAAAATCCTCGGAATCATACTAATAACGAGAAAAAAAAGATACATTATACCTGTTTCTCTTTGGATCTTCAGTCAACATTCTAAGGACAAATCCAGCCTATACATCATCCATGACCATGATGTCGGTGAAAATTGATTTAACAGTCGCATAACTTATGCCAGCTTCTCTGGCTATATCTCGGAGGTTTCTCCTTCTGTCACTCATGGCAAGAGTATTCACAATAGAAACATATTCTTCTGTTGGCCTCCTAGGGACGTCCTTATGTTCAATTTTCTTCAATGTGCTCCTTTCCCCTACTAAATTATATAGGCTATCATTTAACAGTAATATAAGAAGTTTACTTCTTATCAGGGTTTTCAAGAAGTCCTCTTGAAATTACTTGGAATCATCCCGTTCTTTCGCCCAATTTCGGTTTTCTTCCCTATGGCGGATTATGTAACCCTTCACTTTTTAACAGCAAATTCTGTATGTAATTAAAGCTTTGAAACAGTATTACTCTCCCTCTCTAACAAAAAGGTTAAACATTTGAGTTCTGTACTTATTCATTGCATCAAAGTATATCGGGCCGAGAAGTTTTTATCATACGTTATATATTGACTTTCCTACTTTTTAAAGTGTCAAAAGAAAATTTTGTTGATGAATCTTACAGTAGTCAATATATAACGGTATACTATAAATCTGGGATAATGACATGACAATATAATGTGTGTTTCATCCTGTAATTTTTTCGTAGTTCTTAACATTCACATTAAACATTTACGAATCACTACGAAACTGTTAGCGCAGGGATACAGATACCAAAATCTTTTGGAAAATTTACAGATCAGAAATATTTGTTTTCAACAATTTGTGTCAAGCGGATTTTCTCATTTCAAATTCTACTGTGATCTAGATTACAAATTAAGGAGGGTCAGATACTTTGATTACTTCATATTGTCAGGACCTAAAATTGTCAAAGGTCCTCTACATCGACAAAATAACCATAAGATCATATCTAAGACATTCGGTCTTGCATTGGGCTCTTATACAGCTTTATACAGGCTTTTCTTTGAGCGTTGCGTAGTGACTAACAGGAAGGTTTGGACTCCACAGTCTGACCCCTTTCAGTAGAGACATCGTCCCAAACCTTGTCCCCTCTGACTGTTAGATGGGACTCCTATAGTTCAAGGGTCTGAGCTGGCTTCCAGACCAGCAGAGCACTGTTACCTCATGTTGATCTCACTATACATACTTTCGATATCATTATCTTACTCTACATCACTATATGTGTTTATATCATTTTATGATTTGAGATACTCGTTGATCCTTTTTCTCTGTATTGAGGATTATTTATAAACTTTTAAATATGTCTTTTGATTGTAATACATTTGAGACGAGTGGGTAGGTGGGCACGTAAATGGGTTAGCCCCATCAAATGAGTATTCGATTTTGACTGAAATCGCCGTCTTAAGTTGGTATCTCATCTGTCGTACAATCAATATTATTGTAATGTTACTGCATATATTGTATTACTTGTTACGTATTGTTATTATACATTTCCTTGGTGAATTATGCCGTCCACCTAAGTAAGATGTCCTACCTTTTCCCTTTTACCCCGTAATAACGAATTTTTTTTCTCTTAATTCCGACATATTTTCTCTCGCCATAACGATTCATTAATTCGTAATTCGACTTTTATCCCACAATTACGACTTTTAAAGTTTGTTCTAATTTCAATTTAACCCTCCAACCCTTTTTTAAAATCGTTTTTTAAAAAAGGCATAAAAATCCAAAAATTGAAATTTTGCCAAACTTCTGTCACAAACAGCAAAAGAAAAAAAAAAACAGAAGATATCTGACAAAGCTGTATGACACAAATCACCAAGGACCTGCACACAAAAAATAATGGTAGAATATACACGAATTGACATTACAAAAATATTCGATTATGCTGCGGTTACGATACCGACTTAGGACGGTCAACTGAAGTAGCAAACGTCACTCAATTGGTGTGGTTAATCGGTTTACGGACGCCAACCTTCCCACTCACCGCAAAGGCAGCATAATCAAAGGACACAAAGTCATTACGTTTATCATATATGTTGGTATGAATATTGTTGTTAATAATTTTAATATTGAAGTCCAAAAAAGGTGTTTTGGTGGGAAGTACTGACTTTGTTTAATTGAATTTCAGATGGGTAAATGTCAGTTATATATTTTTCAACTCAAGGTTATCGATAACTAAAATATCATCAAGATATCTAGAGGTGTCATTGAACTTATCAATAAGTTCGAAACGTTTAGAGGTTTGAAGCTTGCATAAAGTCTCTCTCATTACTGTATAAGAATAAATCTTCTATAAGGGGAGCGCGGCTAGTGCCCATAGGAATCCCAATAATTTGTTGATAAGTTTTGCCATTACATTGTACATAAATATTATCCATCAAAAATGTGACGGCATAACACATCTCAGTACAAGTCCAATATTATAATTATCCTATTTTGTGTTAGAGAAAAATCCAGAAGTAACTGAAGAACCGAGGTATGATTTGGACTCTCTATTGAAACACCAGCGTATGAGAGACAGCAATTTGGTTTTTGATTAAGTCATGAGGTAAAGAGGTATATAGTGTCGAAAAATCAAAAGCAGAAACGTTATTAGCCTCAAAATTTCTCAAACGGAATTTTTCAATGACTTCGTTAGAATTTTTGATAGACCAAAAGTAATTGACGTTATTATTGTTGAAGACAGCATTACAATACTTGATAACATGGTCTTTAACTGCAGTAAGAGCGGAGGTAATATGTTTAGAAAGCACATTTGTAGAGCAATGAGTGGAATTTGATATAAAACGTGATTTATATGGATTTTTGAGTAATTTGGGAAGCCAATGCATTGCTGGAAGATAATTTTATCAATGCTTAACTTGAAGTCACACATAGCTTTACAGTGGTCAGATAGGATCTTATCTTTAAACAATGGGGTTTCAACATACGTAGAAGTAGAGTTAAATTCCGTCATAAGAACTGTAATAAAGTATTTTTTTTCAAAGAATTATAATATTATTAGCTGCTTTGTCAGCAAGTACGAAGACATAAGTATTATGTAAATCAACCATTTTCTTTTTTATAGATTGGGCTGTTATATAATGCTGTTGTTTGAATAAATGGGGATTACTTGTAATATTGTCTATGCGAATATCGATAATTTTTAAGATTTCACTTTTCCAGTCATTCAAGGCACGTGTTTTTAAACTTTCTTTTTACACCATCGTTTACAATAAGTGTTTAATGCTTTTTCAAAAATATCTCCGCATTTCGTCAAATCTATCCCAGAAGATAATCTATACTTTGGTCCTTTATTAAAAAGTGAACGTAAATATCTATCCGAAATACAATTCAGATCACCTGTAATAATATGGCTCGCAGACCGATAAATGCGTTCAAGTCTACTAAAGTTAGTATTTACTGAAATCGTTTTCTTTTGGGGTCTCCCTTCACCGTATTTGTTTTGATTAACTGCACATGCGCGAAGTCAGGTTATGGTTGTATTTAAGGAATACCCTCTTTATTTACGAAGTATTTTCTTATTATTTTGATATCTCCGAGGGTTTAAATTGACCAAAAAATTATTAACGCAAAGTTTATAACTTCAGTCATGCGAGAAAAATACAGATTTTGTTTTACATGCCATAATTTTAGAAATTATAACGAATTGTAGGTAAACATTTTTAATGTTTAAAAAAACATAGCAAAGACATATATATCATATTAGGAATAAAGAATATTTTTCACATTTCAGAGCAGTGTGGGCTTCTATACTCCTGTGCAGTTTCACTTATCTTGTGTATATACTCAGCAAACAACTAGTGTACTACTATAGTTATCCGTTACGTTCAGAAATGACTGTGGAATTCCACAAGGAAATGTTTTTCCCCGCTGTCACTATATGTAGCCTGAGTTGGCGCAACAAATCTCTGACAGACAACAGTCCGCAAGCAGATATCTTTTATGGTTCAGTTCACCAACTTCGAGATATACTCCCAGAGGTTAATTGGAGTGACCCATTTTACAATGAATCCGGATATTTTGAAGACGGAGACATTTCAAATTTTAGAAGTTCATCGATGTTAATGGAAAACATGCTGAGGCATTGTTGGTTTGACAATGCCCTTCTCGATTGTTCTTCATATTTCGAATCTGTTGTGACATTTCTAGGACAATGTTTCACATTTAATAGAAATTCTAAACTCAAAACACGATTTTATGGCTCAAGAAATAACCTTAGGATTTATATTGATGCTAATCTGGATTGGTATACGTGGGGAGAAGATTTGTCAGCTGGAATACAGGTGAGGTTCTTTTTTCTTTTTTTACATCGTAACATTTTGTCCCAGTGATATTTGTATTACCAGCTTAATGCTTAAATAAGAAACAGATATTCTCGCAGCCGCACGTTGTGTTCATTGCTAGGGAGGCCCAAATCTTTCCTTAAAAACACATGAGATACACTTTTTAGATACCTATAAATACTTTATTTGTATCACAACATACCAAAGAATAAGTAAGTTACAAAGCATGTTTTATAGTCAACGAACTCTGAAAATTTCACCGGTTTATCTCGAGTACTTTACAAGATATGAGGATTTGAAAATGGACAATATTGCATTTTCACACCTTTTTCAAGCAAATGAAAATGCACAACCTCGCAATTTTATGAGTGTATAACTTAATCAGTTATGCTTAAATTTGTGATTTATTTATATTAATCTACTTTATGTACTACAGGTATTACGAAAAAAGATAAAAACATTGGTTGTAAGTCTTATTATTTCAAATATAATCTCTTAAACTTGACAGAGAATGGTTTTTTACTTTGATGAAAATGACGAAGTCGAAATGTCCAAGGTCATTTTTCTAAAAACTTATAGAAGGATTCAAACAGGGTCAAACAGACGGTTGAGGTGATATTACGTAATATTTTAGCCGCACAGGTGACAGGTGATCGCCCTAGACGACGTTAACTCGATATACCCTCGATATACTGAAAATATTGCAATTTGATTAGGAAGTCAACTATTAAAGATATTATAGAATTCGTCTTGGGACTGGCCATCTGATTGCACATGACGAAGAGTCAAGGCTGTCGCTGGTGTTTTCATGCGAGCTGTACTGAAAAACACACGTTTTCGAGTACCAATTACAGGTATATGGGGGGAATATTAAAATTAGAATTATTTTCTATAAAGTCTTCAATACACAGTTATCTAAATAAAAAATTACAAATTTAAAACCTTTCTTTCATTCTTTTTTCTTTTTTTTTTTATTGGCGTTTCGCAGTACCTTAACATAACTTGATCTGTCATTGTTATATATTTGACACTTCTTCTCTCATTTTAATGTCTACAGTGGCGGATTTATAGGGGTTGCTCCCCTTTTTGCCACAATTAATAGTAAATTTTCAGATTTCGCCCCTAAATTAGCAGAGTATTTTGGTTTATATTGAACTTTCACTTGTGCGCCCCCCCCCCCCTTTCCCATTTGGGAAATTCTGGATTCGCCACTGATATAAATACCAAAATTAATTAAAGAGGATTAAAACCAAATCAATTGAATCAAAATAGGCTCGTAGTCTCGTCATTTTTCCTTTAACAAAAATGTCTGCCTTAAACATGAATAAATTATCCCCCCCATCTTCCTTTCGCAGAGGTCTAGACTTATCTGCAATTAAAATGTTAGTCTGAAGTTGTAAACACTGGGGTCAGTAATGTAAACTATATGATGAAATGATGTCTTATTTCATCGCACAATATAAGTCTTGGTATTTATTACATTGAAATGTGTATTTCTGTACATAATTCTATACGACAATACGTCGAGGTCGCCCCGAGTCAGAGGAAACACGTGTAAAATCGTATCAATAGAGCTACAAAATTACAATAAACAATATGAAATCGTCATATATTTAATTAATGTAAATAATAATAATTATCAATTCGAATGTAAAAATCGTTTATGGTAAGTATTTAACCCACGCCGTTCTTTAAATGTTTGAGAAATAAAATTTTGTAAATAATAGCTACGGGGTAATTTTTTCACAAATAGGATAATCATAATTACTTCTATAGACATTGTTTTCGTTATGTGTTCTCTTATTTAATAACTATATAATGCACGATTGTTTACTATGTATATCGATGTAATCAAATGACTCGTGAAAACAATATGGCGGACCGTTGTTTTGGCAAAGAGGAAGACGCTATCTTTTTATTTTCAAATGTTTGTAGTCATTTATAGGTATATTTTCATAAAAATGGTATCAAAAGAATCGGGGGAAACATACTTATCGCATATTATGGGCCGGTAGAAATAAATCAAAAACTGAAAATTATATATTTGAAAAAAAACTCATGTGTGCCCGCATCGCACATCGTTTTCGCTTCGGCGATCAGTTGTATACAGGTAATGGAGGTATCTACCTGAAAAACCTCACTTCACTGGATTTCATACAACCGTGACCCCGAACAACACCAGTGAACATATTGCTTTTATGCTCATTGATTCTAAGCGCGCCGTCAATTATAAGGCAAATTAAACATCTGGCTGTACCGCCGCGGTATCGTTAGATATTTTAATGATTTTAGCTATTTTCAAATTGCCCTAATTTCTTTATTTCTACTCCAAATGAGATGACATTTTAGAAATGAATATTCTAATGATATGATTTTGATTTACATGTTAGAAATATTTCCCGATAAATTATTGATGCGAAAATTGCAAACAGCGCATTTTGATTAATTTGAACCTGGTCATTTGCGATGGGTCTCACTATCATTGCATCATTGAAGATTCATTTACAATGTAATAATAAGTAAACTGATAATCAGAATTGGAAGTGAAAAACAATACAATCGCGGAAGGGCAAAATAAAAAAATTCAGCAGATCGAAAAAAAAAAAAAAATCAAAGCGAATCTGCTTGATATCATTTACATATTCTGTATTTATTTATTTATTGATCTGTTTATTCATTTGCTTATTTGTTATCATTATTATTTTCGTCCAGTCTAGTCTCACAAAATGTTGTTTATGTATTTCAAATACTCGTCAAAGCTCCGCTACCTTTTAAATACTGTTGCTACTTCACAAGATTTCAGCCTCATTCTCAATACGGCGTCGCCTTCGTATGTTTATTCTTATTCTCTTGCAAACCTTCTAGATAATATATTGGTCATTTTTTCTTCCAAATGCTTTATCTATGTCAGAAGAAGTTAACACTAGTTCTTGCAATATTCGACATTTAAATAGACCAGTACCTATACCGTCATACGTGTCAAGTACCTTATACTAATGTATACTCAGTGGTTAATTTCTCAAGTAATAAATGCGACAATTTGGTGTAAGCTGAATTGAGTAGTTTGGCAGAACTGATCATACAAACTAATATTTTTGTATAAGTTGTGTGGCTATTACAATATGAGTTTGTTATATACATACATTTCCTGTTTTTATCAATTGCACTGTCTCATTGTAGATTCAATAATACAGCAGAAACATAAAAATGTGATTTCCTCTTTTCATATATTTCGTGTGTGAATTTAAATAAGTGTTGCAGTGTATTTGCGACTTGAAAGAGCTCAGTTACCTCTTCCCATGTGCTTCTGTATAAAATTCTGGCATCATCTCATTCATCGCTTTTTCGTTAAATCTACATTCAGATAACATGGCAGCAGTTACCTCGTGTTTTCTTAAATTGCAATTTCCGGACTTAAGAATAATTCCATAGCTATGTCAATGATTTGTTTCTAACATTTGCAATTAAATTCAAAATACTTGCTATCAAAATACAAAGTTATTGGTGTCGGGTGACTAAGCCACTACCAACAGTGCACCACAGCGGACATTCACGGACCCAGAAATTCAGATGTGAGTCTAGGTGCCCGGAGAAGAAATTGTCTCCTAAATGGCTAGACACATCCGCCATTATTGCTTTTACATACAGATGAAACAAATGTAAATCAGTACTGTATATAACAATGAATGTTTAGAAAAATACGAAAGTAACTGGTGTCACATGACTATGGCACTAACAACAATGTACCACAGTGGACATTCACGGACCCCTGAAATTCAGGGGTGAGACCAGGTGCCCGGGAGGAGTGAGCGTCTCCTGTTTGGCTAGCCACACCCGCCGTGAATGCCCTTACATACAGACGAAACAAATATAATTCAGCACTGTATTTATACATAAATGTGAACAAACACTGTGTAGAAAGTTTCACAGCCACATAACATCAGGAAAAAGGGTATAATAACACTTAAGTCAAACCCTCCACGGGGAACTTTTTTATTGCCAAACACCAGGAAAAAGTATAACACTTAAAACAAACCCTCGGCGGGGAATATTTCTAGAAGCTACACACTGTCAAGGGAATACGTGTGAATCAATCTCAATGACTTATAAATTACTTACCTTCCTGTAGTCTTTGCCTTTTGTTGTCTTCTTTTGTTTGTAATTGATGTAAGTGATATACAATAATTCTTTGACGATAAATGAATATTTATCGCTCACTCGCCTATCACGACATTAAACATTTTTGCAGGTAATAGTCCACGACCCTGATATCTTCCCTGATGTACAAAATGAAGGATTTAGAGTACAACCAGGAACATCGGCTTACGCAGAAACCTTGAAACATACGGTGAGTAAAGGATATTGAAGGATATCATTGATATCTGACTAAAGATACAAAAGAAAACACGCTTAGAAATGAAATGTATTAAGTGAAATACCCACCCTCATTTCAATACTACAACAACAACAACAACAACAACTACTACTACTACTACTACTACTACTACTACTACTACTAATGATGATGATGATGATAATAATAAGAATAATGATGATGATGATAATGATATATAACTATCAATTAATCTTCAAACGAATATGGCCCTTAATTTAAAAATTGAGGATAGAAGATCTACTGCTTACTGCATCGTGTTGGCCCTTCGTATAGGTTTGATTTTCTGAACAATTAGTCAGGCATACGACATCGCTTTATAAATGTTATTATCTATTATCTTTGCGTATGAAAAAATATTCAAACAAAAATTCCTTGTATTCATACAGGCGATATTCATTAAACTCTATGAAACTAAGTTCCCATGTTTCCTGAATGGTTGAAAACACTGTCTTGCATATCCGTCAAATATAGCATGAAGTAACAGTTAACAAACGCACCATACTGACTTTAGATAGCAACGCTAGATCTGCTATATAAAAGGGTGACTGGTGTTCTTAGACTGCTACACTCTCAGGAATATACGATCGGTGACATTCAAGGACTATGGCGTGTATGAGATCAGTTTCCTAGCAAAAGAAATCATCTTTCGCTTGTGTAGTCACATTTGTCATGTATGCTCAAGGAAGAAAGAAAAGTTATAGACTAAGCCATAATACAGAAGTCACCATGGAAATATACAGTGTTAAGTGTAATGATATGAAAAAAAAAACACATACGGACATCAGAAAAGTATTCGATTATGGCGATTACGGATTATTACCGACTTAAGACTGTCATTTGATATGACAATATTCTAAATAATCAAAGAACACATTAAAAAAGAATAAATTTTCCTCCATATAGAGATAAAGGATCAACCAATGTCTCAAGTTGAAAGGTCATAAAAATATATATAACACGTATGGCAATGCAGAAAAAGATAAAGTATCAAAATAAATAAAGCGACATCATAACGGGGAAACAGTGCCGGTCTAGAAGCGAGCTCAGACCCTTGATCTGTAGTAGTCCTGATTACCAGTCAGAGGGGACGAGGTTCAAGACCATGTTTTCTCTGAGGCAGGTTTCAATAAGTTTCTCGTCATTCCCACCGCCCAGTTAGTCAGCGTGCAAGGTTCAAGTAAACGTCTGTATAAGGCTGTAGACTTATAGTCTTTTTGATGATCTCCGGATCATGTTGTCTATGACGAAGAAGTTAAATCATATTGGAACCCGACTTAGTCACGTTGTCGGAACCTTTGAGCCCTCCTAATTTTGTATACAAAATCATCGTAGAAATTTGGAATGGGAAATTCCATTGGATACAGATTGTTGAGAAGTGATATCTCCGAATTTAGATAAACTAAATATAGAACATATACACCTTTTAATAAGCTCTGGTTACGATCTTAAGAATTTGCAAAAAGTTTATCTAAGTTTATGATATCTGTAACCCTGAGTTAAAGGTTTCAAAGTAATATGTAAATGTTTGGTGTGAAAGTTCAAAACATGAGTGCAGTCCCTGGCAAATCGAACCTACTTAGATATATAGATGTCATATGATGGGAGTCTAAGAACATCTCCATCCAAATAAATGAAATTTACAATAGGAAATACAAAATCGTCACGTTTGTCGTAAATATAAGTATGAATTTTATCGTTGATTGTCTTAATGTTTTAGTTTAAGAAAGATGTTTCTGTATTGTAAGTATTAGCTTTGTTTAATTGAAATTCAGATGGATATATTTCAGGTATATATCTTTCAAACGGGTAATCGATGCTTGAGATGTCATCAAGATATCTAGATGTATCATTGAATTTATCAGTCACTTCAAACCGCGTAGACATATGAGTAGAGTGAATAAAGTTTCTCTCATAACAATATAGTAATAAGTCTGCTATAAGAGGTGCGCAGTTAGTACCCATAGGAATCCTAACTATTGGCTGATAAATCTTGCCATCAATATGTACGTAAATTTTCCCAAAAAACCTCAATAGTGAGTAGCTAAAAATCTTTTTATGCTCCTGGATCGATAGGGGGCATATTGTCTTTTTCCTGTCTGTCCGTCTATTGTAAACTTTCACCTTGGCCATAACATTTGAACCCTGAGGGATAGAGATTGCATATTTGATATGCATACTCAGCTAGTAAAGCCCTTCCAAATGACACCAAAATCGATGACGCTTTGACCTTGACAATACCTTCACGCTATAGATAACTTTTTGGTTTATTAGTTTTTCACAGTTTGCTCAAAATCCTTTTCATATTTTTTCAAAGGTTCGATATATCATAGAATTTCTCTTCCATTTGATTATTTGAAATAAATGTGTTACTGTTGCAGTTTTCATTTCTTCCTCGGCCGTTTCAAGCTTTTGGATCCGATTACTGTGAAAAAGACCTTCCTAAATGGACATACCATAACCGCTCCTATGTCTTCACCACGAGCACCTGCTTTCAAAAATGTTTCGCATTGGCAACTTACGCATGGTGTGGATGTCGACATTTTATGGATGCAAGTAAGAAAACATGATTTAGTCAATAATAAAGGTATGGTCTAGTTATATGACGTGTTACTGAGATGTAATCAATTAACAAAATCAGTTACAGTATGGATTCAAAAGAGTAAAATGCGTGGCCCGGTATTCATAGTCCAGTTGAACACTACAACTTCAGTGGGATTGTTTCAGTAAGAACAAGAGCATATCTCATGATCAATTGATATGAGAACAGATGACCGGAAGGGATAAAGTCTGCTGCTAGCATCCTATACCCCTTGCAAATGTTCCATAGAGAACCTCTTATTTTCTGTGGTAAATTAATAAAGCAAAGTTGTGAGGTCGGTAAAAGAACGAATGTTTGTGTTTCAGCCAACCAGATAAATTTCTTTGAAAGGTACGTTCATACTGCCCCACAATATTTTCGTATGACAATTTCATGCGTTTGATTTCGTAGCCCTACGTGAGTAATTTTATTGTCAAACGCCTGGCTAGAAAAAGTGCAACTACGTTCCCTAGGAAGAACTAGAGGTGGGGAAACCATTGTGTAAGCAATCCCTGCTCACTACCTCCATTACTCCAAAGGCTTTTGAGCGTGTTTAGTGTTAGTGTCCTTCTCTGATCGAAAATAATGAAAAACAAACAAACAATCAAAGGCGGAAACATTTATATTTCTCGAGCAGCAGAAGCTCCGAAGAACGTGTAAATACCAGAATTTAAAACTCAATCCCTTGCAAAAATTGTGTAATAACCGGATAGAAAAAGAATTTTAAGTGCGCTGTGAATTATCGATATATGGGAAGTCCTGCCCACTGACGCATGCACAAGCTAACATAAACAAAGTAACATGTCAATTAGAGAAAATTCCCACTAAGAGAGAAAGAGTTTTCTGCTTGATACCGTAGGCAACATGCAGTGTAAGATCAAACCTATAATGTGATAAATCGGATGAGTGAAACAGGAGTATTTCTGTTTAATTCATTTATGCAAGTTATAAAGATAGTTGCTGTTGGTGTTTATTAAGTATTATGACATGTCCGGTGCTAAATCACAGTCAACAGTGAAGAAAATCTAGGGGCTCACTGAGGGAAATTGATGCTTATTCATTAATATTCTTACGGCGCTAGCGTTAATGAAGCTTACTCAAAGTGATATCTCTGGATCCCTTTGAGGTTCAATTCCGAAACTTTGCACATGTCTTTATATATCATCTATCAATATACAACAAAATATCCGGTCTACATTCAATAGATTTAATGTCTCATGAAAGACACTGTCCATTTGGATCGCAGTCACCTGAAATAGAATCGGTTAAACCGTAGTTACAATAAGTACAAAGTGAAAATTAGTACAACGCATTCTCCGTCATTTCTCGTTTGGATCTAAATCTAATGTGTATATCCTTTACAGTTGATGGCAAGATATGCTCTAGATATCAATACTCAAAGTGTTACGTATCTACAAAAGGTATGATTATATGAGCTTTCACTCTTCTCTTCATACGTTAGATACTCAAATTATAACAAAACAACCAATAAAGAAACATGCCCTTTAATTTTTCATCGCATGTCTCCTCTTCAGTCTTTTCGAACGCATGCATTACGGCATAAATTAAAAGAGTATTTCTTTACCTCTAGATATTTTGCTAATTAAACAATTTTCTAAATAGAATATTTTCATCATAAAAGAAACTAAACAAAATAAATGATAGCGGAAGCATTGTGACATTGTCACAATACTTCTTGGTGCTTCCTTAGTTTTATTTTTGATGATATTTCTTATAAGACTTCGTCATGAATGACATTGATATCAGAGAAAAATGTAACTGTCATCGGCCCTGCTATTTCAACACATACACAACCAGCATGTCAACAGCGACATTTCCATCAGATTTCATTGCAGAAAAATTTGAGCAATCTGGCGAAGAGGGTGCGTCTTATCTCAAGTAAGAATTTAAGAATTCTAATAACACACTATTACATATGTTTTGCCATAGTACAGTTTTATCAGAAGATTATATCACTAGGCATTAATCAGTTTGTTGATACAAATTTGGGCAATCAGAATTAGATTAAAGATCGTTCAGTTGTTACAAATCGGAGTCATTATCATAGCAGTATAATTGACGAATATAAGGGTCTAACCAAACCAATTTATTGACTATTGTTATATTTAATGACCGTCCTATGTCGGTATCGTAACTGCACGATAAACGAGGATTTTTGCTATATCTTTGTGCGTTTTTTTCCCAATAGATTATATACTGTATATTCCCGTGGTGACGTTTGTCATACGGCTGAGTCAGTAAGTTATACATCTTGAATTTTGTGGTTGATTAAAACTGATTTTGTTTTCATCATTCTGATATGATGTTCAGATTTATATGTTAAGACAAATGCGTATATGACTCCTGTAGTCAATTTGTTTACCATAATTGTTGTTGGAATCAAATATTACATACTAGACAATATAGTGTATATCATTGTTAATATTTTACTTACAGAAGGAATGGAATATATCTCAATGTATATTTCAAAGACCTTAGTACGCATACCTTTAGACAGTCACCTCTTTACTCAAGCATCGGAGAGGTATTAGGTGAGAGTTGTCAAAAATACGTTCTTCCAATTGATTTGTGTTAAGTTATGTACACTTTCTAACGCGGCTTCTGAATGGTCGTTCACAGCATGATAAAAATCGAGAGTCACATCCGAACCGGTCAGAAGTTGTTTTGGGAAGTGTACTTGTCGAGTTTAAATAGCATCTGGGATGGGGTCACGGAGGATGAAAAACAATCAAATGTAACGTGAGGTGATAGGAGGGATAATCGATACAAACAATGCTTTATCGCTGGTTCCTCAAAGTGTTCCACAAAATCTGTATCGCTGTTACTCACAGAAATACTATTAGGAATTAAATCTGACCTTTATAGTTATTGCGAAACAATGTATTTAAGAAGTGGAATTAATGAGATGTGGATCCTATAAAAAAATTTAAAAGAGTTATTCGAACATCTGAAATCAAAAATCAAAAAGTTTTACTGAAATTCACTCCCTCATGTCCTTTGACTTTTCGACTCTTTGCACAACTATCCCTCATCAAAAATTAAAAGGCAGATTAGCCTAAATTATCCAAAATGCATTTACTGGTAAAACGGAAGCTGCAAATTCAAATATATAGTGATAGGCCATGATAAAATTTACTTTTTCAGGGAAAATTCTGATTAAACAAAAAAAAAGTAAATAAATAAACTGAAACAGATGTTATCCAAATGTTGAACTATCTTATCGAAAACATCTTTGTGGTGTTTGGAGAAAAAGGTTTTTCAACAAATTGTCGGCATTCTAATGGGTACAAACTGTGTCCCGCTTCTTCTGGCTGACATATTCTTTTACTCATACGAAGCTGAATTCATTCAGTCTTTGCTTTGGCAAAGAAAGAAACAACTGGCTCTTAGCTTCAATTTCACGCACAGATATATGGATGACTTGCTTTCAATTAATAATCCTTCATTAGCGGATTACATTAGCATCATCCATCCAAGTGAACTGGAGGTCAAAGAAACCACAGAAAGTAGTAATTCTATTTCGTAATTAGATATTATGTTGTTTTTCGGCATTGATGGTCAATTGAATACCTCACTCTTTGACAAAATTTCGCTATCATAAACTTTCCTTTCATAAGTAGCAACATTCCATCATCTCCGGCATACGGCTATTCATATCTCAATTAATACATTATTCCACAGCTTGTTCAAATTACAATGACTTTGTTCTGAGGGCTAGGCCAGGGTTATATATGTGCTAGATTAACAACGTCACTGAGAAAGTTCTATGATAGTTACGAGACTGTTATTACACAATATGATATCGTGTTATCCAGACTGATTCCGATCATTTTACACATATTTGACAAATCTATAATAGAAGGTTACCTATTTTGACTTCTCCATATATAAATATATATGGAATTTACACGATTTGGCTCTTTCTATTGGGTATATGTGACTTGTGTTTCTAGCAAGCAGGAGATGCTCACTCTCCTTGAGCACCTGATCTCACTCCATCAAGGGAGTTCATATATGTTGTTCAAGTAGACATTTGTCGTTGTTTTCTATTTGCTTTTCATTTTCATTGATTTTGCATATCCTTTGGTCTCATGATTTCCGGACTTATGGTTTGAATTTATTCATCATCTATACATTGACATCTCGACATTATTTCTCAATGTCCAACTAAACTATTTTTAGCAAAATTACGATTTCCTTGGCTCATCATGCCGTAGTTTCGCATGGATTTGGACAATTTATGTATGGATGTGTAGATAAATATGTCTGCTTTTATCTGATACCACGATTGAGACGATTTGTGAATGTCTATATCTTTTAACAATTGTTAAAACAATTTATATTTCAGGTCAACTTGGCGGACAGATGGGCTTATTTTTAGGTGCAAGTATTGTATCGTTCATTGAAATTGGTGAATTTGTGGTCACATTGCTTGTGTTAACTTATCGCAAAGCCCAGCGTGGAAAGAAGACAGACTCTGTAAAAGGATTAAAAAGTTAATATACGGTTGACATCATTTGAAATTAGCTGCATGTGTTAATATATTTTCGAGTATTTTTGTTTCTCTTTGGTATTACTTAAAATTTGTTGAGAAATATATTAATGAAATAAATGGAATTACGATGATTTTAATTTTGAATATGACCAGTGTGAAGGTTTCTTTGTAGTGTGATTTTAGTACCCAATAACACAGTAGTTTAGTAAATTTCCTTTTAGTATTTATTATTTCTACAAAAACAAAAAGGAAACACACAAAAAAAAAACACCCCCCCCCCCCAAAAAAAAAAACACACACACACGCACACACACAAAAAAAGCAATTTGGATTTTATTTCAGTGACATTTATTTATGTTTCCAATAAATAAATTATGCAACATACTCTTTGACTCTTTATTCATTTTAAGGTATCCGATGTACAATTAGCTCATTCAACTCCGCAGTTTCCGTAAAGACCTCGGGAATTATTGGGAGAAAAATAAAACATAATTATTTTTCATTTTAAATTGCGAGGCATGCTTAAAAGTGCGCATATTTCAATTTCAAAATCGATGTGTTTAACAGAAATATACTTTAATACTTACAAACAAAAATAATACTAAAAAAAACACCCTTCCTTCATTTGTCAATATGACGGCACCCGTACGAAAAAGAAGTAAAAATCGAAAATCATTCAAAATATACAGGAAAATACGGATATTTTAATTGATCATAATTATATATCGGGCCATACATGTGAGAACATCGAAGGTTGTGATGCGTGTTGTCCTGGAGTAGGAAAGGTCATAGGTAGCAAAAAGTCCGAATGAGTGGACACAAGGACGGCGAGTTGTGCAAGGGGGGGGGGGGGGGGGGGGTTATGGATAATTATCGTATGTCTGGCATTAGAATGAAATATGAGATCAAAAGGAAAAAAGTCTATTATGTAGATGTCCAACTATATGAAATCCATATCATGTACATGTATATTGGTAGTGTTGTACCTATATTATAAAAGTGTTTATCTTCATAGGACATACGTCATGTAAAATGATAGTGTTATACCTGAAATATGCAAGTCTCTACTTATGTGGATACCTGTATAATTATACCCCTCCTCTGCAACATTGTTTTGGGATATAGTGGAATCACAATGACATGTCACCCCATGTCTGTCCATCCGTCTTGTTTATCTTGAGTGTCATACATACCAAACTTGTATTAATGATATATCTTGTAGTACTTAGACTGGTGCTTGCTTCAGATTGTGTATCTGACATACATTTTGTTATTTTGTGACTTTGTTACAGAATTTAGGCCTGTTTTACAAATTGGTTGCTGTAGGTATTTGTCCCGTTAGGAACTTTTATTGACCTTATAGACTAGAAAATAATAAATATTAATATGTATAGGTTTATCTCTTTTTATTTTAAATCACCATAAATATGGAGGAAGATATGTAGGAATCTTTTGGTTATCTGTCCATATCTGTGTAGTGTCTGTTCTTTTCATAATTCAGAAAGCTGTCATTACCGTCGAGGTAAAACTTGCTTGATGGAGGCAAATATTGTTATCAAAGCTTTCTCAGAAACATATTGCATTCTTTTAACATTCATTTATATATCATTAACTAGATTGACCAAAAAAAAAATACTGATGGATAGATACAATGGGCATGAATTACAATGTTGGCTAAGATCCGAGATGAGCAAAAATAAAAAAAAAATAAAAAACCTCCCAAAAAAAAAAATGTTATTGTACATTTATGTTGATTATCATGAAAGGTAGCCTTCTTAAATTTCTTTAATTAATGCAGAGTGGTATCTGTGTAAATCTCAGGAAGATTATGGCTACAGAAAGGGAAATTTTAACATCCAAACTGGCCCATTACAGAGTTATGCACAGGTATTACGCAATAATGTTTGACGTGGAGGAGTTATCTCCCCTAAGTAATTTTAGAAGAAAAAAACCTTATTTTCTTGAACCACATACATGTGCCTTTTGAATGCACATATGATATATATACTTTACCAGGCATAAAATTTTGGTTAATTGTACATCAGATACCTTAATTCAAGAAAATCCAAACATAACGTCATACATGAAGACAAAGAAGGTTTAAATAATTGAAAAGCTTTTCTGAATGTCTTTGGATATTTTAATCAGAAGTATAAATGTGAAATTTTGATTATAAAGCAAATTGTGTCCTGTTTTGGAGATGAATGATTTTAAAACGCCAGTATTTGGGGGTTACCGTGCGAGTGTTCACAAAAACTGACAGGGTATCGGCGATTACCCTGTCAGAAATTGAGTTTCGCTGCGCCTCGCATTGAAACTCAATTACTTACAAGGTATTCGCCGATACCCTGTCAGTTTTTGTAGAACACAAGCATGGTAACCCCATTCTAATGCATTTGACAAAAATAATTACAACTACAGGCACAGCGTTATGGTTTCCTAAGCCAAGTCACAGCTAATCACAGTCATATAAAAAAATTGTGAAGTATGGTGTCTTCACAAATCAGAAACTGCATGACATCGTGACGTCATATCAAAACCTACGGGTATTGTGGAATACCTGCATGTCAACAACCAGTCAAAATACAGGATTTTATACGATGTGCAGTAGAATTATATTTTACACCTCCTTGCCTTAAGGAATTCTTATGATACTGCCCCATGGTTAAAACACTGGTTATCTTCTGCTTGCATGTACCATACAACTGAACACCTTCATCGGGTCTAAAACGTACGAGTAACATATTTGCGCAACGTCAAAGACAACTAATGGCTGTTGAGGTCTGACAGGTCTTCGATAAATGGCGTTTTCTGAATCTGTTAATAAATGCACTGTCGTAAATAAATACTATTTGAGGTTTCACTACTTCAGATGAATTCTTTTCATTATGTGAAATTCTATTCCTTTATATTATATTCTTAAAATTTTCAATATTAGATTTTTGTTTTATCTTTGAATAAAGTTGTATTTAAGATGAAATCGAAATGAGTTTGGCAATTGTAGTTGGCTGACGTCTGCACGGTTTAGCTACATAAAAGTCAGACATTACCCTTTATTTTAAAAGGAATGGATGCTCAGATATGTACGTTTTTAAAATGACAAACGTGATGATTTCACCTTCTATATCACCAATTTTCCTCTTCCTTAGTAGCTACATCTTGTCCTCGCATGCCTATGGCATTTTAATTTCCTCTTTTGAGGGATTTGTTCTGAGGGGTATGCGACGACAAGATTAACTAATCACTCCGGAATACAAAATGAAACACAATGAAATTTCACTGGAATGGTTCAGTTCAATGGCCAATACAGAAATTTTATTTGTAAGTATGATATCTCCTTTTTTAAGATTATGGTTCGTAGTCTTGTGCATGATTTTGTGTATTGATGTTCTGCTGCGGATTTTACAAGATACCAATTTTTAAAAATCTGAAACACCGATCCGTTTTGCACAAATCGAAGTCCAAACAACATGACAATATATTTCAAACAATCACGCTCCCCTGTTGCAATAAAGGTGTAATCATGTTTCATGGAGGATTGAGCATCCCCTGCCGACCGGTCACACGCGCCTTCGTGATGTCACAGAAATAGGAAAAGGTACAGTTGTAGTCATAATCGGTATATGGCATGATAAGTACAGTCTATAGCTAACTACTATGAAATAAGAAAGTCGACATTTCCGACAACGATGAATTTGCCACCGAACACGACAGGATTTAATGAAACAATTTCGACAGGTGTAGCATTGTAGCAGGAGACACTCTCTCCTTAAAGACATCTGGTCTCATTTCATTTTATATTCGCATTTTTTGCCGATATGTAAACTGAATAATTCTATGGTCAACACAAAGAGATTGTCGGACAATATTTATTCTGCACTTCGATTATCGGACATACATTAGCATGAAGGTATGATTTGGGTCAAGGTCAAAACTCTGTTTTCTCTCATGTCATCGATAATGCCGCGTAAAATGTAAAGCAGATCCATGCAACATTTGCTCTTATGTGAACCAGACACTTTATTTTCAAAAGCTCACTGTGATCATGAATATGGAGATATAATCTTGGGCCAATGTAATAACATACCCTTGTGTTTGAATAATTATTTTGTGGGGAAAAGGAGGTGATTCTACATAGTACTTAAATTTCTATGAATTTTTAATCGGATGGACACGGTGATTCCTATATAATCCCTTTTTCTGGAGATAAAGTTATAACGGTTTAATTATTTAATGTTGGATGTGTACATGTGTCACCTAAATACAATGAGTGATAATTTGCATTTCAGTTTTTGTTATCGATAACGCTAGGTTTGAAAGCTATATTAATGACATTTATCAATCTGAACTTCAATTAAACAAAACCAATACTTCCGACCAGGAAGCACCTTTTTGGACTTAAATATTAAAATTGTTAACAATATTTATACCAACATATATAATAAACGTGACGACTTCGGATTTTCTACTGTAAATTTCCCTTATCTAGATGGTGATGTCCTCAGGTATTTATATCAGTCAATTGGTTAAGTTCGCTCTAGCGTTTTGGTTTTTCACGCGAATATTCTCTGATTACTTTTAAACTTTTTTTAATTCCAAATTCATCTATTAGCATATACACAGTAATCATATATTACACATAAACGATATACAATGAAAATACACATGACACACATATTCTAATAATATAATACATTCAATACTACAGTGTCTATAAAGAACATCAGGTCTTAAAGTTTGAATTTGGATTTTTATCTGCTACTAGAGAAGTGCAGATTATTAGAGAGAGAGAGAGAGAGAGAGAGAGAGAGAGAGAGAGAGAGAGAGAGAGAGAGAGAGAGAGAGAGAGAGAGAGAGAGAGAGAGAGAGAGAGAGAGAGAGAGAGAGAGAGAGAGAGAGAGAGAGAGAGAGAGAGAGAGAGAGGAGAGAGAGAGAGAGAGAGAGAGAGAGAGAGAGAGAGAGAGAGAGAGAGAGAGAGAGAGAGAGAGAGAGAGAGAGAGAGAGAGAGAGAGAGAGAGAGAGAGAGAGAGAGAGAGAGAGAGAGAGAGAGAGAGAGAGAGAGAGAGAGAGAGAGAGAGAGAGAGAGAGAGAGAGAGAGAGAGAGAGAGAGAGAGAGAGAGAGAGAGAGAGAGAGAGAGAGAGAGAGAGAGAGAGAGAGAGAGAATGAATAAATCTATTAGTCTCTTCGTGTATATCTATATTTCCAATACCAGTTTCCATTTTTCAAAATTGATATCAAATACCTCAAGATGTTGTTGTGTGGCAGCAATACAATGATGAACAAAATATATTTTCTTAATAATTTAACAGAGATTAGTGTAAGCAAAGTCTTATTACATTTCATTGTATAAATATGATATTTTATATATAATAACATTAAATCATTTATTTTTGATAATTTACCTATTCCAAGAATCACGTTTTTTTTTACTAAATTTAAATCTATAGGAAATTGAAATAACCAATTCTCAATGATTTTCAGAACGTATTGTGTGTTCACAATCCCATAAAAGACGAGTAATTGTTTCAAAATGTACATAGAGGACTATCATGAATTCCTATTTTGTAAGCAGACAAATATTTTGTTAAAATAAAATGATTTATTCTATATTGAACCAAAGGAGTTTTGTATCTTTAGTTAAATAAAACGGTTTCTGATAAATACTTATCCAATCTGATTGGTCAATATTATTAAAGATATTCTTCCACTTTTTTGTGATTTGGGTGTAACATAATTGTGTTTAATGATTTCATATATATCCTTTGATCCAGAACTATTTGTAATAATATATTTAAGTTTATGAATAATACATGGTCCATAAAGTGTATCAATAATCCATGGTCCATAAAGTTTATTAATAATCCATGGTCCATAAAGTTTATCAATAATCCATGGTCCATAAAGTTTATCAATAACCCATGATCCATAAAGTTTAGCCTTAGGTTTTTGATCTTTAGTTTGAAATATTTTTTATAGCTGCAATTATTCCATTAAATTCCACGAAATTACTCTCTGGCATATTAAAACTTTGTTGAAATTCATCATATGTGTATAACTGACCATTCTCTTTTAATAGAACATCTACATATATTAAATTTTTTTATACCATAATCCATACAATACACTACCACCCCCCCCCCTTTTTTTTATATTTTCATTAAACCATATTTCACTTTGAATAAGTTTCTCTAATTGGTTTTCATTATTGTTATAAAAACTGAGATGCTTATCTATAAGTGTTTTTTATGCTTGTAATACATCTTTCCAAGATTGATTGGTAGTCTTATTTATACAGTATTTAATATATTCAGTTCCACAATGAAGTAGTAAATTAAGTTTTATATTATGAAACAAAAAAATTTGCCATATGCCTTCTTGATTAAGAATTCTTCTTATCCAAGTTGTTTTTAGTGCAATTATATAAGCATTTAGGTCTATCATATTTAAATCACCCTCGCTATTTGATTTAATCATAATATTTCTTGCTATTTTATTTGTTTTTTTTCTGCCATAAAAATTGATAAAGTATAATATTAATTTCATTTAGGATATCACTTGATGGATTTGGCAAAGACAGAAATAAATGATTAAACTGTGAAACCATAAGTGTTTTTGTAAGTGTTATATATGCAATTGGAGTGAGTTTTCTTTTTCGCCATTGATTAATAATTGAATTTACTTAATGTATTCTTACTCTTTAATTTAATTCACATGTAATATTCAAATCAACATCAAACTCTATCCCTGATAACTTAAACCTAGTTTTTCCCCGTAGAAGATTCCATTCCCTACACATATTATCAGTACTGAATTTTATATTACCTATCCAAATGAGTTGAGTTTTTCAAAGTTTACTTTAAGACCAGAAATATTTTCAAACCATTTTAAGATTCTTCATTGCCATTAAGGATAAGTGACGTATCATCTGGATACTGAGATATTTTGTATTCTAATCTATCAACAATTATGCCTTTTATTTTAGGGTTATTCCGTATTTTTATAGAAAGATCTCTGCACATAATATAAATACATACGGTGATATCGGATCGCCTTGTCTACAGCCGCAACCAGGATTAAAATATTGTGATAAATTACCTCACTGGTTCAATCTAGACATTATATTATTATAGAAAACCTTAACCCATTTTTAATATAATCTCCAATTTAAAAAAATCCAAACATTTGTACAAAAATTCCCATGATATAGTATCAAAAGCTTTTTCAAAGTCAATAAATAAAAGAAGACCTGGTATATCTTGATTTTCTGTATAATCCATTATGTCATATTTTAAGTGTGTTCTTTGGGGAATACATGTAATTATCCCATCCCGTTGTGTAATAGATAATTCTCCCATTTCAAAACCATAATTAAGAGAGTTAACAATTAAGGTTCCCAGTTGCATCCAGAAAAAATTTAAAAAAAACTCAGCAGTAAAACCATCAGATCCAGGACTTTTATTATTTTTCATTTTCTTTAATACGTTAAAACATTCACTGGCACTAATCTTACCCTCTAATATTCTGCTTCGATATCCGAAAGTTTTGGAACATTAAATTCACTTAGCTCAGTTTCTAAATTATAACTATTTCCTTTTCAGAATATAAGTTTTCATAAATTGTGTAGCCTCTGCAGGATTTTCATATTGATTGGTAATTACAGTGCCATTTTCTTTTTCTAATTTTGGAATGATTTTATTTACAAAATTTCTTGACTCTAAATGAGAAAAATATTTTGATGGTTTTTCGCCTTCTGTTATCCTTTGGGCTCTAGATCTTATTACACTTCCTTTCAATTTTTATTCGTATCTCCTCCAAATCATTCCTTTTGCTGTCAAGTTCTTTATTTTCAGTATTTAAATATTCTTCTAATTGTTTTATATCATTTATCAAATCATTTTCTAAGTGAACTCTTTGTTTTTTCTTATAACTTGCATATGAAATAGAAATATCCCTCAATTCAAGTCATAAAGTTTCCAAAAATAGTTAATCATTAATAGTAAATTGTAGTGAATCAATAATTTCTATATTATTAGGGTTATACACTGGTAGCATATACTGTTGCTTTACTTCCAGAATCTTCTTTTTCACACTATTAACATATATTTGGTCATACAACAGAGAATTATTGAATTTCCGAAGTCCTTTACCGTTATTAGATTTTAAATGCAATCTAATCATTGAGTGATCCGATCTGTAACTCGTATCAACATCAGATTTTACTATATTTGATAAAAGGTTTTCTGAGATCAGAATAAACTCTAACCTGGTTTGTTTACTTTGTTTACATTTAAACTTGTTGCTCAGGGTTATAGATATCATAAACTTCGAAAAACTTTTGGTAAATTTTACAGATCTTATTTACACATTTTATCTAAATTTGAAAATGTGACTTTTTAACAACACGTGCTCAGCGGAATATCCAATCCCAATTTCTACAGTGATCTAGTGTACAAACTAAGGAGGGTCAAAGGTTCCGATAATTTCATAAAGGCGGGTTCTAAAATTATTAAACGCCTTAGACATCGACAGTATGACCCCGATATCATCTCTAAGACCATAGTTCTTGTATTGGGTGCCTCTAC
Organism: Pteria penguin; assembly: GCA_035048485.1. NCBI lineage: Eukaryota > Metazoa > Mollusca > Bivalvia > Pterioida > Pteriidae > Pteria > Pteria penguin. The sequence continues at coordinate 22,022,239 of CM068588.1, read as the reverse complement.
AACCCAATGCAGACTTTTGCTTGAGCGTTGCATCCTGACTAAAAGGGCGGTAGGGAATCTATGATAGGCCTTGTCCAAACCTTTTCAGACAAGGTCCTGATCCTCGTACCCACTGACTGTTAGTCGGAACTCCTATTGATCAAGGATCTTAGCTCGGCTTACAGAGGAGCAAAGCACGGTTTACATATGTTAATGTCGCCTTGACTTCGTGTTCTTGTCTCCTTCGTGTGTTCATGCGTGTATATTTATATATTTGCCTCCTCGACTTGAAAGGTTGTTGCTGGACTTTTGGGACGGGTGTTGCATGCAACCAGGGGACGCTTACTTCTACTGGGCACCTGGTTTCACCTCGATTTTATTAGGTTCGCATTTATATGAGTATGGCACTATACACGATATTGTCCCTTTATTACATGGATTATGAGATATGGTTTACCCTGCGGTACTTCTTCGTTTTTTACATATTTTGATAGCAACATATTATTCTTTAAACGTTTCGTGTGTAATAAAATTTTCATTTCATCTCTTCTTGAGAAACATTTTGATCCTTGTTCTCGATATGGAGGATTATTTATAAATTTTTAAATGTATGTCCTTTGATTGTGCTGTTTTTGCGGTGAGTGGGAAGTTGGGCGCCCGCAAACTGTTTAACCACACCAACTGAAGGACGTTTGTTACTTCAATTGACCGTCTTAAGTCGGCATCGTAACCGTAGCAGAATCGAATATTTTTGTAATGTCGTTTTCCGTGTATATTCTACTATTATTATGTGTGCATGTCCATGTTGATTTTTGTCATACAGCTTTGCCAGATCTCTTCAGTTTTCTCTTTTACACGTTGATTTATACACATTCCGCGCTTGTCTGCGTAACAATAAGGAAATCAGGGTTTTGGCGACATCATCACCATGGAAAGTAAATTAAAAAAGAATAAAAAGGGAATCGTGTGAACACAAATATATAATATAGTGATAATGCATAATGTCTGTTTCAATTGAGTTGAATTAGTATCTAGTGCACTGATTAATTCTCAGATGCTAACGCGCTATGTCTAGACTAAGAGAAGATCGACAGGACATCAGATTGATGCATAAAACATTCACCAATATGTTTCTTACTAAAGAGAAGGTCGCCTTTATATAAAAATGATAATAATAAGTATGTCACATGTTGAGGCATATAACCGTCACCAATTTAAGTCAGTAATCTTACGATCTCTTAAACACAAATATGGTGATTGTGTAATTGGTGATTATGGTATTCAAAACAAGATACAGATGGGTGCAGTCCTAACATAACATTCACGTTAACGCGAAAAGCAGTCACGAGGACTGCTTTAGCACACGTGCTAGGACTGCTCGACCGGACGCGCGTGCGCTCCTTGCGTTAACGCGGGAGGAAATTCGCGTTAACGCGATTTATTCCCGCATGCGCTCAGTCCAGTCGCGCGTTCACATGATTACATTTGTAATTCTCTTAACAGTGGTACGGATGGAGGAAATAAAAGGAATCTAATTAAATAACCGCAAATGTCGCCATATATACGTGCATTAAATGTGATGCTAAAATGACACCCCGCATTAAGGGTTCCATATGTAATATAATAATGGATAACACCGCGTAGACATGCACTCAGGTATTTATGAAAAACTTGGTCAGTTTATACTATAAAGACTCTAGGAAAATTACATTCTAATTCTATTTTATTTGTTTATCTTTAATTAATAAAATTATGTATTTATTTCTTATTTGTTTATTTATTTATAATTTACTTATGTATTTTTTCTTATTTATGTATTTATAATTGTTTTTTTTTAATTTGAATATATGAATACCATGATTATCATCGTTATTATTCTTTTCATCAATTTAATTATTATTATTATTATTATTATTATTATTATTATTATTATTATTGTTATTATCATTATTATTATTATTATTACTACCCTAAAATAAGAATATATTTCATTATATTCAATGTTCGGAAATACTATTCAAAATTTTTGAATTCACCCCTTTACTCGTAAGCGTTTTATTTAATTCTAAATATTTATCTACATGCACACAGTAATATGTTTTTATATTTAAATATACAATGTATATATCAATTCTCCTTTAAATCCTTCTCTGTATAAGTTGTAAGCAAGCGAACGTGGCTGTCAGGCACGTTCACGCGGCAGGCAAGTGCGTGAACGCGGCAGTCCAGCGCATTAACGCAGTCTCAAAATTTAGTTCACGAGGAAATCTGCGTTAACGCAAACGCGTGTGCTCAGCAGTCCTGAGCGCACAAGGAAAGCAAACTTCACGTTAACGCGACGTTAACATAATGTTATGTTAGGAAAGGAATCTTAAAGGAATCTAATTAAATAACCGCAAATGTCGCCATATATACGTGCATTAAATGTGATGCTAAAATGACACCCCGCATTAAGGGTTCCATATGTAATATAATAATGGATAACACCGCGTAGACATGCACTCAGGTATTTATGAAAAACTTGGTCAGTTTATACTATAAAGACTCTAGGAAAATTACATTCTAATTCTATTTTATTTGTTTATCTTTAATTAACAAAATTATGTATTTATTTCTTATTTGTTTATTTATTTATAATTTACTTATGTATTTTTTCTTATTTATGTATTTATAATTGTTTTTTTTTAATTTGAATATATGAATACCATGATTATCATCGTTATTATTCTTTTCATTAATTTAATTATTATTATTATTATTATTATTATTATTATTATTATTGTTATTATCATTATTATTATTATTATTACTACCCTAAAATAAGAATATATTTCATTATATTCAATGTTCGGAAATCGTATTCAAAATTTTTGAATTCACCCCTTTACTCGTAAGCGTTTTATTTAATTCTAAATATTTATCTACATGCACACAGTAATATGTTTTTATATTTAAATATACAATGTATATATCAATTCTCCTTTAAATCCTTCTCTGTATAAGTTGTAAGCAAGCGAACGTGGCTGTCAGGCACGTTCACGCGGCAGGCAAGTGCGTGAACGCGGCAGTCCAGCGCATTAACGCAGTCTCAAAATTTAGTTCACGAGGAAATCTGCGTTAACGCAAACGCGTGTGCTCAGCAGTCCTGAGCGCACAAGGAAAGCAAACTTCACGTTAACGCGACGTTAACATAATGTTATGTTAGGACTGCACCTCACTGTAGGTTTCATAAAAAAATTTCATTCCATAACCGACGTAACCGATCATCAGGGGTTTTCTTTTATTTATCTATGGCATCTAATATTCAGTCCTGGCTTCGATTCCCTCTTTATACATACCGGTGTCCTGTCTTTGGGCCGAGACGATGAAAACTGAGGTCCCCTGGCGCGATACGCGTGACAAAAAAGATCCTTCACTGCTTCGGGTTTGTCCGGTGCAAAATTAACTGTAAAAAGTAACTAGTGTTGCATGACTATGGCACTAACAACAATGACTAGCCACACCCGCCGTGAATGTCCTAAAAGACAAAACAAATATAATTTAGCACTGTATATATAAATGAATGAGAACAAACACTGTGTAGAAAGTGCCACTGCCGCATAACATCAAGAAAAATGGTATAAAAACACTTAAGTCAAACCCTTTGCGGGGAACTTTTTTTACGAGCTCCACACTGCAAAGGGAATACTAATCATCTGAAGAGATACTAAACATAACAACCGGAAGCGTTAGTCCTCAAATTAAATACCGACTTATAACTTTAAGCCGGAAGTAATTAATACTAGAAATATATAACATAATCCTAGATCTACAAAATTATATCAGATGGACCGCAGTAGGTGGATATTAAGATATTGATTCAGTTATTTGTGAAATCGTTTGGACATCCGAAGATATACTATTGGAAATTACGAGATGAATTTGGTGATACTGTACGAAAATTTCTCACACCTTTCTACCTATATTTATAATACATTGATCACTAAGAATACACAATCTTACACGGATATCATATATAAGCACATATACAAAATTGAAAACTGAAAGATTTTTATTGATACTGAGTGACTTTAAATATAACTCTATGCCTCAGAAGACATTGTCATGTAAACTTATCATCATTGTCTAGTCGCAGTCAGTGCCATCACGAATTTCTTTAGAATAATCTATATTTTTAGAAATGATAGGGGAAATGTTTAATGTCATCGTGACTACCAAATTCCATTTTAACAAAAATATTGCTATAACTCAATGGGTTAAGTGCTTGGCTCGTGACGCTGAGGTACGGAATTCGAGTCCTGCCAGAGACTCCTCTGTTACACTATATATATTCTTCACTTTCTTTTAAAGTTGTATACCCTACAATTCGCTATAATTTTAAAAAAATTACGGCATGTAAAACAAAAACTGTATTTTTCTCGTATGGCTTAAGTTATTAACTTTGCGTTAATAACAATTTTTGTTGCTTCAAACCCTCGGAGATATCAAAATGAAAAGAAAGTACTTTATACATAAAGTGGGTATTCCATAAATACAACCATAACCTGACTTCCTGCATGCGCAGTTAAATCAAAACAAAAACAATGAAGGGAGACTCCAAAAGAAAACAATTTCAGTAAATACTAACTTTAGCAGACTTGAATGCAGATTTTTTAAATTACTCGTCAAGTTTATTTACCTCGCCCTGCATCAGTGTCCATGATGCAGTGGCTTCAGAATTAGATCACGTGATAAATCTGTTCATCCTTTGATTGATTGATTATTGATTTACGTCACTCCAGGTTTATTTCACGTATATGGTGACGGTATCCGTGTGATGCATCTCATAGAAATATTTACCTTTGCAACAGACCGAACGGAAGCAGTGAGAGATCTTTCAGATGTCATACCTATCGTGACACGGAACCGCGCTTTTTACTATCTCATCCGAAATACAGGACACCTGTGTACCTATGGCAAGAGTCTATCCAGGGCTTTCCGGTCACGGGCCCTTTTCACCCAAGACATACCATTCAGTTAAAGTACTTGAAATAAATGTTAGTATAAAATTCTATTTAAAGTGTAAAATGATCCCATGATAAGTGAAAGTGAAATGACCCCCACGGTTAAGCGAACCTTCTGCTGACCATAAAATCACCAAAAAATTTTGATGATTTTGTTATTGAATAACTAGATCATAGACGATAAAGACAATAATATTTCTGAGCAAATAAATTAAATACTTAAAATCAATATAATTGATTCAACCTACGAAGTAATTGATGATAAAGTGACTTAAACAGCTTAATATAGTTTGAACTCGTGTATAGCGTCAAGGGACGTTATTCATATTGACGTTCATATCGCATCATTGGTCACTACAAGATATATCTCTACGGATTACTTATCTATAGTCCCACTCAACCCTTTCTCTATATTATACTCAAAGGGAATCACCGTGACAATCCTCTGACTTCCTTTACGTGAGAAGGAGACCCTTTTTGATGAGAAAGCAAATTTTCTTTAGGCTTCTTGTAAGGAAGTGATTAGCATCGAAGAAATACATAGAATCAGTGTTTACCAGTAAAGTTTAACATCCATTGCTATCACTATTGGATTCTAAAAACAAGCACGGCTTGAAAAGACAATAAGCTGATGCTTCACCAATCGCTGCAATGCATAATGCCACAGGTATAAAGATGAATGATATGCAGATTATCCGATAACAGACTGTGAGGTAGACATGTTTACCACAAAAGTACAAAACATTGAAAAAAAGGAAAGTATAGAGGAAGATGAAGATCAAACGACTGACATCAAAACATACTGGCGTAATTTTATAACAGAGGCAACGGTTCATGGAATGAATAAATTGTCGGGATCTAAAATCAGAATGTAAGTAAAATATTTTAAATTCAAATAATGAAAAAATAATTTATAAAAGATGGATTAAGTATTAGAATATCCTATAAATGATATATCTTTAAACAGTATGATCAAGACGGAGACATTATATTGGGTTCTGTCTCAAGACAAAATTTACTCCAGACGAAGCAAAATTAAAGAAAAAAGAGGAGTTATTGGCTCAGTTATGTGGCAGAAGTCACCATGGAGCTATACAATACATGAATATAAATAATGTACTAGCACATATAACACATTACAAAAATATTTGATTGTAGTGGAATTACGATACCGACTTAGGACGGTCATTTAATTTGACAAAAGCCAAACAAATGGTGTGGTTAACCGGTTTACGGGCCCATCTTGAAAAAATATGGAACACAACTATAAATAATTTTAATTAAAATAGCTTCTAAATCTGTGTGTGATTAGTACTTGATTTAAAAAAAAGTTCTGTATTTGTTAAATCATGTCATATCTGTATGTTGAATCGAATACCTCCTCTAGTATCTGATATAAACATTTTACTTTGTATTTATAATTTTTTCGCATAAATATTATATAATTTTATTGATGTTAAAAATATTAGAAATAACAACATCGATTATAAATAAACTGTATAAAGTTTACAGCTATATTGCAAGATAAAAAGGAGACACTATATGGTGAATATGTAATTGCAGGTTATGAGGATTTATGTCAGTGTTACAGTCATAGTAATGTTAAATTTAAAATCAGTAACGGAATGCTTCTTGTTACTTTGTAAAATACGAGCTGGTACATAATAAATGATAAAATATGTATTTATAGATGCTTAAATGACGATTGAGATCAAATGTATTAATTTTATTGTTCTTTTCTGATTTTACCGATATAAAACGGCATCTATTTCCTATGCCGTGTGGCCCAGCAAAATTCTGTACAATGGCACTCTTAACTCATCTGATATTTGTATTACTGAAATATAAGCTTTTTCTATGTTTTTGATATTTTTTGCGGATGAAGCTTTACAAACAGAGGAAATGCTAACTATTTCGGGCATCAAATTTCACCTCTAATGGCATCAGTAACTTTTGTATTTTTTTTTATTGGCAGTGGCCGTGGTCGCGAATGGCGCCCCTACGAAACAACTATAATGATAAAAATAGCAGGCATCAATATAACATTAGAGTTTCTCCATATCAGCTTTGATAAAATAAATACATCGATAAACTGATGAATAGTAAACGCTTCCCCAATTCATCACAAATGATAAACAGTACAATGGCAAGAGTATATGTAAATAGAAGTAAATGGGTTTTGTTGCATGATTAATTCTAATCTATACATTCCTTTTAATTAAAAAGTATTGATACAGACCGTCAGTCCTAGCTATTGTTTGAACCCTTGATGAAAAAAAAGAGATAATGATAATAAAAGAGTTAAAAAATCAAAACCAAAAAATAATAATAATAAAAAACCAAACAAACAAACAAAAAACTAAACAAACAAACAAAACAAAACAAAAAACCAACTAAACAAAAACAGAACAACGTTAGAAGTCTTAAATATCTGTAGATATCTGTATATGGTTAAACCATAATTAAAATGGCATGATGTCACTGGGTATGTGTTGCTGGTAATGTCTTTTTTAACATAACGGTAACTTCTTTTATACTGAATTCATTTGACTAAAATCTTTTCAGACTTTGTATTTTTCTTCTTTATGCTCTTGAATATTGGTAGAAACATTATGTCAAATGCCTTTTTCAAGATACTTAACTTTATTTTTCAGAGCTGTTTGGACTACAATAATATTAGGATGTACATCTTATTTGGTGTTCCTACTAAGTACTCGGTTAGTGTACTACTTCAGCTACCCTACACGTTCCGAAACAAGTATAGAGTTCCATAATGAAACGGTATTCCCTGCAGTTACAATATGCAACCTTAGCTGGCGCAACAGATCTCGTATAGACAACAGTTCACAGGCCGATATATTTTACGGATCCATTTGCCCTATTCGATCTATTCTCCCATCTGTGAATTGGAGTGACCCCTTTTACAATGAATCAGGATATTTCGAACCAGGAGACATTTCAAATTTTACAACAGCGGCAATGACACTAGAAAAATTCGTTCTAATGTGTTGGTTTGATTCATCAGATTGTTCCTCTCCTATTGAACCTGTACTGACATATCCTGGACAATGTTATACATTTAATGGAGAGGGTAACCTGAAAACTCGCTTCCATGGCTCGGACTATAATCTGCAAATGATTATAGATGTAAACCGGGACTTGTACACCTGGGGAAATGATGTTGCCGCAGGCATACAGGTAAACCTGTGTATTATATCTGAAAGTCTATTAGCCGTCTCAAACAAATAAATTTGTTTACTTTTATTTTTAAATGTAAAATACGAATATACCTGGAGTCACATAACTATTGCTCTAACAACTATGTACCACAGTTGGCATTCACTGATCCCTGAAATTCAGGGGTGAGACAAGGTGCTCGGGAGGAGTGAGCGTATCCTGTTGGCTAACCACAGCCGTCGTGAATGCCCTTACATACAGACGAAACAAAAATAATTCAGCACTATGTACATGAATGTGAATAAACACTGTGTAAGAAGTGCGACTGCCGCATAACATCAGGAGAAAGGGTATAATAACACTTTCACACAGCATAACCTATCACAGTCACAAGTATTTTCATCCAATACCAAAAGGACAATGCAATATAAATAAAAAAAAATAAAATCATTATGTTCTTACATACATATAAACTATTTCGATAGTATTTTTTTTCTACTTCACAGGTTTTAATACATGACCCTCATACCTTCCCTGATGTACAAGGACAAGGATTCAGGATTAAGCCTGGTTCATCTGCCTACGCAGAAATCACTAAGCAAACCGTAAGTACTTTTTACCTGATGAGATTTTGTTGTTTCGAAAGGACAATATCAACACTTAAGAATCAGCATTTACCAGTTGTGCTACGTCTTAAAGAGATGAAAAATCGCGCATCCAGATACAAAGTGATGAATTTTTAGATTGAATATTTTTATAAGGTTTAAGGAAAGTACCACTTGGTTGTGCAAGTGAACATTAGTCAAAACCCACCGTTTCGTCTTTTTACTTTAAAAATGTTCTACTTCTTCTTTGACACTTTGCACATAATGTCTTTGATTTCCTCCTTGTTAGATGCTTGTTATGCATTACTTTTGTGTATTTTAGCTGATTTAGGAAAATAAATGTTATTGTGAAAAATTGGATTTTTGTTTGTTTTTGTTGTTTTTTTTTTTTTTTTTTTTTTTTTTTTTTTACTTTTTCACGCTTGTGACAACTTTACATAAATATTCAGGCCGCCATAATTCAGGTAGAGACGGTTGTTATATAAGGGCATCAACAACAGTTCAGGTGATATTTGAAGATTCAGCGAATCCGTCGAATGAATCTGACGTTCCCACGATTTGCTACAGTGAAACAATAGAGTGATCTAAGGGTAGCACCATAACTCAATTCAAATTTTCATAAATTTTCGAAAAACGTTACATTTCTTTACCTATGTTTTTAAAGTTTAAATTATCAATGTTGAATTAAAGCACGGTAAAATTTTTAAAATCTAATTAATTTAATCTTTCTGTGTTATGTCGGGGTTGCAAAACAATTACAACCCTTAAATTTTCGATATTCCTCTGTCTATTCGTTAGGTAAGGGGCTAAAATTTCCTAGTTTTTCACTGCTTTCTTGTTGAAAACTTGTATATTTCAGAAATTTGCATCTCAGTCTTGTGCCATGTTTCAATAACATTTACGGATGATTCTATATTCAATCAATGAAACTAATGTACGAATTTTGCCCATATTTATTAGAGTGCCTTTAAAATGAGTGCTTGAAAATGAAGAAAAGCCATTCCTTTTTTCTATTTCTTATATAGCTGATAAACAAATTCTTTTTTTCTGCCCGCATATTCCGATGGTACAATCCTCAAAGTTCTTGTTTTCCTGTAGTTAGTAGTAGTGAGATCACATGACCAAACTGTATATATTGAATTGATTATATCGTTTGATAATGGTCTGGTCGTCAGATATCACAGGGTCCATTTCTGATGCCTATATATAACACTTTCTTCTATCTGAAATGACATCGTTTTCACGTACAAATGTTGACTAATCTATATAGTAGTATATATCCCTTCATAATGATTATGATTGTTGTTTCCGTTTATATTGTGACAGTTTCCGGTTAACACCAGATAAGATCTGTCGGCAGGGGATGCTTTCGCGTACAAAGCATCTGATTATTTCTCTGTTTGTCCAGAGGTCCATGTTTACCTAGTATTTCTTAGTCATATAAAACTGTAGGGTATCGTGACGTCCCAAATTAAAACTGCAGGGTATTATGACGCCTTATCAAAAACGGTAGAGTATCGTGAATAAATCGGACAACCAATGAGATTGCGTGTTTCAAACAAAACGCATTAGAATGACCCACCAGGGTCTTTTTTATTTTGAAAAGGAAATTCCGATAACATCTGAGAGTGTACTTTTGCGGTGGATACTAAAATAATTCGACCATCGTCATTCCATTTTAGTTATTGCCATAAAGCAGAGATAAAAATTAGTCTAATACCTATGTAGTTCACTTCTTGCGTTTGCATAGGACGGTAAATACAAGAGCAGAATGAATAAATGTATTGCACGATGTGAACATTTCGACAACTCATGTCTCTTCGATGACGCTCAATGTCGAGACTGTGGAAATCGAAAGTAGAAATATTTGAGGAGCAAAACTACTCAGAGTTATGCATGAGGGTGACACCCCGTAGCTTTCGAATTATTTACAAACTTGTGTTACAGTTATTTTAGTTAAACGAAATTTGTATAACTCGAATGACATTCTTAAATATAATTTGATTCATATTACTACGTTAACGAGTAATAAAAGATCCCCAAATTTTTCCCACGTTGACCATACTGAATCTAAAAATGATTAATTTGTTCTGTGTATTCATTTCAGTTTTCATATCTTCCAAAACCCTATCAAGCTTTTAAAGGAGGTTACTGCCAAGAAAGCCTAACTACATGGACATATAACAATAAGACTTACATACACACTACAGACACCTGTTTTAGAAATTGCTATGCAAGAATCGTTTATGCAGAATGTGGATGTCGACATTACACGGACATAAGTATGATTTTCATAAGTATTGGTTCTCATGTCCAAATTGCTAAATGAGGGTTTGGTATCCGAAATATGCATGTATGGTCAAAATTCAAATTTTAATAGGTTGATTAATGGGAAGCTGTTTTCATTTTCATTTCAATTATTCATTTTATTTAGATCTATATATATAGTTATTTATTTTTCTTACAATATATTAAAAAATCGTATGTAAATCTACATATTGAAGCATTCGCTGCAGATTTAACAAATCAAATAGGAGACGCCTATTCACCTTTCTCGCACTTGTCTAGCCAACGGTGTTCAAAGTTGCATCAATGTTCGTTGTATGTACCCTCTGGTACTTCTTCGTTTTTACTTTGAATGTCACAATGATATTCCGGAAATACTTTGCATTTCCACATTTAATTCAATGTAATTAATAAAATGAAGAGGTTCCCATATGTAATACACATACATATTGAGTATACGAGTATATTGAATTAACATCTGTCTAATGATGATATAATGTATTTATTATATTACCGCTAGCAGAGGGATTAAGAGGGAAAAGTCGAAAATTAAAAGAATGGCTATACAGAATGCGGAAATAATAACTTTGTCATCCCATTTATCGTGTGCATTTTCCGATAAATGATATAACAATATCTATAACACCTTAAATGGATAAAATTAAAACACCAAAATATGCACTGCTGTGTTTAATTTAATTGCTCAACACCAAAAACATTGGAAAAAATGGCGAATGAAGTATTTAGAGGAGAATATCGATATATTTCGGGAACTATATTTTGTTCATTTCCCGAAAATTGGCTTTTCACTTCAGCATTCAATATACAAATTTGTCGAATTTTTCTTGATGTCTACAAGTAGACAAAGTGATATGAGATTCAATGAAAAGAAAACTTTTAATGTGTAAGGTTGTCAATATGACAAAAATAACTGCATCTGTAGGATGTATACAGTCTCAAATAGAACTTCAGAGACTATTTTTAAAGTTTTATATGTCTACATGTATACAAAAATCGATTATAATAAAAATAATAGTAATGACATAATCAACAATTATAATTACCGCTTACTGGTTCCTAAAAATAATCTTAATGGAAACTCTACATTGTGCTATATATAACATGTGTTAGATAAAAAGTAGTGATTATAAAATCTAGTTAAAAAGAGATAATACTTCGAGACATGAACAATTTGATAGCTGAACAAAAAATTAGCTTGTCTCTCAAGTTAATCTAAATTTAAAACAATGTTCCTCAAAAGCATATTCGTTACAGGACATCATTCATTTACTAATAAATCATAATTGATTAACGTATTATTTGCATTGTTCCTACTGCAATTACACGTTAAGATACCACATGTCTCATGAGTATTATCTCTAATTATATGATGAAGTTTTCTGGTGAATAATTAAATGTTTACTCATAATATTTGCTGTCACTGAGTATATTATGCAATATCAATAATATGGATTTGCTTTAGATTACAAAATTAAGGGGGAAAAAAGAATTATATAACAAGACAACACAATGCAATATGTACAAATATAATAAAATTTTATTCAAATCTGATACAAAATATTTTAATTTCTCATATTCGTTTACATAAGTTGATAGTTTGAAGCCTAAACCTGTATAAGTGCATAATCAATTTCCTATGTAGTTGATGGCAAAATATGCTCCAGATATCAATATCAGACGTGCTATCTACCGAAAAAGGGTAAGACATTACGCAATATATCACTATTATTCATGTCAGTGTGATGGGATATCCTTTTATTATAAATTTATCTATTCTTTCCCAATCATTTAAACGCTTAAGTATATACGAGGAGATCTTTTTTCCACATGATTATAAATGTCAAGCATGTTACACCGTTGTTACTGCCAACGTTTATTTACTATCTTATTTAACATTTTGATAAACCGAACGAAAACATATTCCCCGTGTTTTTCTGTCTTATCCAAAGATCAAGCCACAAGACGTCGACATCCATGCCTAAAAATTTAAATACCTTCACGAAGCGACCTAGACTTCAAATTCAAAGTATTATTATAAAAAAGTCAAAGGTCATTGTCATAGAATCTGATTTGAGAATGAAATGAGGAAATCTAAAGAAAATTGTTCATAGTTATGAGATATTAGTAAAATAGCTATGGCTGTAATCTTGAAAGATGGTCATTATGTTGAATTTTTGCAATTGTTTAGAACGACATTTATCTTACATTTGTGGTCAATAATGATGATCATGATGATGATGATAATAATAATAATGATAATAATTATAACATAAATAAATAAATATTCATAAATTTCACTTGAAAAATAATTGAAACCAAAGAATGCATAGCAAACCTACAGTGGCGAATATGTTGGTATCAGTTTTTCATCATGCAATAAGTATTTCATTCAGATGGAATGCAATACAATACAGCTATTATGCATACACAACAGAAGTGTTCAATATCATTTTCTCTTCTTTCAATTATAATTATTCATGTCCTTTGTATATTTGTATTGCACTTTTTTTTCAGATGAAGCAATGTCTGATATCGCTATCAAACTGAGCTGTAATTGCCAACGACAATGTAGTTTTAATGCTTACACAACAAGCATTTCGACTGCGATATTTCCATCAGATTTCATGGGAGAGGTGTTTGAAAATGTTAATTTTTCTAAAGCTGATTATCTGAAGTAAGTCATAGGGTTAGTGTTAATTAAATATGAAATTGATAACATATGAGTAATTAATTGAAATATTTCTTATCGAATAAACATTCATTACTCATTTGTTGGTCTAGTAACGTTTTCCGGAATAAATTCTATCTCGAAATCAAGTTTCTTGTCAATTTAATCATGTGACTGTGACGCTTCCTATATAGAGTTGGTTTATATATATTGTGAATGTCCAGTTTATCTCTGCGTTTTAGCCATCGATGAGAGATGTACATGTGGCCAGTAAAAGAGGAGAACAGGTGGCCCAACAGGTGTTACCTCTGATTTTCCGAGTTCAATATATGTTTATTGTGGCCCGAGAACAACCTTTAAATTGCCGAAAAAACGTCAATGTTATATATTATTAATATGACATTCACCTTTCCGCAAAGTAGTTTGTTTGACAAGGTGAAAATCGCAAATATTGTTTTCTTGATTGGTCAGTTTCAGATTGTGTTTGATAATTTTTTCTTTTGTGTTACAGACGGAATGTGATATTTCTTAAGGCATATTTAAAAGATCTCAGTACACAAAGTTTTCGGCAGTCAGCACTCTACCCAAGCATAGACGAAGTTTTCGGTGAGATTTTGAATACATTGTATTGCATGAATTTAAAATGTTGGATACTCTATGAAAACTGAATGAAATTTAAATAAGAAATAAAAACACTTCATCATGTATCTGAAAAAGATGAATGAGTTAACAATGCAATTGAACGAATGCATTAATCAATTTTCTCTTCCTTTAGCACTTTTGCATGATTAAAACTACATCCATATTTCACAAGAAGAAAAATATTTTAGTTTTCTTTTCTTTCAGCACAAATAGGTGGGCAGATGGGTTTACTTCTAGGAGCAAGTGTCGTGTCGTTAATAGAACTTACTGAATGCTTGATCGGTATGCTTAAAATCGGCTATCGAAGATTACAACGTGAGAAAAAGACAGAAACATAGCAGAAAGTATTTGATAGACGTGGATTTGTAATTTTTCATATATTCACATCAATAAACATATGAATCCATTATTGCTTCGTTGAAACTTACTAGTTCAATCGTTTCGTCGATTGGTTCGTGAACGTCTTTAAGAGAATGAAGACCGAGGTTCTGTCTCATGGCAAATGTGGCACCTATAGCACCCCTCTCTGTTATGGGTTACAAAGGCATGAGTTCTGTGCATTGTATTATAAATATGCCGTCACAATTAAGCGATTTGTTTTGGTGTGTCGGATAATAATAATAATTATAAACATCCGTATAAGTGTAATGGATGTCTCACTTTTACCTTTTGAGGTATGAAATGAAAACGATCTGGTTTGTGTGCATTCTGACCTTGACCTTGTAGATATGACCTTGGTTCAAGCTTATTACACATGCTTAGGTCATGGACAACAATTACGTAAAACATAATCTTCCAGCAACGTAACAGGAAGAAGTTATGGCCCAGACAAGAATATAGGCTATATGGGCACTGTGACATTGACACTTTAGATATTACCTTGGTTCAAGGCCATGAAACACCCTTAGGTCATGGACAATAATTGTGTAAAATATTATCTCCCTCCAAATTAAAAGTAGATATGACCTTGGTTCAAGGTCATGACACACCCTTCTGTCATGAACAATTGCTCTCTTCCAAAGTAAAAGGAAGAAGTGATAGCCCAGACAAATTCATGGACAGACAGACGGACAAATACACAGACGGACAACATGCTCCATTCAATGTGATACACACCTTTGGATCATGGAAACCAATGGTGTGAACTATTATGCAGATTCTACATAGCAGTAAGGAGCTATGATACGTACAAGGATTTTGAAAATGCGTGCACTTTGACCTTGACTTTAGAGATATGATCTTGTGTCAATGTCATGACACACCCTTGGGTCATGAACAAAACTTGTGTTAAATATTATCCAGATCCAACCTGGCATGTTCAAGGATTTCGGATATTTCTGCACTGTGACCTTGACCTTGATGACCTTTGGTGGAGGTCATGACACACCCTTAGACATGAACAACAATTGTGTGATATGTTATCCAGATCCAAGCAATAAGGAGTTATGACC
Organism: Pteria penguin; assembly: GCA_035048485.1. NCBI lineage: Eukaryota > Metazoa > Mollusca > Bivalvia > Pterioida > Pteriidae > Pteria > Pteria penguin. The sequence continues at coordinate 22,006,407 of CM068588.1, read as the reverse complement.
CGGACAAGGATTTTGACAACAGTGCAGTTTGACCTTGACCTTGGAGATACGATCTTGAGTCAGTCAAATCTTGACACACCCTTATGACATGGATAGCAATTGTGTGATATGTTACTCAAATCCATTTTGGCAATAAGAAGTTATGGCCCGGACAAGGCTTTAGCTATGTGTGTACTGCGCCCTAAACCTTGAAGATATGACCTTGGGTTGAGATCATGACACAGCCTTGTGTCATGTATAACAATTGCGTGAAATGTTATCCAGATCCAAAATAGCAGTGAGGAGTTATGGCCCAGACAAGGATTTCGACCAAATATGTACTGCTACTTTGATCTTGGAGATATGATCTGGAGTCAAGGTCATGACACACCCTTGATTCATGGACAACATTTGTGTGAAATATTATCCTGGATAATAATCCAACTTTGCAATTTATGGCCCGGACAAAGTTGTTGGTTATGTATGCACTGTGAGCTTATTCTTGAAGATATGACCTTGAGTTAAAGCTGGCATCTCACCATAAAAAGCCGAGGTGTTTCGAAAAAAAATTTACAGGAGCGAAGTTGACCTCACTCCCGTGTTTTAAGAATATTAAATGAACGTCTGGCCCAAATGCTCGAACAGAGCTCTCCCCAGTGTATAAAGAAACAGGCGGACATTTGATCGAAGACACGAAAAAGGCAACATGGCGCCGCAAACAGATATACATGTAATTATCTTTATATATTTCAGTTTATGTTTCTTCATTTTTTTTTTTTTTTTTTTTTTTTTTTTGCCACGAAAGGGCCGCCCATCCAACCGCGCGTAACATTAATAAACAAATTTCTAATTTCAACGAACAAATTACATTACGTGCACTACTTATTTAGGTATTGTAAAATGACTGGGTATGACTTATATCATAATGTACAAATAGTATTGTGTACTCAGTTGTACTTGTAAAAAGGCAAATGAGATATAGGTAATTTGAAAACTATCCTTTTTTCCAAATTTCATTAACCAAATTCCAAAACTCCACAACATACCACACATTCGGAAATCATAATATTAGTTATACATGTATATTTTACTGTGAACAAATACATATCAGTTCACACATCCGTTTGTTGACATATCTATTGGAGTGTTCGAGTAAGTAACATAGAAACAAGAAATAGTATAGATTGAAGAAGAAATCTTTAAAATTATACATTAGATTCTGTTCACGATCCTACATAGTGGATGCATACTGAAAAATGTTATTTGTAAAGTGTGAGACTCACTGAACTTACACATTAGGGGCGACTTCGAATGAAAAAGGGAGGGGGTTACCTTTCTTAAGTGTAATGTGGTAACTGTATAGCCATGAAATGATCTGTCTCTTATATTACCAGGAAAGAATTTTATGGCACAAGGGATGTGTGTGCAAGAGGAAGGAGTGGGGCTCCAATCATCCGTACCATCCATGCCCCTTTCTCTGGATCTGCCAACGGAGAACCATCCAGATTAATTACTTTTCCGATTTGGAAAGGAGGGTATTTCAACAGTTTTGCCTTAGCCCTTTCATTATTTACAGCCACACTCCAAGATATATTGGACAAAGCAATGCAGTATCTAAATTGTGAAAGAAGAAAATAAAATATGCGCCAGGTATAAAGGTTCAAGCCTCAATATTAATCAATAAAACTTGTGCATAAAAATTTCCGAAAGAGTATGGTTATTCCGTCCGGAGATCCCCACCCCCTCTTCTGACGTCTGTATTCACAAAGGTATTTTATTTTATTTTATTTTAGTTTATTTCAAGTACAAACATTTTTCATCAATAAGAGTATGGAAACAGAAAACTATAGGACACTTTTGTGATAATTTATATTATTATTGACAGGCTAGTGCGGTGTTAATACAAATTCAAGACCAGTACTAACATTTTCAGCTATACAACATGCGGTTTTGAAATACGAAAGAAAAAAGAGGAGTTACCGGCTCAGTTATGTGGCAGAAGTCACCATGGAGCTATACAATACATGAATATAAATAATATAATAGAACATTTAACACATTACAAAAATATTTGATTGTAGTGCAATTACGATACCGACTTAGGACGGTCATTTAATTTGACAAAAGCCAAATAAACGGTGTGGTTAACCGGTTTACGGGCCCACCTTCCCACTCACCGTAACAGCAGAACAATCAAAAGACGTACATTTAAAAATTTATAAATAATCCTCCATGTAAAGAACAAGGGTCAATAGGTATCGCATATTAAGAGGTCATAAAAATATAAACACGTAAGATATTGTAAAACACATAATGGTATAAAAATATATGCGACATCAACATGATAAACCGTGCTCTGCCAGTCTGAAAGCGAGCTAAGACCCTAGATCTGTAGGGGTCCCGACTAACAGTCAGAGGGGACGAGGTTCAGGACCATTTCTCCTCTGAAAGAGGTTTGGACAAGGCCCGTCATATAGTCCCCACCGCCCTGTTAGTCAGCGTGCAACGTTCAAGTAAAAGTCTGCATAAGGCTGTAGAGGGGCCAAATACAAGACCTATAGTCTTTTTGATGATCTCAATATCATATTGTCTATTTAGGAGACGTTTGACTATTTTATTACATGATAAAATAACGTTATCGGAGCCTTTTACTTTCCTTAGTTTATATACGAGATCACCGTAAAAATTAGGATGGGAAATTCCATTGGATACATACTGTTGAAAAGAAATATTTCCAAATTTAGATAGAAGTTCTGAATAAGATCTGAAGAATTTGCCGAATGTTTTTCTTAGCTTGTGATATCTGAATGCCCCAGCGGCAAATAAACAATGCCGTCAATGTCCTACCCCGCGTTCACGTGATGATGCTTAGAGGATATACTTACCGTTGAATTTTGGTAACTGTGACAATATTCTGTTGAAAATTATCAGGCGCTGCGGAATTACGGAAGCACATGCAGACGGACGGAACGACCGAACGCTTTTTTGCCCAAGATCTCTTAGGCAGGTGCAAACAGCGGAAGGGGGAGACGGAGTGGTTAAGAGAAAGAAAAACAAATGTTTAAAAATCGTAAATAAATTAGAATTAATAAAAATGCTGTTCATTTATAATTATTCTACTTCACATGGATCCCCATTCATAAAATTATACAAAACTGTGCGACCTTCTTACCCATCCACCACTGCTATCCCACTCCTCCCCTCCCAAAAAAAAAAAAAAAAAACATATGTTGTTTGACGAATAAACAACTGTTTTCTTCTCTCCATCATTCCTGTAAATGTAAAACTGCTTATAACGAACACTCTGAATTCAAAAAAGTGCCCGTATGAATGTTGTATACTACTTTCCAATTTCATTTTATTTTTAGGTGAGGTTAGGAAATAGAATATATGAAGGAAGGGGTGGGATGGAGGGAATACGTGTAAATTTGAGGGGAGTGAACTTGGGTGAATGCCACCCGGGTAGAATACGGAAGACGGGTTTTAAAAATAAGGCAAGAAGCGGGAATATTTAGCAAGACAAGATCCCTGTGTCTCCTATCTGTGGTGGATCATGTTATGAAATGTAATAACATTCGCATGTTTACATTATACATGTCGACTTTCATCCGTATTGTATAATACTAGTCAAAAATGAAATAATAGACACATAACTAAATTTTTGTAAAGGAATAAAATAAATGTAAAAATGTAAATAAACGAATCCGCCTAGTGCTGTAATTGATTGATTGATTGATTGATTTTTGTTTTACGTCACACCACAAATATTTCACGTGTATGGTGACGGCATGTGCCTGATGCGGGGCATACAAATTTTGACCTTTGCAACGGACCCACCCGAAGCAGTGAGGGATCTTTAACGTGCCATGCATACCACGACACGGGGCCTCGGTTTTTACTGTCTTATCCGAAAGACATGACACCGGCATGACCAGAGCGGGACTCGAACCCCGGCCTCCCGATCAGGAGTCCGACGCGATACCACTAGGCCACGCCGGCTTGCCTAGTGCTGTAAATGTTAAATATCTATGTATTGTGCATAGTGGGGAGACAAAGTTTTCATACGTTTTTACAGCCATGTTGACCGTCCGTGCAGGTCGCCGCCAGTTAAATGTCAATGTTTGTCGATTTGATGTTCATTTAGTATTCATGAAATATACGGGAGCGAGGTTGACCTAAGTTAACCTTGCTCCCGTAAAAAAAAAAATCGAAACATCTCAGTTTTTTATGATGATGGGTCATGAACAACAATTGTGCGAAATATTATCCAGATCCGATAAAAGAATAAGAAGTTATGGTCCGGACAAAAATTTTCCTATATGTGCACTGTAACCTTGACCTTGAAGATATAACAATGGGTTAAGATCATGACACACTTTTGGGTCAAGTATTATCTGGATCCGACAGGGGGTGGTGGGGGTGGGGGGGGGGGAGGGTTAAGAAGTATGCCCCTGACATATGTGAACAGATTGACAGACAGTCGGACAGACTTGATGATTCCTATATACCCCACAAACTTTGTTTTCGGAGAGTATAATAACAATAATAATAATAACTATTATTATTATTATTATTATTAAGTCAACATATTATCAATGTTGCAAGTATAAAAGTTTATATCATTGTACGTGTATTGCGAAAAAAACTTAAAAGATATTGTGTTTGCTTGTTTAAGGATTTATCACTTCCAAAATGATAGGATTATCAATGGGTACTCTAGGACTTTTAAGAATGAAAGTGCACAACAAATCAATTTGAGAACAAGACTGCCTTATCGTAAAATAATCAAATATTCCCATATATATTTATGTAATACTATGATGTATCCTTCTCACTTCATGTTCTCAACAATTGCAAAATGTGTAATCATTAACCAAGATTGGGAACAATTACATTTGGGACTATTATCGTTTCTGTTTAGGAATTTTTGATGATAGAGTGGGTCATTTCTATAAAATTTTTGGTTTATGCACATATGCTACTATTCTGTCTAGTGTACCATATCCTAGTTAAAGTGTTGACTACGGACAATTATTTATATATAATAACAAAATCGCTCTGCCTCCAAAAATGTTCGACCATCTGACCGTTATGTAATAAACGAAATTAAAAACTTTAAGTATGATACATGTGTACTGTAATATGCGAAAAATATCTGTTTATTCAATTATTTCTTCTCTGTCATCCACTAGATAAAGGCCACCTGACCAAAAATGTGAGGAGAAAAAGTGTTTTTGTTTTATGCAATTGACTTATCTTATGGGCAATTTTAAAGAATATTATATACACAATTGCTTTACATTTTTTGTCTGTAAGATTAATGACGACCGACAAGTACATACATTTATATTTTTACTGCATCTATAGTTGACTAAGCCTCGTTACTTCATTAAAATAACAATTATGATGTGTAAAGTTAATCGACATGGGTGTGGATAAAACAGAAGGTTAATTATAATCATGTTTTGTCAATAGACGTCACATTATTAGGCTTGTTCTCTAATTGCACAATGTATAGCTTTAAACTTCACAGTAATAACCAGTATTATCAGTATAAAATTGATTTATGAGGCTAATGGAATATCATTGTATTTACAAACCCTTTTAGATAATAACTATGACAAAGTTTTCCATCATCATCGGGGACCTAAAGAATACCAGAAAAAAAGTATTTATCACATAAAGAAAGATATCACATAAGGAAAATATAAACTGATATTCAAATAAATGACAGATGCATGTCTGCAATAGATTGATAGCGAGATAGAGAGACCGACAGATACACACGGATGAATAGACAGACATACATACAGGCATACATATAGATAGATAGATAGATGTCTGCAATAGATTGATAGCGAGATAGAGAGACCGACAGATACACACGGATGAATAGACAGGCATACATACAGGCATACATAAATATTGTATGTCCTCTGGTTTCATGATTTTTGGACTTGTGGTTTGGATTTATCCATCATCTTTGCATTCTGAGCATTACAATAATTAAGGTTAATATCTAGATAATCAATTTCGTTACAAAGTTATTATTTCCATAATCAATTCACTACACCAACTATGCTGATCGATGTTGCTAATGGATCTTATGTACACATGTTTAAATATTACTCTTCGTATTTGATCTGCATAATTGTGAATGCATTGGTGTCAATTAAACATTTGTGCAATTATTACTTTCCTTGAAATAAACGTGTACTTTTCACTGCACACGAATTTAAAGAATTTAAATGGCCACATTCATAACGAATTAACAAAGATTTGATGATGAAAATAAGCCTAGAAAGCTCACATGATGGTTAAAAGCGAAAACCAAATATGAATGTATGTATGTGATGTTTGCTATCGAAAGGATGTTATCAGTTTCTTCTTAAAACTTTTTATGAAATCTGAATCCTTTAAGATCTTTCCACAGGATCTTTCCCTGAAGGAAGGTGATACAATCTGTCGCAAGAATGCTAAATATGACGTCATTGTGGTTTTTGATTTTAACTTTCCGTAGTATAATCATGTATTAAATAATTTGTTCTTGTGATTGGTCTTAATGACATAACAGTAAAATACATTTCATACTATATGACATGCATTAAATTTGAAGTCATTATTTTTCATATCCCTTCAAAAGACATTATTCTCTTTTTTACACAAGTTTGTGTAAAACAATGGTCACCCCCTGCATTGGGACTAACACTGACGCAGAACAACACAAGAAAACATACATGTGCAACATACATTCACACATACGACTCTATTTAATTCACTATAATTTATATACAGATGAGTATGAAAATTAAACACCACAATAAATCATAACTGATGTGTCATGCGCAACGGATATACGAATGATTTATCACTATCTTTTATCCTGGGTATCATTTCCGTTGCTTATGGACGTAACCAGAAAACAATTTCCGCAAACGACAACTGTATTACAAAACCCCGTATTTTTGGATACATGTGTTTGAAATCCGTTTTATTGATCAAAAAGTGGATAAAACTACTGCTAACGGAAACATGGATGTAAATCCCCTTATCCATACCGCAGAGGATATTATTTCTAATCATAACGGTTGTCAAATTATAGATAACGCTGTGAACAAGTTATCCAATATAAATACTGATGAGACTGTTAATAAGTATATGCCGAAAGAAAATATTTCATCTAAAGCAACAATCATCTTAGAGACAGAAATGAGACAGAGAATTGAGAATGAACATGTTCAACATACGGAATATTTATCAATGCAAATGGAGAAATCGTCGATTCTTAACGACAGTTTGACTGACACGAGGGATAAGGAAGACAACGAAAATGGGGGGAAATGTAGCGATGAGGAGGAAGAGGAGAAGGAGGAGGAACAAGTCGACGAGATGGAGAATATTGATGAAGAGTGGAATATTGAGACCTACTGGTCAAATTTTGCTCAAGAATCTACAGTTCACGGGATTGGCAACCTTTCAGGTCCCAAATTGAGAATGTCAGTAAATATAAGGAGTTTTATGCATATATCACATATATTAATTTGATGAAATATATTCAAATTTCGACTACTATTGCCTATGTTATACGACATTTACATTTTCGTATCCAAGAATGTTATTCAGTGTCCCTAATGAAGACAAGAATTCTATTTCTATGCATCTGCCTGATGCATTGCATAGAAATGTATTCATTTGCATTGATTAGATCCATCCAAAGCAATGAGTGTAAAAGATATTTCACATGCCTAATTTGACACTGGGCATTGGTTTTTACAGTGTTACCCAAACGGTAGGACGCTCAGCAGAACCAGGATTCGAACCGTGTTTTCCAATTCAACATGATGTAAGGGACCTTAGGCCAAACATGCTACTTTTTGCAGGAATTTTCATTATGACGTTAATGCTAGAAAAGTGGCGTCAGAGTAAAATGACGCAATCTTTTACGGCAAATTATCACATGTCTGACATGGAATGAAATAGAAGAACAGTGGGTAAAAAGCCTATTGCTTTAGAAAATTGAACGTCCTTGTTGAAGCATACATTTCTATATGTATCATATGTGATAATACTAGGTATATGTATAAATTCGTTATTGTAATGCAAAGAAAAATATGACGTTCACTATGGTTAAACTTATATCAAGGGAATATTTGATTTAAAAATAATTACACAAAAATATATGTCGTCAAGATGTAAAACATTCTAATAACATTTTTGTGTTTGGACTAAATGTTTTACTAAATTCATGTCTCACTAGTTTTGTTGACATTACTTAATTCATACAAAATTGAAGTCATACTTCCGCCCACTTCTCTAAAGGTGACAATCAATCACACCTTCGGTTCAGTTCACATGCAGGTATATAGATGACTTGCTATAAATTGATCATCCTGAATTTACAGTTAAAATTATCATCATCTATCCAAATAGAAATAATGATACCACAGAGAGGAACCACACTACTCGTATCTAGACATCATGATATCTTACAATATTGATTATCACCTGAACACCGTAATGGGATTTCAATTTCAACATCACAAAATTTCCCTTTCTGGGTTGCAATTTCCAATCATTACTTGTCTTTAGCGTATTCACAGCTCGTTTAATTAGTTTTATCAGAACGCTTTCAAATTACAGTCTTTGTACTGATGGGAAAGCTATCACATAAGCTACTACGTCAGGAATATGGAGGAAGTTGACTAACAACATTATTGAGGAGTTGTGGTCAAACTGACTTGATATCATACGATTATACTTGATATCATCGAGATTATACATCTCGTCATGTAGATTATTAAATGATATTCTGGAATGACAACTATTCCGACCATTTTTCAACAATGAATTCGAAAACTGCAATATATAATTCGACAATATCTATTTGCAAGCATATGATGCTGGCTTTTCCCAGACAAAGAGGGAGAGGGGGGGGGGGGGGTGGGAGCGTTCAGTTGGGTGGAGTCCTATATTCAAGTGCAGTTCCGGTGTAGTTTCTTTTCCTGAAAACCAGTCATACGGTTTAGTCAAGTGCGCTCGATGTCAAGTTTAAAGTACTTCCGTCTTCAAGTTTATTGTCACACGACACCATATTTACTTTTCAAGTTCAGTTATTAAGAATTATTAAGTTTAGTATTACACGATAGAAATATTTATTTTATGATGTACAATTGCATATTTTGTAAAAAAAAAACCCCAAAATGTTTGAATAGAAAAATATAATTAATTTTTTAGATATAATTAACAATTTTCCTTTAATGATCTTACGTTGAACTTTCTGAAGGTATCTTATCGAAAGTTTCGATACTACTAAGCGGATATGTGTTTATATTTTTACTTCTTAAGCTTATTATGCATTATTATTGTTATTTGTTTTGTTACACAGCAAAGTCTAATCTCAACGATCATATGACTATTTCCACGTAATGAAATTATCCGTTTCCTTATATACACTGATATCCGACACGACTTTACAATAGGTGTTTCCATGTCAAATGTTTAAATAAAAGAAACAACTCGAATATTTAAAGATGTGTACACGTATTTCATTTCATAAAACAACAATAAAGTGTATATTGTGATAAAATCCGAAATTCCGAATAATGACCTTAGTGAACTATATATTTCATCTCATGTTTGAGATACTGCTCTTCAATTATTTATATAATATGAGAATTCCAACCATTCGGCCACGAGCATCACTGAAGAGACATAAGTTGTCGAAATGTGCACAAAATTAAAATATTTTCTATATTTATTATATCTTTTTCTAAATTGTTTCAGATTAAATCCGACCTAGAACTCATTCAAAACCTAAACGTTTGTCACCAAATATATTTCTGATATTTTAGCTGTTTTAACTGAAATAATTTTCAATGATGGTTTGTGCATGAAGTGTTCCAAAATATGTCATTTGTGGTATAACTTGAAAATTATTTATTGAAAATTTCATAGTGCCAAATCGCCAACTGTTTCATCGTCAAACTTTGTTACATCCCAATGATAAAATGAAAGAGGTATCAAACATGTATGTTAATTATTTAATTTCTGCATGACAAGGTACACATCTCAATTCAAAATATCATGCAGCATTCTAGATAACCGGATAAACAATGATGATAAAAACCATAAAATGTACGTTATACTGTTTATATATTTATTTGTATATTTGGAAATTTAAAGCAGAATTTATTTGTATACCATTTTAATGTCTTTATTTCAGTATATTATGGGCGATTGTTATCATTGGATGTTTCACGTACCTTATTTATACTTTGATAGAGGAATTCACATATTACTACTCTTATCCTGTGAATTATATTTCAAAACTGAAATTCCATGACAGACTAAATTTTCCAGCAGTGACTCTATGCAATCTCAACTGGCGCAATGGTACAAAAATAAACAACACCATCCAGGATGACATTTATTACAGTGCAATCAGTACTGCGAAATTCTTGCTTTCAGAAGTAAATTGGACTGATGAATATTACAAAGAAAATGGATATTATTCTCCAATCAATGAATCGGTTTACATAAAAGATGCAATAGATTCATCCAAATTTCTTCAGAAATGTTGGTTTGACACTGAATATTTCGAGAATTGCGTTTCACATTTCAAGCCAATTGTGACTTCAGTTGGTCTGTGTTATACTTTTAATGCTGAAGGTAGCAAATCGACGGCATTCAGTGGTTCCGATTATAATTTACATATGTACATTGATGTTGCAGCAGACACATATACATGGAGTCAAAATTTTGATAAAGGAATTCAGGTAAATGATTATATTCATATATCTCTTCGTAAGTATGGTTTACATGCAAAAATATATCTTATTTTACAAAGCCAAATATCTTTGAAGAAATCATCCTTCTTAATACAACAATATACATCCTAGCATTTATGTTACGAAATAACTCCGGATTTCTTATTACAAATTACCCTTGTTTAGATGGAGATATTCCTAGATTTCCATTATATGGTATGCATACTGAAGATGCATATAAACGCAATATGGTATATCAGGTAATTTGACGTTATTTGTGCGAGTTGGGTTTTTTTTTCATATTATAGTGTTTAAATATCCAGACATATATTTTGTGAAAAATCACTCTGGATCTGAATGTAAGTACGCTGAAGTTCACATAAATCATGCGTGACTTTCTGAGTGACCATATGTATGTTGTATTTGGTGATCAAGTCTCCAAGAGGATCATCGTAATCCCTATGGGTACTAATTGTGTTCCTTTGTTAGCGGATTTGTTCCTTTATTCACATGAAAATGAATTCATACAAAACATGTAATCCAGAACGAAAAGCAATATGCGTTGAACTTTAACTTTAATTTCAGATATATTTATGGTATACTGTCTATAAACAACAAGAACTTTGAAACATACGTAGATACAATATATTCCAATGAACTGGAAATTTAAGACACTGCAAAATCCAATTCATGTGCTTCATATTTGAATCTACTTCTGATAAGGAAACACCTTTTTTGAATTTAAATATTAAAATTATTAACAACAATATCCATACAAATATATATGATAAACATAACCACCTTGAACTTTCTATTTTTAATTTTTCTTATTCAGATGGTGATGTCCCTAGACTCCATTCATATGGTATACATATTGGTCAATGGGTCGGTTTGCTAACGTTTTTCACTCAAAAAAGAGATTCAAACATTATCAAACTTCTGACTCATGGTTATAGATATCATAAACCTCTGAAAACTGGCACATTTTACAGATTTATTCAGACAATTTATCTAAATTCGATAATATTTCTCATCAATCCGTATTCAGCTGAATTTCTCACCCCATTTTCTATGGTTGTCTAGTATACAAAATAAGGAGGGTCAAAGCTTCCGATAGTTTCATATCGGCGTGTTCTTAAATAATTAAACGTCTTCGACAACATCAGTATGACCCTGTGATCATCGCAAAGACCATATGTCTTACACGAACTTTTACTTGAGTGTTGCACGCTGGCTAACGTGGTGGTGGGGACTCTATGGCAGGTCTTGTCCAAACCTTATCAGAGGAGACAAGGTCCTCGTTCCCTTTGACTATTAGTCTGGACTCCTACAGAGTAATGATCTGAGCTCGCTAACAGACGTGCAGAGCACGGTTTCGTATGTTCATGTTGCCTAACACAATTTTGATACTAGCACATTATTACATAAAACGTCTCGTTTTGAATTTATTGTGACCTCTCGCTTTGAGAAACCTGTTGATCCTATTCTCTATATGGAGGATAATTTATAAATTTTTAAATATGTATCTCTTATTTATGCACCTTTTGCGGTGAGTGTGAATGTGGACGCCCATGAACCAATTAACCACATCAGTTGAGTGACGTTTGTTCACGGCGGGTGTGGCTAGACAAAAAGGAGACGCTCACTCCTCCCGGGCATCTGGTCCGTGAATGTCCACTGTGGTATATTTTTGTTAGTGCCATAGTCATGTGACACCTGTTATTTTCGTATTTTACTTTAATTGACTGTCCTAAGTCAGTATCGTAACTGCAGTACAATCGAATATTTTTGTTATGTTGTTTTCTGTGTTTATTTGACTATTTTCATGTTCTTTTTGCATGTCCTTTGTGATTTGTGTTCCACAGCCTAGTCAGATGTCTTCTGTCTTCTTTTTCTACTTGATATTGACTTAGACGGTAGACTTCAATTTATGACAAACGTGATGACTTTGGTTTCCCGATTGTTAACTTTAAATATATACATGTAAGTTGTTACATTTCTTTATCACCTGCGTATGGTATTTATGTGACTCAATAATCCGGCATGCTCGACCTTCTTTTTAGCATCGTTCCTGTATATATCGAAGCAAATTGCTAAGAGAATAGATACTATAACAAGATATGATATCTTTTGAAAATTCTTTTATCTATACTGGTCATGGTCATACTGATCATTCCACTCGAGGTTGTAGACACGATGTCGACCGTCTGGCCAAAAAGAAAATGGTGAACCGAGACTCTTCTTTGAAATAGGGTCAGTTGGAAATTGTTTGTGATAATATGTGCCGCACAAGTAAGAAGAAATACAACATAACTAGCACATCGAACTGATGCAATCTGTTTTACAGGCTTGGGGTTAATGTGGCGATTATGATTGCCTTAGGTATTTAGTTAAATCGGTTTCAGTGGCAATAACATGGCAATTACTAAGGTGGGCAAGATGAGTAGCCTGGTCTTGACGTGGCGACATTATGCTTGAACGGTCAGTAACACTTTCTGAATCTCTTAGACCGCGAATATGTCGTTCTTTGTTTGAAACTCTCGCTCCAAATACCAATCCTCTGCCTAGTTTTCGTAAGTTTACCCCACACAGCTAATGTACTGGGTTATATCATATCATCTTGTGTTTTATTTTTTCTCTTCAATATATGTTCTTTCGTTTAACACATATCAAAGTTTAAATGATGATGTAAGGATAAAGATTACATAACAAACGAAGATATTTTCATACTTTCGCATTACCAGAGCCTTTATTAACGTTTTGGATTTCACTACGAAAACAGAACTATAGATGGGTTCATCAGCTTTACGCATCCTCTTTCAGTTTTTACATAATGCTCGATTCTTTGATGAGGAGAGGTCCGAAACATTCTAAATTTACGTATTATGTGATGTAGCTTTAGTTTTATATCTAGAGATAATGCAAATTTTCAGTCATACTGTAAATACAAAAATGTATATGAATATCATCAGCATTTGAATTCACTGGAGAAGTATGCATAGATGAACTTTTTCACTTTAAGTAAAAGTCATAATAAAATTTTACTGAGAAACTGAAGAAAAAAGTCGATGGTATACCCCATGCAGTCACTTGTCGTATGTCAATTCAATGAACCCTATTACTTTCAATTTATTTTTTTTGGAATCAGGGTCGCACATATTATAAGACTTTTAATTTTTTCACTCAGGGTTACACATATCATAAACTCGTATTTTACAGCAAGGTAATAAAAGAATGAACACACAAAAAGGATCCTTGTTTTTACCAGTTACAATATCTCTAGCTAATATAATCTCAAACATTTCTTTCAATATTTTGTACAATTTACAACCGCTATCATCCTAGTCATATTTGAAGTTTAGATATAAAACACAGTAGAAGTTATGGTCAGCACTTGACATCTAATATTACAGGTTGTTGTTCATGATATAACAGGTTGTTCATGACATTACAGGTTGTTGTTCACGATCCAAACACGTATCCCGAAATTAAAAGCCACGGCTTCAGAGTTCAACCAGGGCTTTCTGCATACGCTGAAGTAGGACTTACGCACGTATGTAATTTTGCAAATGTTAAAAAATATACATTTTCCCGAAAAACGGATGAAAATAGTCCTATCGTTTAACAAGTAGCCATTATTAGTATTTTCAAGACTTAATTGTAATGGGAAGAAAATCTGGTTATGACAGTAAGTTGTATTTATTCAAAACAGGAAATGCAAAAATACATGAACATATCAGTACAATTTAATAGATGCATGTTAAATGCTCAGATGTTTGGAATAATGCCTGGATTGATAATTTATGCGCTACACGTCATTTCTTGTATCAAGTGTCTTTTCCTGATCGTAAAAACAAAAAATAGAATTATATCAATTAATTTGTTATAAACTTTACTTTCCTGTTTTTTGTTTTCAATAGTTACGATTTAAGGGCAAACCATACAAGGCATATGAAAATTATTTTTGCGAGAACACCTTAAAAGGCTGGACAGTTCGTGGAAGATTCTTCAACTATAGTCGGTACCTATGTCTTCATAGGTGCTACGCGAATAATGTGATGGAAGTTTGTAATTGTCGGCATGTATCAGATCAAAGTAAGCTGCACAAAATTAATAATTATGTGTTCTTATATTTAAGTGTGTCTAGAAAATGGTAATTAATACAAAATACAGTTATTATCCAGCATAATGTTAAATGCACATTAATTTCGGGTTTCTTTCGAAATTAACGCATCTGTAATGTATATAAACCACAGCATAACTTTTTATTATTCAAAACATTATTTTCTTACTCAAAGATGCGTGCTACTCCCATGATTATTATATTAAATGTTATCCGGTCAATGTTGAGTCTGTTAAGTCAGTTTTCTCACTCTTTCTTTTATTCTTCTTTCTCTTCCGAATGTTTATGTTTTCTTCTTCATTTTGTTTTCTTCCTCATTATCTTTTTTGTTCTTCTTCTTTGGATTCGATGAACACAGCTTAACATAAATTCATACTAATTTTCAGTTGAAGGACCGATTTGTTCCAGATACGAATATGAACGATGCTATCTTCACCGAATGAGTATGTATCACAGCATCTTTCATGTTTTCATGTTCAATTTTCTAATAGGCAAGAGTTAACAGGTCTGCATAATTATTACAACGCCTTTGTCTCAACTCTCTCCATATATATTTATGCCAATAAAATTTCTGAGGCGGGGTCGCCGGTTCTCAGATAATTAGAAACAATTTTAAACTGCATTTTTCATGGTGATTTTGACTCCTCTGTCTCATTGAAAATGTTCAGTTCCATAATTTGAAATAGTTTTGAGTGAACTTGAGATACATATTTTCTTCAGATACAATTGTTGGGAACAGCACTCTGACCAGAAACTGTCAATGCCTTTTACCTTGTCGATCCAACAAATTCACAACCAGTGTTTCCACTGCAACATTTCCATCTGATTTTATAGAACGACAATTTGAGCGTATCGGAAATCCGGGATGGAAAAGAATGAAGTAAGATACCAGCTGTAACACATTATTTCCAGATCATAAAACTTTATACCGAGTTCTGCTATCTTTGAAAATTTACTCTTCTTAATCGACTCCCAAAACACAAGCTAAAATATGTAATTTGCAAGAAGTTAAAATATGAACTTTTAAATCTTTTATTATTTACCAACTTCAAAAAGGACATAACTGTGTGCATTGTAAAGATAAAGTATATTGTGCATTCATAATTATAATTCTTAATACACAACACTTGCTGAGAATCCTATTAATGTTTGACTTGCTGTCAGATGACTTATGTTCATGCGTGTATATTTCTGTATTGACCTCCTCGATTTTAAAGGTTATTGCAGAACTTTTGCGACGGGTGTTGCATGCAATCTGGGGACGCTTACCTCTCCCGGGCACCTGATCTCACCTCGATTTTACTGGGATTCTGTCTGAATATGACACTAAACACGATATTGTCCCCTTTATTCCATGGACTATGAGATATGGTTTACCCTTCGGTACTTCGTCGTTTTTTACTTACTTCTAAAACCTCGAGCTCTTGGATAATGCAGAATTACGAACACATAGAGTAGGACTGCTGAATTTTATACTGCTTAAACAAACTTGCTTTTATTTTAGACAAAATGCGATATTCCTGAGGGTTTATTTCAACGAGTTAACCACAGAGTACCATCGACAGAGACCAAAATATGTCAACGCAGCAGATATCTTAGGTAATTAAATGGCAAATGTACATCTATACATATATTTCGTAGAAGTCTGACTGAGGTGATTGACTTAAGTGTTATTACACTACATTCGTTGTTTACTTGCTCATGGACTGAATCTCATTTGTTGTAATAGGCTTATATAGTATGGACTCATAATCATATGCAATGTTGAAATATCTTTGTGTTCGCTTCATTATTCTTGGAGTATTTATGAGAATAGTGGCTAGTCAATAAGAAAAGCTCGTCTCGCTCCTAACTTTAGCAATTCCATGAATGTCCATATATATATATATATATATATATATATATATATATATATATATATATATATATATATATATATATATATATATATATATATATATATATATATATATATATATATATATATCCGGTCGCTTTCAGTGTTGTATTCTCTCAGAGGATCTGCCTGCGTTTACGTCGGGTAAATTCCTTCACTTTCCGCGGCCGTGTTGTCATACATGCGATTAGCTAATGATTGGCTATTAAAGCTCCATTTTTGTGGAGCTCGGGTAGCTCAGTCGGTTAGAGGGTGGGATGCATGACGGCTAGGTGACTCGGTACTATAGGTCGTGGGTTCGAGTCTCAGACGGGGAACGAATATAAGTGAAATATAGGGTACCTTGTAACTGTAATGTCTTTGTGCTTTATATATATATATATATATATATATATATATATATATATATATATATATATATATATATATATATATATATATATATATATATAGATAGATAGATAGATAGATAGATCGATCGATCGATCGATCGATAGATATATATGAGTGTTCGATATCTTGAAAACAAAACATTGAATGTTTCAGCTAACCTTGGTGGACAGATGGGCTTATTCTTAGGTGCAAGTATTCTGTCCGTTATCGAAATTGCGGAGTTCTGCATCATCGCTTTGGGTCTGGCTGTAAAGAGGTTACGGAACAGATGGCATGCAGCTGACGTGGAAGGAAATGAGCAATAATCAGTATAGATATAATATGTACATAAATGTTACAAATTCACAGAAATCGAAACTATATGCACAACATTTCTAATGTTGTAGTGACGCCACTTGTGACGCTTTAGGGACCTAGACAGTATTTATAACAAAATTGACTTTTATCATTCGTATATATTTTCGTCTTTATACTTAAAATTTTTCTTTGCTGAAATTAAATCGGACATGTCGATACAGAAGATAGTGTTGTCGTATTTGGAATACACATATCCTATAATACTCTCTACTAAAATCTATTCAACTGCTGGTAACATATATGAATTAGTCATGTTACATATATTTTCAAGTCATTCATATTGACACTAAATTGGATTGTACATGTCATTTAACCTTTCTTAGACTAGACACTGTGCTCATAAATGTATATAAAAAAATATATATGTACTTATGGGTGGCCGTTATAATAAAATGAAAAATAAATGATAATTTTTAAAGATTAACGATCAAATAAACCACGTTTTCTTACACTCTGAATTGTGAGTATGTTTTTTTTTTTTTTTTTTTTTTTTTTTTGCTTGTTATATATACATACTTGTAAAACTGAAATAGCAAATATGTGTTGCAAAAAACACGTATATATATATATATATATATATATATATATATATATATATATATATATATATATATATATATATATATATATATATATATATATATATATATATATATATATATATATAAATCAGTCAAGTAATAGCAATCTACATATGTGCCAGTGTACCTCTTAATACGCGCTGTTTCGCGGGTGTTTTAAACACAATGCAACACACATCTGGTGTCGGTTTCAAAAGCAGGCAAAATTTACAAATCATTTTATTCGTCGGAATTTCTAAAAACGAAAATCGGATTGATCTACACTATACTATTCCACCTCCAATTAATTAGTAGTATCTGGTGTCAACTTTACTATTTGGCTGGTATGATGTTCTGTTTTAGAATCGTTGTTGAGGGTTGGTAGCGCGAGACGTGCATGTGTAGCATATATACTTATATATATTCTTTTAGGATTTTAAAAGAACCTTGTCCCTTTAAGTACTATTATAAAAGCACTTCCTGCTGGTGAACCAAAGATATAATGTATCATGGTCCTTCTTGAAAACTTTATTTAAATACTTCGGCGCATTGTTCCTTTCTCTATACACATATATGCTCATGTAGTTCATGTCCAAGTTATAACAACATACATTATACAAAAATGATAATACTTGATTTAGTTTGAATTGTTATAACATTATTGATGATCGATGATGTGAATTATTTAGTACTGGATAAGTATATGTGTATATTGGATGTTTGTCTGTGTAGTGCATGGTGAAGTAAATATAATAGGTCAATCACAACTAAAAACTAAATTAGAACTTTGCAAACATGCTTATGGAATATTTATTCCGGTAATGTCGCATGACAACCCACCCCCACCCCCAATCGAGTATTTACTCCAGGCGCTGCACCGTCGGAAGCAATGTAAAAGTGGAAGTAGTGGGTAAACGTTAAGTGGAAGTAGTGGGTAAATGTTGAATTTAGATTAGTTTCGAAATGTAATAAGAAATTGATTCATGATCGGCCAAAAATGGGGGGGGGGGGGGGGGGGGAATCACCACCCTCACCCCCATACCCCCGTTCCTACTGGCCTGATACGTAAATTAAGTTTTCGCTCCCTTGATACGACTACAAAACGTTAAAGGTATTTAATTCTCGTGAATATAGTATACCGCGAATTTATCCAACTTGAGGTCCTCGAGAAAATAAGTTACGCAATATGTATTCTTTTCAGTTTCTCAAATGAATTTATTAAGACCCAAAAGAAGGGGCATGAATAATAAATCCTTATCTTATAATCATAAGGGTAGGTATGTCGTGACCGTGTACTATTTCACTAGTATTTTAAAAGTAGTATATAAATATGTACAATTTAAGTCTTATTTGTCTTCAATAAAAGCCATCGACTCGTCTCTCAAACTGTTTCCTTCAAAGTAAACTTCGTAGGACAGTAGGGGGAGGTGGAAGAATAGGTTACAGCCAACTGCTGCACCTATCACGTCTACCAAATCTGTCTGAGGTCCTCGCTTAGGATAGGTGATTTCTGTCTGTCATTGCACCTACATAGATATTGTTGGTTTTTCTGAGTACAACTATTTCCTTGATTCAAGACTTATCTTGGTGTTATTCAAATAGAATGGTATCGTTATGAGTAAAACATAATATTAAATTTATCATTTTGCAGCAGTCCACCAACGAGTTGTTAGGCACCGTCCATTTGATAATCTAGGAGGGGAAGGGGGGGGGGGGGTGTTTCAACCCGACCAGATTATTTTTTACTTCAATCTCGGGGCAAGAGATTTTTTTTTTGCAGAAGAGCCAGAACAAGAAAATGTTTTCACCAATAAATTATTGTTGTACAACAATGACTTACAAACTTGTTTATAAGTCCTTGTGTTTGATAATACAAATTTTATAATAAACACTATTATTTTTAACAAAATTCTGCTCAAACCGATCTCATCTATGTTATACGCCTTTAATCCATCATAATGATGCCATATACTGAAATAAGGGCGAGTCTAGAAACAAGTGGGTAAGGAAGGAGGGGAGGGGGTAGGGGTGCAAGGGCGGATCTAGGGGGTCGGGGTGTTTCGCGGAAACCCCCGGGTTTCTTTTTTCCCCATTTTATTATTATTGCTTTCTTTACCTTTTCTTTTCGACGATGGTAAGTTCATGTCCTTCGAAGTTTTGTCCGATCATATTTTTATGTTTTGAACAACCTTTTGTTACTTATCGGAGTTTTTCATATCTACAGATGCTTGCGCATAATGTATTTTGGCTACATATATGACTGCATGGCGCATACTATGCAAGTAACTCACACATTCCAAATCTAATTATTTTTGTTTTTACATGACAGTGTTGTCATTAATTTTATTCTAATTTATTTTTGTTGTTAAATAAAATGTTTGTTCAAGGTTCAGTGATTATTCATATCAATATACTTGCTATAACATTAGATTAAGAATTTAGAACACATCTACATGCAGTATTATTACTACTTAATGTACACGTATTTATTCTGACATTGTAAATTTACTTTAAGGAAAACTATGTAAAATATATGCAATATCGGCACCATATCAAAGTTAATAATGAAGAAATAAAGTGACAAAATAGATATGATTTATGGCTTTGTTCTTCAGCAGACAAAAAAATCCTGTCATTATTGAAGAAAGGCTGAAAAATGTATCAGATTACACCATTTTATTCGAAAATTTTAAAAAGGCCCCCCCGACCCCCCGCCCCTTACAGGAGGGGATTCACCTTCTACTGTACCCTCCCCTCCTCGGCACTTTGTGCCAAGGGTCGGTCCGTTGGGCCTCCTCCAACACCCCCTCCCACACACACACACACACACACTTCAGCTTCTGGATGTGCCCCTGTGGTTTGAAGGAAAGAGGACTACCCTGGGTAAAAACTGAAAGAGAAATGACAAAAATTCTGCAAATGTGAGAAATGTTGGTTCCGTCTTAGTTGCAAAATGAATCATGAATTATATAAAGAAAAACTTGTATGAAAATGTCAAAATTTGGCACCTTCCAACTGCCATAATTTTCAATAGGGTAGAGATATCAGCAAAAGGAAAACGGTTTTGAATTTCTCTCACTGACCTTTAACCACATACATTAGCACAGAAAGATTGAATACACTGTAAAATTCACCTGGGGTTACTACTACCCCCTGTCCACCCCTCCTGAACCTTTTTGGCATATGTCCAGTACAGTACATTGCAGTACTCAAAAAAAAAGATAAATGCATGGACTCTGCCCCATGACAGAAATCACCACGGAGATGCACTGTTGATAATGTAATAATCTGAAGACAAAACTTTACGTGCAGTTGCGATACCGACTTAGGACGGCCAACTGATATGACAGTAGTAAATCATTTGGAGTGGTTAACCGGTTTATGGGTCCTCCTCACCACTTTCCACAAAAGCAGTAAAGTTATAAAACACGCATTTAAAAATCTATGAATAATCCTCTATATAGATAGCAAGGATCAACAACTTTCTCAAGTTGAGAGGTCATAAAAATATAAACATATATAGCAATGCTGAGTAAGGTCACGACTCACGATATCAAAAAAAAGTACAAATCAATATCAACATGAGTAAACTGCTCTTTCCCTTGATCTGTAAGTGTCCCAATTAACAGTAAGAGAGCATGAGGTTCAGGACCATTTCTCCTTTTAAAAAGGTTTCAACAAGGCCCACGATATAGTCCCCACCCGCCTGTTACTCAGCGTACAGGTTCAAGTATAAATCTGTATATGGTGTAGAAGGGGTCAATACAAGAATAATCCTGTCCTTTTGATGATCTCCGGGTCATATTATTGTAGATTTTGTAGGCGTTTCACTATATTGGAACCCGACTAGATAAACTTATCGGAATTTTAGAACCCTCTTACGTTTGTACACAAGATCATCGTAGAAACTGGGATGGGGAATTTCATTGAATACAAAGTAATATTTCCGAATTTTGATAAAAGTTCTGAATAAGACCTACATATTTCCGAAGGCTTTTCTAAGTGTATGATACTTGTAACCCTGAATTGAAAGCTCCTACGTTATTTGTAATTTGTTTGTATGAAAGTCCAAAACGTTAGCGCAGGCGCTGGCAAATCGAAGCAACTGAATTTTATAGACACCATATGATTGGAGTTTAATCTAGGTCAACATCCGTAACTATCCAATTAAGGGAAATTTACAACAGGAAATAAAAAAATCGTCATGTTTATCATAAATATTGGTATGGATTTTATTGTTAATTGTCTTAATGTATACATGTAGGTCCACGAAAAGTGTTTCTCTATCACAAATATTGTCTTTGTTTAACTGGAGTTCAGGTGGGTATGTGTAAGCTTTCAAACTGAGGGTTACAAATAACTAAGATGTCGCCAAGATACATATACATGTAATTAGAGGTATCATCCAACATCTCTATAAAGTCGAATCGTTTAGAGTTTTGAAAAGAATACATGAAACCCCCACATAAAGATATAGAAGCAAAACAACTATAAGGGGTGCACAATTAGTACCCATAGAAATCCCAACTATCTGCTGATAAATCTTGCCATTTAATTCATATAACAAATACAGTAGGTTTGTCTATGATTGAACTGACGACAAGTATCATTTTAGATTACGCTAGTCTATTGGAGACAGATTATTTTTTTCACAATGTGACTGAGGAAGATTTTTTTTAGTCAAAGGCAAGAATTTTTTTTTTTCAAAAAACCCCAGCCCCCCGAATATCAATTGTACAACATTCTTCAATTTGAAATATTTTCATTGTCACACACTTTATCCATTGTAGAAATTCTTATATCGTTTGTATGTTTTGGTGATTCATGGCGGGTGTGACTGACAAAACAGGGCTCTTCCAGGGCATCTGTGGTCACCTCTGACAGGAGATGCTTACTCCTTCCGGACATCTGACGTCGCCTTTGACAAGAACTGCTTACTTCTCCCGAACATCTAGCGTCACCTGACAGGATATGCTTACTCTTCCAGGGCACCTAGCGTCACCTCTGACAGGAGATGCTTACTCCTCCCGAACACCTTGAGTAACCTCTGACAGGAGATGGTTACTCCTCACGGACCCTAGCGTCACCTCTGATAGGAGATGCTCACTCTTCCAGGGCACCTGGCGTCATTTAAGATCTATCTGTACCCACACTTGTGCAGCATTGTCTTCATTGCCATGGTAGCATAAAACCACTTACCTTCGTGTTAAACATGTAAGATGTCATCGATCAAATAAAAGTAAACACCTATGGCAATTTTACATTATTGAGTTACAACCGTACTTGATGAAATGTTTCTACACATATAGATAGAGGTGCAAGATACAAATCAAATGCGATACAGTGGAATGGGGTGTAAAATCTATTAAAAAGCCTTCTGTACCGCAAACTGTTTCAAT
Source organism: Pteria penguin (assembly GCA_035048485.1). NCBI lineage: Eukaryota > Metazoa > Mollusca > Bivalvia > Pterioida > Pteriidae > Pteria > Pteria penguin. The sequence goes on along the minus strand of CM068588.1, from coordinate 21,982,933 downwards.
CCGGAACACCGAAAACGTTTGCTTTGGAAAGCAACACTATTAGAGCATAGAACACTTCTAAACAGACATTAATGGGTTATGTGCATCACATAACATCTTCGAGGGACTATGAGATATACCTTTTTGCATAATTTAGCAAAATACAAAAAAAAATGAAAACAAATCAAGCCAGGCTGCTAGACTTTTCGAGAGGAGTTGACAAGGTGCCACATAAGAGATTGGTATATAAGTTGCAGTACTACTGTATACGAGACAACACTCTTCTATGTTAAGAATTCACTGTACAACAGACAACAACAAGTCCAACTAAACGACCATTGCCTCATCTTGCGCAGATGCCCTGTCAGGAGTACTACAAGGAAGAGCACTTAGCCCGCTGCTCTTCCTCATATTCATCAACGACTTCCCAGAAGCCAGGTTGTTCGCAGATGATTGTTTACTGCCCGATCAATAACACAGAAGACAGCAACAATCTATATACAGCAATACCTTTCAGCACTTGAGAAATAGAAATAAGAGTGGCAGATGCATGTCCTTCCATCCGGAGATATGCGTTGTCATACGGGTCCCCTCAAAACGAAAAACTATCAACACAGACTATCTACAGGCTACACAACAATAAGTTAGATGCAGTGAACTCAAGCAAGTACCTTGGAGTTACAATCAGCAGCAACGTAAGTGGAATAAGCATATTAATGTCATTATAGCGAAAGCCAATAGGACCCTTTGCTTCCTAAAGCGAAACCTCAGAGGTTGCAGAACATCAGCACAGGTCAGAGCATACGAAGCTCTAACACCCTAAGACTGCGCATTATCTATAATAGTGCGCGATAATATGGAGTATCGCAACTACCAAACTCCTTCACAGTTTGCATTTAGTCACCTGCCAAATCCATTGTTCTCGATGTAGGCATTTTTATGCGGGCAACTTACGTCATAATTATATGACGTCATAACAGTCACAAAATGCGCGTGTATGTTGACGTTATTGTGATTGCCATATTCCGTATGGGAACGAAGGTGCCCTCAAATTGTAGCATATGTCCATCTTGAACAAATATATCAAGAAGTGGGGAAATTCTACGATGGGGTGTGTGTGTGGGGGGGGGGGGGGGTATTTTACTACATGTATATATAGTGAGTTTCCTCCGAGGGGAAAAAACTACTATACAACCAGTTTTCCGGGGGTGGGCTGCTATGGGGAAAGGCTATTATACAACACAGGTACTGCTCCTTCCCGCGTACCATCAGTAACTGGAACATGAAAATACGTCGCTCAACTTTTGAGTACATTTCGTATTAGAAGAAGAAGAAGATCATATTACTTGTACATTATAGATATTTTAAAAACATCTCACAAGCAAAATTTTATCTGACTGGATGTATGCCAACATATTTTGTAACTTTAATAAAGAATGTGAACATGCGGGTCCAAGGATTGCGTCAAGACCCTGTGTCACTGATACCCGAGTTTCCGATGCAAATGTGCAATTTGCGAGAACCAGAGACATATATACAAATGTGTAAACGTAATGAGTTTTAAAATGCCATTGTTAGTCATGAGGTTCGGACCAAACCGATTTGGTTTTCTCTATTATTAATCTGCATTTCCGCTTTTAGCTAGGAAGGAAGAATTTTAAAGTAGCTAGAAGAATAAGCAATAATTATTCCAAAATTGAGAGGTAATTGTACTAAAACTGTATAAAATCAATGAGGTATAAGTATGTTAAATATTCTTTGACATTACACCAAAGTCATATTTGTTTTCAGTAGCTGCAATTGCATTCGAACGTATTGAAGTCAAACCGAAAGTAGACTTCAGTTTCAAACTGTACGACATGCACGTCACTGCCATATGCTCTAAACAAGTGTACATGTTTAAACTGATGAAAAAACCAACGGATCTCCTGAAAAGAACCTTTATTTATTTATAAAAATTGTGAATTTTTGGTCACCAGTGCTTTGGACCGGATGCTCTTTCGACCTCTGAATCTTTTCAACCTTCTGAATTTTCATCCTTTTTTTGAGACTCCAACCAGGTGAAAAAAATAATTCAACCTTGTTTGTTTTTGACCTGAAAACTGTTTGCCAAAATGTTTGTAACTTTCAATCTAATTATTATTCTTTGATATGATATCATTTACTTTTTTAGTTACAGTGCAACGGAGAGTTTGTTTTGTTCTCTCTCTAAACAAACTCTCCGTTGCACTGTAACTATTACTTTTTATATAATGTTTTCCTGTAATTTTACACCAATTTCCATAGAACTGGTTGATGTCACAGTTTTATGTCAGATATCTGCTCATATTGGAAATAACTATGTATAACGAAAAACAAACCCAATTAGGGTGTCTTTAAAAGGTTGGGTTTTTTTTGGTACTTTCCATAATCATATTTTTGATGCTTTTTTTACTTTCTTGTGTTCACACAATTCACATCTTTATTTGACGTTTCATGTCAAAATTAAGTTTTCTTGATTTTAATCCTTTCTCCCCTATTTTTCAGTGGGAGATTTAGAGGGAAGCTCGGGCCCCGGATGCCCCTCTTTTTGCCACACATTTACAAGTAAACTCCAGACACCTAAATTGGCTGAGTAGTTTAGCTAATACTTGACTTTCACATGTGGCCTCCCTTCCCTTTTTTTGGAAGTCCTAGATCTGCCACTGTTTTTGATGTAATGCAGATATAGCATGCTGAAGGAAAGCAGTTCAAACTGAATTTGATATAAAAAAAAATTATTTTATTTTACACTAACACAGTTTTCAAGTACATCGTATTTTGCAGCAATCAATGTCATATTAAAAAATATAATTCCAAATATTTTCATACAAGTTTGTGTTATTTACTGATTTATATATATTTATTAATATTATTTCTTAAAATATATATAGAGAGGCAATAAAACATTTATTTGTCAAATTTTATAAGAAAATATCTATTGGAAGGGCTATTAAGAATATCATGTCAAAATTAGTTTCTTGATTTACTACGACTTTTTTTCTTCTAATTTTGATATAGCCCATTTATAGCATGGCCTGAAGAATAGCAGGTTTAAACCATGTTAAAAGCAAAAAAAATTTCATTTCATTTTACACAAAAATGAGTTTGAAAAAAATCTTACAACAATCAATATGATAACTATTAAATCATTTAAGAAAAAAGATCAGAAAAAAGAATTATGACTTTGGCCCTTAGTAACCTTTTTTACACAGTTTAATGTCATTGTCTTCATTTTTTCTAATGTAGAGAGGCATGGTTACAATTATTGTCATTTATCAAAACTCATAAAAAGAAAATATGTATCTAAAATTTTTCAAACAGTCATTTGTATGTGAAAGAGCAAAAGGTTTTTAGGTCAGCAATGTAAGCTTATTTAGAACTTTTGTTTTAAATTGCATGTTTATGAATGCAGTTTTATGGAATCTGTATGAAAATATTCCACTTGTCAGGCATGTCATAAAGTACAGAAATAATAGAATTATGAAAAGTTCTAGAAGAAATCTGCCACCTCGCGAAGTGACCCATGTGGTGGGGGATATGTATCCCACTTAAGGGCCCCAGATGCTCTGGAGTAAATATTGTAAGATCCTGCATTCAAGCCCTTTCCTGGCATTGAATTTCAATAGTTGACAACTTTATGTTTTGTACTATTTTACTCCTAGTCCTATTTTGAAAAAATTAACAAGATAATTATTAAAGACTCCTTGATTAAATTGTGACTTATTCTGATATATACAATTGTTGCAGGGAGTAAGATTAGCACTCACCCAGTCGCATTTGCGACTAAAATTGGTGCTGGACTATTATAAATTCTCAAGGTGCTCGCCCAAGTGGCGACTGAAAATATCGGATATTTCGATTCTTGATTACTTCAAACTCAAAAGAAGTGTGTGATTTTGTTCCGATTTACAGCTATAAAATCAATTTTCAGTTACCCACGTATTAAAATCGAAACAAAGCCCTGTGTCATTTACGTGGATCACATCCTGTTTGCTTGTTTAACGATCGACTTCGGCGCGTGCCATGTCATGGGAACTTAATTACTTTGGGAAAAGCGCGCAGTCAAGCATGGAACGGTTATTAACTGATGTGATAATTTCATTACATACGTGTCACTTAAAATATGCGGCGGATGATGTAATCTGTACGGCCGTGATACTGTCCATATACAGAGCCATCGCTAGGACTTATTTTAGGCCGATATTTGGTCCCATTCCCAACGCCAAACAGTATATTTTTTCCTACCTTGTTCTCTTAAAATTCCCAACTGTACATGGTCAAAGAACTAGGGTCATTATGTGGTATATTTGGCCTAAAATTTAATGAAAATTCGAACTTGTTAATATTTTAACAATATTGGGTTTAACTGTTACTAGAAGTATCAAAGTTCCCATACTGTAAAATATTCACGAAACTTTTTCCTAATTGCAAAGGCCCTGGCCCCAGTCCAAAAATACACAGAGACAGCCATGCATTTGTAGCATTCAAGAATCGTCATACAGATGAAGCATCTGAATGAGATTGAGCATCTTCATGATGAGATTTTTTTTTAGAATTAATCTATTTGTCCGAATAAAATAAAGGAAGACATGTTTTATTAATCTTTTTGTCTTGATGAAATAAACAATTTTATTCTTTTTATGATTTTATTTCGATATATATAATATTGACAAAAAAGTTGGGCTACTAAAATTTTGGCTGGGCTACTAAATCTTCTGAAGTTAGGGGCCCAGGTGGCTACCAAGGGTTTTGAGTAAATCTTACTCCCTGTGTTGACTACACATATTTAAAAAGACCCGATGAAATTGTAGTGATGTGCAAACATAAATATGTTGATCATTAAATACAGAGCCAGCCATTAATATATGCAGCGGCACAACATTTAATTTTGATACTGGATTAAAGTTGCACATAAGTATTATCCATCAGAATGGCGATAGCATAAATAAGTCATAACTCTATAACCTTTTCACAAAAACTGAATGTATGCGCAATAGTCCTTTTGGATGGTAAGCTTCAAATTGGAAAGAAAAGTGATCTCTTACTATTTCAGAGGAATTTTCTATAGGTTCATATTTTATAACTACAGCCAGCCCGAAAAAAGGAATTGTAAGACCTCTAGTGATGTAGCGATTATCGCCGACTATCGATTATCAGTCGCCAATTGGCTTCGATTTCGATGATCGATTACGATTTTTCATTTTTTTATTCGAAGATATTGTTGATTCAATTATGACAGACACGTAGCAGCACATGTATCATTCTGCTTTTTACTTGCCAAAAAATAAAAAGAAAGAAACATATCTTCTTCTTCTTCCTTTAGTGCCTAACTTGATTGGAGCACTATGAACAAATGTACATGTTTGAATAGGATTCAGGAAATATATCAGTCATATCACAGCTTCAATTAATTTCGTATACATTTTCAAGATCCTGGCATCATTTATTCAGAATAGTACAAATAATGAGAATAAAAAGGTTTTCAATTTCAATTTATTTTCTTACTATCAATCACATCAGACAATTTTAAGTAAGTTAAATGAATAATTATTTAATGCATATAAAATATCTGGTAAAAAGAATGGATAGACCCTTATCAAGCTAAAAGGTTAGCCCAGGTGCCTAGGAGGAGTAATCAAATCCTGTGTTGCATGTCACACTTGCTGTCAATGACCTTTTTTAAAAGGTTTTAAAGAAAAGTAACAGAATTTAAATTCTTGTGAATTTTTTCGATTATTTCCGATCATAGATCGATTATGGAGAGCCGATTATTCCGATTAATCGATGATGAATTTTGTCCGATTATACAACACTAAAGATCTCAGTGATCTCAAAACGAATGTCATTTGCTTTTCCATGAATGTTATTAAAAATAGCTTCAGGGAATTTGCAGAAAGTATATGACATTGTTAGCTGGCAAACTGTATTGAACATGCCAATACTATGAGAAAACTCCTAGGTTATTATGCGACTTAAAATATCACTTACAGACTCGGATAAATAGTAATTTCCAACTGTGAAATAATTTTCTCCAGTCTATATTTTTGTAAGAGAAAAATTAACCGGTGGTGACAGTATAATCGGTGATTTTCGTCGGTTGCCAGCTTCTAATGACATCCCTGCTTATTTCACCCAACAAATTCAAGTTTCTAAATAAAATATATATTCTTTGTTTAAATAATAGTCATTATAATGTCTCAAGTAAAGATCTTTCTGTTTTCAGATTTGAAAATGAATGAAGGCATAGGACATGAGAACAAGCAAAGGATCATAAAAAATTATGAATTTTTATTGGATAACTTGAAATTAAGTGAGGTCATTGACCCTTTCATTACTGAGGGCTATTTTGAAATCGGTATTGAAAACGATATTAAAGCAGAAGCAGATCCTCCGACAGAGAGGAATCAAAACAAGGTTTTCATTAAAAAACTATTGGAAAAGAGTCCTTCCGCATATGATGTATTCTGTAATCGATTGGCTGAAAAAGGATTTTATCATATCATAGATGCCTTAGAGAAAGTAAAAGTCCAACCAAGAAAAATAGCAGCTTCAGGTAATGATTATAACAATGTATATGATAGATTTAATAATACAGTACAGTCACGGTGTTTTAATAATTTTTCTACCTGCCACAGTGGCCCACATCCAGGTGTAAATTCAAGAATTACACAATATACAGTGTAATTTACAAAGGTGTGAATGAGCACATTTGTGTTTTGTGCAGTTGCTCCAAAACACCCAGACTGTACTGTAATCTCTATTTCATCTTTGATTTACTTTGTTTGGGCTCTACTACATAAGCAGGAGCCCTTTAGAAATCACTCTATCTGTCTTTCCATCCAGTTGTCCGTCAGCAAAACTTTAACATGGGCCATATCTAATACACTGTTGCAGCTAGAGCTTTCATATTTTGCATGCGAGTGCCTTATGACAAGACCAAAATTTTTTATCATGTGACCTTTACAGCATCTTCGGATGCCCCGGTCTTTTGCTCTACGTTTAAACATAGAGCAAAAGACCGGGGGCATTAGACGATGCCTTTACAGTGACTTTAGACTTGCATTTGAAAAACTTTAACATTGATCATTGCTATTGAACCATAAAAAAGTAGGGCTTACATATTTGGCATCCTTGTTCCTTATGATAAGACCTTCCTGCTGGTACCAAAAGTTTTGATCATGTGACCTTGACAGTGACGTTTGATGTATTTTTGAAAAATCTTTAACATAACTTGACCATAACTATTGAACCATAAGAAGTAGGGTTTCATATTCATGGTGACGTTTAAACGTAGAGCAAAAGACCGGGGGCATCTGACGATGCCTTTACAGTGACTTTAGACTTGCATTTGAAAAACTTTAACATCGATCATTGCTATTGAACCATAAAAAGTAGGGCTTACGTATTTGGCATCCTTGTTCCTTATGATAAGACCTTCCTGCTGGTACCAAAAGTTTTGATCATGTGACCTTGACAGTGACGTTTGATGTATTTTTGAAAAATCTTTAAAATAACTTGACCATAACTATTGAACCATAAGAAGTAGGGTTTCATATTCATGGTGACAGGCATCCTGGGGGGGCCCTTCTGACTTTGTCGTTTTTCTAGTTGATAATAATATAAATGCAAATGTCAGTTACAAAGTCTCCTATTAACAAAGAAGCAGTAACAAGAATAATGTTAAATTTTTTTATTGAGAAAATGAGAAATAAAAAATTGACGTTCAACATTCTACTTAATTTGGAACTGAATTAAAGTTTGGATAATCATGACTTGGGCAATGTTTCCTCTTTTCCCAGTTGAAGGATTACCAGATTGATTAAACCAGGCCCATTAATCACCAAGTTATATTGAAATTCAAAGTACCATATAATAATAGATGTGCAAGAAGATGTTATGTAAAGTGTATGATTTACCCCATAATCATTAAAAACTCATCAGGGAAAATATAGTACATGAAAACTTAGAAGACTTTTTTTTATACACCTGTCTTTGACTGAACATATTATGGTATGGTGTCAACCCGTCTGTCTGACCTTGTGGGCAGGATACAGACTAAACCATAGGACCTAAGACTGTCAAACTTTGTACGCTTATCCCTCATGCCAAGACAAAGGCACCTTTTTTTCAAGGTCATAGGTCAAAGTTCAAGGTCATTGCACAACTTGGTAGAACAACCTTGTGGGCAGGATACAGACCAAACTTTTGGGATCAAGACAAAGACACTTACTGTTTTTCAAGTTAAACGGTCAAAGGTCAAGATTGTAGTACTAGTTGGTAGGAAACCTTGTAGGTAGGATGCAGATTAAAAAAGTTGGGGCTAGGAGTGTCAAATTTGGTATACTCACTCTTCATGCCAAAAGAAAGACGCTTAATGTTTTTCAAGGTCAAAGGTCAAGGTCATAGTACTACTTGGAAGGAAACCCTTGTAGACGGGATATAGCCCAAACTAATGGGGCTAGGACTGTCAAATTTGGCACACTTACTCCTCATGCCAAGACAAAGATGCCTATTGTTTTTTTCACGGTCAGAGATTAAAGGTCAAGTTTGTACTACTACTTGATACGAAACCCTTTTAGACAGGATACAGATCAAATGGCTTGGGCTAGGACTGTCAAACTTAGTACCTTTGTCTATTAGATGTCTATTTGTCTGTCCATCAACTTTTTGTTTAAAGTTTCTAGTAGAAGCAAAATCTCAGTATCTAAGGGGAGAATAAAGATGATACTTCACACATAGAATCCTTATGACCAGGGCTTTCAGATTATGTCAACTTTTGACTTAATGATTTTGGCCTTTGACTTTGACCTTAAGAAAGTTTAACTTCGGCTGTATCCTTTGAATCAATAGGAATAGGGCTTTGATACTTCAAACATAGGTTCCTTATGTCGAATGCTTTCAGTTGATGCCATGACTTTCCACTTTGTGAGTTTGACCTTGTTTTGAATTAGCTTTGCAATCCGACACACTGTCTTTAGCAATTTCTTGTTGATAAACCTGTTTAACTTGTTGAAAATAAAAAAAATAACAGTATAAATACATGAATTTTTGTTTGTTTGAATATCCTTTCTTAAAATACAGGATTTAAACTCAAACATTAGGCAGCATTTCCACATTACTAGTCGATATATTAGCATCATTTACTGTTGCATTTTTTTTTTTCTCAAAAGTACCAAAGACCACAATGAATGAAAAAGGAATAGAAAATTCTGGCAAATCAATGAAGGAGATGCAAAATATATTGATGTTAGAAAAATATATCAGTTTTGTATGGAAGCATTCTGAATCAATGATACATGTACATCGATATGGAATCCATCAATGACAGCTTTTGTATCCACACCAGCCTGTACGTTTTGTTGCTTTGCAGGCAACATGAAATTGATGAGAATACATACTGTACAGTATAAATATGTGTTTGTTATTTACAGCTCCAAGAAGAGATCGACTTCAAGATCTGAGTCCAAAGATGCAAGATATGTGCCTAAATGATAAAAATACCCTCAAGTTCAATACAACTATTGGAAAGGACATGGAGATTCTTGGGAAAGTCATGGGTTTTAGCCAAGCAGAAATTGACCACATACGTATGGAAGCAAATTATTCTACTGCAACTCAAATGCATAAACTTTTCACAAAATGGCGCTATCGTTATGGAAGTAAGGCTACAGTAGGACTAATGACAGAAGTTCTTCAAGATGCAGAAGTAGCCGGAGCCGCTGTAGACTGGGACATTTATGAGAATGCAATTCAATCCTTAGAAAAACAGATGTCAGCGTAATTAACAGAGTTAAATTTGTAACTATTGAGATCCTTTCTGTCTTTGTGTCCATTTGAGAAGATAGAATATATTTGGATTCAAAAGTCGGAAATATCTGACGAAATCATAAGACTTGGGTCTGAATTTTAACTTTATAAAGAATCAGTGGAAGTGAGAAAACTGAAACTTTATTTTATTCACCTTATCTTCTTCAATTAATTACTTTTTCACATCCAGTTATCTCTCTTGGTTTGATGCCATTCAGGGGGTCTCGTTTGTGTTTTGCCCTTCTAAAATTTGCTGCCAGCATTTAGTCTAAATAACACAGAAAAGTGCTGGACAACAATTTATTCTTGGGTACACAGTCATTTTATCCGAAACAGAAGTATTCATGTATTAAAAGACCATTTTTAATATATTTGTATACATGTATATATTATGTATATACAAATTTCTATAACTTGAGTTTATATGTACATAAAATTTGGAATAAATTTCATTTTTGATTAATTGAATCAGACATGATTATTTTCCGCTTTTAAACGGAATTCCGCTTTTCACGATTTTCCACTGATCAGTTTTTTTTTTTCGCTGATCTGTCCGGAAAAAAACTTGTTTCATTGTATTATACGCCGTGTCCGGATCGTTTCTAGACATTACTATTCAATGCCTCATTTCCGTCTTTGGGGTGTTGTTGTGATCATTGATCTCATTGGTCGAGATGATGTGCTTTGACCAATCACTGAACAGTTAACAAGTCCTAGGGTTTGTCGAGGTGCCAAAATGGCATCCAGAATAATCGACAGAGATTTTGACACAAAATCGCTAGATGAAGGCTTAAAGAATACGTGGAAATGGTCCTGGCTGGAGAAGCAGGTGGATGGAGAGGCCCTAAAGATAGCCCCTAAAGAAAAGATGCTTACAAAAAAGGAAAGCCAAGGAACTCTCAGCCAAAGCAGCCAAGAAAGCCAGGATGGCCCATAGCTCATAAATAGACACAATACTCTATATTTTCATAAAGTTGGACCAATAAAATCTTGACCATATATGTTTTATTTATTGAATATTTCTTGAATATTACTGTTGAATGAAAATGTTAACGATTATTTTAATAGAAGGATATGGAAAAAATGACACTGAATTAAGTTAGAATATATTCTATGGAAGGATTATTTGTGTTTTGTAAGTCCAAGTCAATGTACAGGTAGCTGAGGTGTATAAATAACAGGTAATATAGAAAAGATTTGTTGTTTAAAAAGCTGCCAGGAGATGGTTTTTTAAGGTCTTTACAATGCCTAAAATCCATTTCCGGTCGGGGCCTTCGGCCCCCTGAACCCCCAGAACAGGGGCGCTGCCCCTCGTGACCCCGCTGGGGGAGAACCCCCCGACCCCCTTTCAGTTTTTTTTTATTTCCTCTGCAATCATGTCTGATTGAATATGTTTGAATATGTCATATTATCACTTTAAAGTTAACATATTTTTAAAAAGTGTATTTTGCAACATATCCTCGTACCGGTACTTTCTGAGCAAATTCTGTGGGAGGCTAAAAATATGAGAGTCTGCCAAACTATAACACTATGCGATTTGTATCTTACTGTAACATAGCATTATACCATATTCAAGTATGGCATTGAATTATGGGCATATTTAATAGACATATTAATCAAATCTCGTTGAAATGTTAAACAAAAATATAACCCTGGACCCAAAAATCAATAGGCATTTTCCGGTCTTCATGAAAAAAAATTTATATATATTTGGGTTAAATTTAGTGTAGGGCATTATACTTTTTTGGAATCCAGTATTTACTGTAATTTTCAATAATAATAAAGGGCACTGTCCTTCCTTTAATGACCATGTATATATCCAAATGTTGTTTGAATGTTTTGTACATTACCGGAATTGTTACCTGGAAACAATGGTTTTTTAGCTCTACTGGTCTCGACCAGTCGAGCTCATGCGATGGTCCTTCGTCCGTTGTCCGGCCATCCGGACGTCCGTCCGTAAACAATTTATTTGTTCCCTCTTCTTCTCTGAAGGTATATGTCCCAGAGACTTAATTATGGTTTCATCTTGTTCGATTGGTGGTCTAGTTGTGCATGTGCAATTTTGGTCCAGTTCGGACCCCCTGAGGTCCCACAAAGGGGCGTGGTTCCAAAATCTTGTTCCATCTTCTTCTCTAAAGGTATTTGCCTCAGAAACTTAATTATTGTCTCATCTTGTAAAGTAGATGGTCTAGTTATGCATGTGCTATTTTGGTCCGGTCCGGACCACTTGGGGTCCTAACAAAGGGGCGTGGTCCCAAAATTTTGTTCCCTCTTCTTCTCTGAAGGTATATGTTTCAGAGAGCTAATTAGGGTCTGATCTTGCTGGGTAGGCGGTCTAGTTGTGCATGTGCAATTTTGGTCCAGTTCGGACCCCTTGGGGTCCCACAAAGGGTGTGGTCCCAAAATTGTGTTTTGTCTTCTACTATAAAGGTATATGTTCCCGGGACCCAATAACATTCTCATTTTGTTTGGTATGTAGTTTAGTGGTACATGTGCAATTTTGGTCCAGTTCGGACCCCCTGGGTCCCACAAAAGGGATGTGGTCCCAAGATGTTGTACCCTCTTCTTCTCTAACAATATATGTCCCACAGACTAAATTATAGTCTAATCCTGTTTGGTAGGATGTCTAGTTGTACATGTGCAGTTTTGGTCCAGTCTGGACCACTTTGGACCCCCACAAAGGGGTGTGGTCCCAAGATTCTGTGCCTTCTTTTTCCCTGAGGGTATAAATCCCAGAGACCTCTTTGTGGTTTCTTCTTGTTTGGGTGGTCTAGTTGTGCATGTGCAATTTTTGGTCTAGTCTGGACCCCTGGGGCCCCTCAAAGGGCGTGAGTTACCCATACAGAAATGACCCCAATTGTTATTCTCACTACAGTGTACTGTAATTTGAAAGGGGGGTTATAGCTTTGTAGACATATGTGCAACTCCTCAACATTTGTATTTCATGTATGTATTTTTATCTTTCAACTATCTTCAGTTTCCTCTCTTAATTATTTCCTGTATGGTTGACTTAAGGTCGCAGTGTTTGTATGCTAGTCAGAATTGATTTTGGGCGAGTTGTCTTCTAATGTTTATATAACAGCGGCCATTTTGAATAAATTATTGAGAAAAGATCATAGTCCTAGAAAAGAAATAAGAGGAGAAAAACATTGAAGTGTAAAGTATGCATTCATATTTTGTTTGTGTAACTAGCAGCAGATATCTTCTCTTCTCTTCTAAGAAACGGATGAAACTACGGTCGTTGACCTCTGCATTTATTAGTGTAAAGCGGACGTCATAGGAAGCACCCCACGCTCTTGTCCACAAAGGCTAGACGGGGCGGTGTTGACCGCTGGCGTTGTGCTTTTGGCCACTACGAAAAAGCGAATATCCAAAGTAAAAAATAAATGCATGCAATATCTTAAAGTTTTTATCAATAATGGTTGACCGAAATTATTTAATGCCCAGTAGTAGGCCGTGAATATATCATTTATAAAATAATTATAGTAAGGAAACGACAATGTATGAAGGAAAAAAAGTCACAACCAGTGATTTCCTCCAACATTTACAGTTTCATTTAACTAGGAATAACCAAAATATTGCAAGTAAACGATGTTCACAGTATCCAAAAGTACGGGGGGAATCATGTTCTTCGTGGTTATAGATATGCTGATAGAAGGAGCACGCAACTCTTCTATCTGCACCACGGTTCAGCGCTTACACTTTGCTATGAATTAATCAGTCACTAGATAAGAATGGAACAGTGTGAATAAAACCACCAAAAAGATAAATTGTGTATATTTGTAAATAAAATAAACACATTAGCCTACAGTGCGTTTATTATACTATGTCAAGTAATCTCCAGAACTTCCTCTGACTCATGAACTTTATGATGGCCCTATATATATATATATATATATATATATATATATATATATATATATATATATATATATATATATATATATATAGCACCATGTGATAAAAATTTTTACGACACTTCTACAACCAGATATTGGCAAAAAAGAAAACAGACAAAAGACATTATTAAACATATAATAGTGCCGTAAACTCCTCTTGAAATAGTATGAAGTCATTTCTCTAAAGCATTGACGGGCAATGAAAAAAAAAATGGGATAATGATTTATATATAAATGTATATATGGCTAGCAAAAAAAATTAAGCTAGTCGGAAGAAAAACTAGTAATTGCATACTTTGTTTCTACACTTGAACCGACATTGGAAAATATCGAAAAGGGGGGGGGGTTTCAAAAATACTTCATCCCATCCCCTGTTTTGAAAAAAGAGGGGATGGGGCACATGCCCCTTTTGCTACCAGAAGAAAAACTAGCGTTTTACTGCTTTGTTTCCACACTTTAACTGATATTCTAACTACTTGATGATAAAAAATCTTAAAGATTAAAGGGGGCGGAACATACCCCCCCCCCCCTCGATTTAAAAGAGGGGCACATTCCCCCGCTGCTGCCCCACCCTTTTAAAAGATAATAAGAGGAAACCAGTAGAGCTTCAGTCTCGACAGAGACTTCTGGTTATGGTCAGTGACCTCGTGACTTTGACCATTACCTTTTTGCTAATTCATGTTGCCACCAGGGGCGTAATGTTTCACACACACACACACAGATCTCGTTTTTCATATTTTACGCAAATTTCAGAGGCTGTAATCTTCATCATTGCCTTCAATATTAATACTAATAGGCATCTTCATCTCTTTATGACGGAGTATATATCTGTTAAAACTATTTTGAATTTGATGTATGATACTTGAATCATCATCTAGAGATCATGGTTTAACATATTGTGAGTTCAATTTAATGCTATGACCCTGACCTTAAGACATTTTGACCTAGAATGTAATGGTTAGCTTTGTATTTTCATAGCTAAATATATATCCAAATTTGGAATCATGTAACACGAGTTATGATCTGAAAACCATGTTTTCACAATAATTTCATATTCTTCTAGACTGGTTCCCTTCATCCTGTAACTTGTTCCACTAGGTTTAGATGTTGGAGACAGAAATATCTTGATGCTGAAATATTTTAGTAATATCTGCTGGTAACTTAAAAGTGGTTTTTAGAATACGGATTTATTTCCCATCTCAGAGAGTATCCACTATCTGACATCAAAACCATTATGATGTTATACAATTCCTATGGAATCATTTTATTCATCTCACCTGACGGCTCAAGTAAATTATGAGATCAATCCTGGTCCAGCATTTGTCCATTAGTTTGGCATAAACTTTTGAATATTTCAGCCACTAAAGACCTTTTGATAGAATTTAGAAGCACTGAACTGAATACCAAAGTGGCACTGATTCAGTTAATTTTGTTATACATTACTGTTAGTGTCAGAGTCATATTGCTTCACACTTTCACAATGAAATTGTTGATATTGATTGATTAATTATTAATTTACGTCACTCCTTGACTATTCAACATGTATGATGATGGCATCAGCCTGATGCATTGCATAGAAATTTCTACCTTTGCAACAGATCCATCCAAAGCAGCGAGGGATCTTTTATGTGACACTGGACCTTGGTTTTCACTGTTTCATCCGAAAGACAAAAGAGGTGTGCAAATGTTGATATATGCTGTTACCTACATGTATATGTAAATACATACAAATAGTGTTAGATAAAAAAAAATACAAATTTGATAGAAAATTCTGCTTTATAAATTAAACTTCGAAGGATGAAGTTACATAGTTTGACCACTCACGAATTTGAGTTAAATATATGACCTTATGACCTTTCAATTAATTTGTTTCAGGATTTGAGAAAATGACATTTTCAAAAGTTCAAGTTAATTGTGTTCTTTCTACTGTATAGAAAAAGTCTGCTGTTGGAATTATAACCCTTGTACACATCATCAAAATCTGTGACTTGGGAAGCTGTAAAACAACAGCCAAACCTGTTATATTCTCATGCATACAAGTTGACACAAGTCTAATATCTGTATTTTTATTCAACAACTTCAATGTCTTTGAAAATTTCATAACAGCATATACATTTAATGCATTCATAGGAATTAACAATATTCTTTAACTTAATAAAGAACACTCTTTCAAACTTCATGGATTTTCTATAAACATAAAGTGAGGCATTGTCAGAAACACAAGAAAATGTACATACTATACATAGCATCCTGATTAATGTTCATGAAAATCTAAATATAGAAGATGTTCTTTATGTTAGGAGTGTTTAATTCAACTCTGTGTTTTTGGGACAGTATTTTTCTGTATGGCCACTCTTATACAGTCCCACAACCTGCTATAAATCACGTAAATTAAATCTATATATATTAAATAGGAGCAAAAGGATTACCAAATTTATTTCCTTTAAAAACTGTCTCTAGAATTGCTTTATTTACCTGGCATTCTACCCCTTAAGAAGTCTCCTTATCAAAAACTACTGCATTAAGAATATTCATAATTTATCTACTTGCATAAAATTTTCAAAGATACAGTCTCTTTCTTGATTGAATCATTATTGCATGTAAATTCCTTGCAGTTTTTGGACAGTAATTTTACCACTTTATTATTTTTCATTATTTTTTTTTTTTTTTGGACAACAGATATAAAAACTAAGAAACTGACATGTCAGAAAGTGCCCCGCAAATTGCTGATAAAAGAGGATAAGTACAAATTACACTTTCAAAAAAAAAATCTTGCAAGTTGAGGTGTCATTTCCTAGTTCTTGACATAGCAATTTTAACAACAATAATGCTATGGCGTAATTTGTAATTGTAATGACCAAAAAAAAAGGTGAATCTTAAAATGAAAAAGGACCTTCCTCCCTCTTACTAAAAGTATTGTGTATAAAAATCATGAATATCAATTTCCGTCTACTAATCTCAACTAATTGTGAGACGTAGAAAGTGCTGTTGGACAGACAGACAGAGTGATTACTGTAAAGCATCATGCCAGATGGCAGATCATGATCTCAACAATTTCGGCCCATTTCTACTAATGCTATGTAATGGAAACCTTTTGAATTAAGGAAGTAGTAAAATTTCTAAAAAAAAATAATGAAATTCAGCACATTTAGACAATTTTCAGTCAAAAAATTTGATAAAAACATTCAAAACGCCGAAATCAGTAGTGAAAACTCATACTACATGTAGTTTTGTTTGCCCAAAATTGTTACCATGTCGCACCTTGATATATACCTAAAAGCTAACATGGTTTAAAATTACAAAGGATAATGATCTTTGCTCAAATTGTCTGCATCTATCCTTTGAAACTACTGTTAAAACTGTTTATCTACTACTTATATACTGTGTATAAACAAGAGGCCAAAAGTCCATGATAGTTACCTGAAAATATAAGTTGGCATTATGAACCTGTCCCAGTATCAATCACCACAAGGACCCATTTCTACGAAGTTGGATAAAAATTGCCCCCCCCCCCTTTCAAGAAACAACTGAAAGACACCACTTTACAAATTCATAAAATGAGAATAAATTTCATCAGAAAGCAATGGGGTTAATAACCAGTCAACTACATGATTTCAGAGTGTAACAAAATTAATGGCACTCCCTTTTCATTAAATTTAAAACAAACCATTTCGTTTGACAAACTCATCCTGTATTCAGTAGAAGGGAAATGAAAATATTTCATCCCTCCAAATTTTTCATCAGATGTTAAGAAGCATTTTGTTAATATTATTCAATATAATACATGCACATGGAAGATATTCTTTGAAAAAAAAAATCAGAAATCCATCATTCCATGTAAGAAAAGAGCCAAACAGCTGTTTTTCTTCACAAACCTTTTTAGATCACTTGTGATAATGTAGTTTTTTAATTCCTTACAGCAAGTCTGAAGGAGTTTCTCCAAGAAGGGTGATATTTTTCTGGATATATCTCGTCATAATACGGCAACACTTGAATAGCTGAATATATGAATTGTTTTTGACTCTGGTGACCTAAATTGTATTTAGTCTGTTTCAATCAGGAAATGAGGTACATTACACAAAAACCAGATCAATACATGCACAATCAGAGGTGAACAACCAATATCACACATTACAAGCTTTATATCAACATAACGGGTATAAAAGTAATAAATTAAATTCTGGCAGTGTTTTGCAGAATTTGAAATTGAACAATTCTAACAAGGTAAATATAAATGTCTTTTTATCTTAAACGCAAAGCCATTATAATCATTTCCATAATAAACTTATTTAATGACTTCAATTCTAGAATACCAACATGCTATACTTCTTGAAAAATTTCAGTATAAAATAAGAAATCTTAATATCAAATCCTTCATTTTAATAAAGGATGTAAACAATGAAAATGAATTGGTACACAGAAATAATATTATATTTTCATGTAAAATGCTTCAATTATCATTGCAAGTATGTAGAAGGTGGATATGCAAATTTCCTTCCTATACATCATATAAGTTAATAACAAAAGCAGAAAGTTATAGTAAATTTAAAAAATAATCAAAATGAACTTTACAATAAAACAATCTCTTTGCACCATTTGCTTGAAAAATGAAACTGCAACATAGATTAAATCAAATAGGGTGAAACATATAATATCTTCATAAATGGGTTTCATTCATATAACAAAATTTGTACCTCAAATTAGAATTTATAGGTACAGTATTATTATTCATAACTCTGAAATAATTACGATTTCAAAACTACTTCAGAATTATTCTATAAATACTGTTTTACTTTTTTTTAGGTTTGGAAGTAATATAGTTAGATAAATAGATTACATTGGGAAAATTTCACCCATATGGTGACGGCAAAATATGATTAGCAATAATGCCCAATACATGTATATGCTTTTCTTCCCAACAATCAATTATTTCACAAATCCTCCAATCTTTTCCTACAGATGTACACGTACAAAAAAAGCTATTTTATGGAATGCAAGCGATGCCAATATTTGTACCATCCACTCAGCAACACACATTTCCAACAAACTAAGGTATTTAGCACAGGGACTATAAGTCTTTAAATTAATACTGAAGTAGGCTGTGTGTCAGGACTTTGCCTTTGAAAAAAATCTCTGAAAAAATATATTTAAAATCCATCAATGCCAGGTAAAATAACAATAAGGGCAACAGTGAAATACCAAATACAAATTTTATAAATAAATATTTGAATAAAGATTTTTAATATTAATTCCTTTTACAGATAAACAAGTGATTCAATCATTCTAGATGGCACACTTGCTTTTAGTTGATTTTGGACTAAGTATCTTTATGACAATCGGGTGGTTATCATGCTACACAGAAAATCTGTCAAAATTTGAAATCTACATATTACTTTAGAAGCTCAATATCAAAACGTTGGATTATCCAAGCTGACATTCTGTACAGAAAGTGTGCTTATTTTAGTACAATTAAATTTTGGCACAAAACCATGAAATTATAAGTTTATGATATACCGTGCATGTACCGTGGACATTGGATTTGGGCGTGTAAAGCCGCGGACACGCGTGGACACTGTCCCTGTATATCGGCCATATTGACCGCGTATATAGGTGGTCATTTACCTGTGTCCGCGCCGTCAGACGGTCAAACGTGGACACGAAATATGTCCCGGTAAATGGGTATGATAGTGCTAAAAAGGCAGCGATCTTATGATGATGCTTATTGTGTTTGTTCAGTGAAGCATGAAAAATAACGAAATTAGACTTTAAGATATCTTGATTAATAATCATTTAACAACTTTTTAAATCTCCTCTGCTTGATTACACAATGAACGTTTGAAATGTATCTTAAGGTATTCTGCTGTTCTAAATATTTTTAAAACTAGAACGCATTTTTTATATAAAAATTGAAAATATAGTGCGCACCTGGAGCACGGACGTATATGTTTTAGATATATACGTCCCTGTTTGGACGTATAACTACGTTCTTTATACCCGTATATCTACTTGTCGTAAAAGTGCATCAATGGTATTTGAATGAAATCGGTAAAGACAAGCTGATTGGTTATTGTACAGATACGTGTATAAGTGTGATTTAAAAGAGAAAACTGAAGACATCTGACAAAGCTGTAAGACAAAAGTCACCAAGGACATGCACACAAAAAATGATTTATTATTCCGAGAGTGTGCCGAGTTTCTTTGTAATACCTATTTCGGACTCTTAATTAAAGAAGGCAACGTTCCGAATTGAAGAGCGCAATTACTACTTGTGGGGTCAGTTCAGTAAAGCCGACTTTAAAATCAAATAAATTCATATTATATGTGATATGATATTCATTATTGATTGCTCTGATAAACATATTCAGATTTTGAAATATTACATGTGATTACGATGAAATACACGATTGATTAATTCTGGTAAATATTAATACATATGGACATTGATCTTCAGTCTATTTTATTCATTATTATTTTCTTTGGTCGGGTTTCTTCTTTTTTATGTGTTCTTTTATCTTCCTGGTGAAGTGCAGGCAAACTTTTGAAAAATATTTATAATCTCAGAACAAAAGACAAAGCATGCGCACTGGAGTCGCAAGGGAAACTAGAGTGTCGGTCGTTTTCTTACCTAAACAGGAAAGAAAAGTATCTTTCAGAAACACCCCCCCCCCTCCCTTTAAATTTCTTAGCTTCTTACATATTCCTGCCAGATATAGGGCCGTATGTATCTTATGATTTCATCGGATACGATCGTCTAATTCCGTGTATTAATCAGTGTCATAAGTCAAACCCTTATTCCCTACCAGGATGAAGTAGAACAATAGACTTCACACAACACGCGTGCTCCAGTCGTAAGGTTACCTGGACTAAGTACCGTTTGACCTAAACAGAGAGGACCCCCCCCCTTTTTTTTTATTGTTTTGTCTCGTTACATATTCTTGCCCAATACGATCGTATCTATTTTTTTTATTAATTTCACGGATACGATCATGCAATTATATATAAAAGATGATGACCCGACTGAACCTTGCATGTTTTACATTAATACATACACAAATATATATTTTGGTTGTATTGAAAAAGTTTAAAATACACAATGTACGTTTGCAAACGATATCTCGTGCACAGCAGAGAGAGAGAGAGAGGGGGGGGGGGGGTTGACATGTCGTTACTTTAACTCGGTCGTTAGGTGGCGTCGATCTTTCACTTAAATTTTTTGCCCTGTAGGCTTACAGCACAATGCTTAGACTTGCAATAGGAAAATCGCCCATTGTATTGGCGAATAAGATATTTGACTGAAACATCGTACGATTCTTCATACTCAGCAAGTACAAATAAAAGAAGGGGGGGGGGGGGGGGTATTCATTTTTGGGTTTTCTCCCTTCGCCGGAGATATGGTTCTTAGATTTTGCTGATGAGGGGGAGTAATAAATCACAAGAAATCTGATAATAATTAATTTTCAAATATAAAATAGTAATGCTAGTACACAATTTATTAATACACACCCATATCTCGCTCTTTAAGAGTTACCGGTACTTGAAAGAAGTCTTTAGCGACACTTAATTGTAAAAACATACTTTAACAGGTATTTTATAATGATTTTAATTAACCTTTCATGCAATGATTAAGATCATTACTTTTGCTTAAAATAGTTAATTACTTAATCAGAACACAAAAGAATTTCTTTGAAATTTTTTACGCGGAAATAAATAATCACGTAGTCAACAAATATTAAACAGTATTTCAATTTATTATGAATATTATGAACCTTTATTCAAATGATAACATTATTTAATAAAGATCGGTAGATTGGTTTTATTTGATAAGGCATTTATATTTTTAAAACCACATTTATTTGTCCTTAATATTGCCATCATGCATTATTATAAATGAATTACTTTGAATATAATAAGAGTGTAAATCGTGTGAGCAATTTGCATTTCTTTAACTACAGATAGATTCTTCTAAATTCGTCTGTTAAATGAAGAATTACATGCATGTGGAAAAAACTTAACAGGCAAACATGTTACTTTTTCGGTTGACTGAACAAATACAATATAACAACTCAAACAACGTAAAGGCTATTATCAGTGCCGTATGTAGTTCAACTCTGAAACCGGTCTTGTCTCAATCTGAAGCTATCTACTGGCGTGGTCATTGAAAAACGGTCATATTTTTTCTTTCCTTTTGTATTATTTAACGAAATATTTCATGATACATTTGCAAAATACTGGCCCATCTATGTAATATCCCTTACGTCCAGTGGGGGACAGGTTAATTAAAAGGTGTGAAAACCTTGTCCGTTTTGACCACCAGAGGACAATTACAGGTAAAAGGTGTGAAAAACTTGTCCGTTTTTGACCTCGCGAGGACAAGTACAGGTAGATGGCAAATTGTATTAGAAAGCATTAACATGGACAGAAAAGTGGCCTCGCGAGGTGTCCACGGAGGACAGACGTGGACAGCCCACCGTGGCAACGAGGATTTTCCAACTTCCACGCTACATGTATGGTACATGTAAAAGAGTAGTCATGAAATAGGATTTTTTTTCTAAAGTACCATATTTGAATAATGAGAGTGCGTACGCGACAATGCTGCCTGTTCAAGTTCCAAACATTTCCTTGTAACTACACAATGTAAGTAAAAGCAGTTAATAACTCACAGAAACCAATATCAGAATCTGATGGACTACATATCTCTTCAAAACCACAAAACTTGTACTTGCACCCCTTTATATGCCTCAATTTCTTAAATTCACCTCTTCAAATACTTCTATGACTTTATTGACCCCTTGGTCACTCTGACCTTAATACAGTAAGACAGACTGTACTGAGACAATACCTTACCTTTAAATATGCTTTAAATGTTTTCGTATCTGTTTTTAAGGCTTGACAAAATTCCTGAAAATAAAATCATGTATTACTATTCTCTTAATCAGAAGTGTCTTGACATCTGAAAAATCAATATATAGGTAGTTAAGGAGACCAATGTACTGCAGAACTTGTCATCAATGCATAATCACAATAAATAGCTAGAAAAATCAATAAATTAGAAACATAATAAAATATGACAATATCTCATTACGGCAACTTAGAAGACGTACAGGGACAAAAAGGCCCCACTATTTAATCTTAATCTTTGATTCAAAAACTTGTGGGTATGTTCCTCCCTTTGTATCTGTATGTAAAATATGATACCTATAGTTTGAACACGTTTTAAGTGATCTAGTCACAACATGACAGACAAACAAACAGACAACGCATACAATACACATACTCGTATGTATGCAGGACCCTGTTTAATCAACCTTTGTCCAATTTTAAATGGATAAAGGGCCCGATACAGGACAAAGCACTTTTTGCTTTTCATTTTCATTATGACGTTACTGCTTTGATTGTGACGTCACAGCAACATGGCACAAATCTGAGGGGCAAAACTTCCTTTGTACAGTTTTGCCTCTTACATCATCTAACATTTGAAATCGGTTTACCTGATACATATCTGTTTTAATTCATTTCCATGGAATATAACAGGTATAACATGGTTTATTAATAGTAAAATGTGCAGTACAAAAATGACTTGCAGTGCACACAACTTAAAAGATTTCTTTGTTTCACAGAATATGCTGTATTGGAGCGTTAAGCTGACAAACAATATATTGCATCTTTAATATATTAACTACCGGTAAAGCTGGTATTTCTAACCCTGGTTTACCATGGACCAAGTATGTATTTCTTGACTTCATTTACCTGTGCATTTTCTGGTGGGACATTGAGCTTTGGCAGATAATCTGTTTGAAGATAATTCAACATTTCTTCACCCTACAATGATAGCAGTTGGTTAATTCAGTTCAATATGGGTTGTTTCAATAATACGTTAAATGTTACTTTTCACCTCTGTCCAATCTGGGTTTGAATCCAAAATGGGTGGAAAGCTTTGTCAGCATACCTGAAGAAAGTTGGTCTCTTTCTCTGTGCACTCCAATAAATGTTTTTCCAATAACAAAAGCTGGTGTGGCCTAGTGAATAGGGTGCTTGGCTCGTGAACGAGAGGTCCCGAGTTTGACTCCCGCTCTGGGCACACCGGTGTTCTGTCTTTCGGATGAGACAGTAAAAACTGAGGTACCGTGTCAAGGTAGGTGTGGCACATAAAAGATCCCTCACTACTTTGATTGGGTTCGATGCAAAGGTCTAAATTTGTGAGCAATGCATCAGGCAGATGCCGTAACCATATACATGAAATAATCATGGAGTGACGCAAAACAATAATCAATCAATAAAAATCGGTAACAATGATGTAAGGGGCTTTATGCCACACGAGCTCCTTTTTGCCAGAATTTTCATTACGATGTTAATGTTAGCATTGTGACATAAGTAAATTGCAGTAAATTTTTATACCAAATTATCATAAGTCTGGCATGGAATAAAATCCAAGATCAATAGAAGAAAGATTTATTTCTGCCACCACTTAAAACAGGCGACTACAATACAGGTAAAATCCTGTTCTCGTATTAAGATATCGGTGTGATTCAGAGATAAACCTGTATATAATGGTGGCCAGAGTCAGTAAAAGGAACAGAAGAGACAGGTGTAAATTAAGATTCTCCGATCCAAAACTAAGAACGCAGGATGACCTTCACACAAGATATCACCAGGAATAATGGGAGACCTTCATACATTACTATAACCTGCAAGAACTGTTAGATGTTTGTACATCACCAGTGCAACACTCTAACAACAAAGGGTGATTAAGATTTGGTACAGAGTATTTGAAACTTTCTATGTACAGTCTATCAGACCTATTACTGAGGGAAACTGACCAGTTCCATTTGGTTTTTACCAGTCTGAACAGCATTTTTTTTATTTTTCATTAACATGAGAAAAAGCAATGTCTACAACCCTTTAATGTTCTTTTAAGTTTCATGTGAAATGGAGTTTCTGTCCCTACTATCTCTATTTTCTTCATACTTTCTTCTTATTGATAGAAATTTCCATGTTTCACTTCGGTCATTTCTGGCTTGGTTTCCACCATCCCCCCACCTCACATACTTAATTGGCCAAGAGGCCGCCAGGTTTTATCTTTGATCTATGTCAGAAATTCCCTTTGTGGGTTCACAAAAGTATGTTGCGATCGCCGTTCCAATAAGCGCTATGGTGATTAAGAATGAATTAGACGATTGAGCACAATTACTTCTTTTCCTTGCCATTATCAGTCAGTCTGATCAATCAGCTAATTGCATCAACCCGACAATGAGAGATTTGACCGATTTTGCCAGTCTGATCAGTTAGTTTCAAAAACTAACTTTACCCAAACATGTCATCATATGAAATGTAAGCACGTCTTAAATTTGCATAAACTGCAAAATCGATACACATGGCCAACACAATTTGCTTCAATCCCACAGGTCAGGAAATGATATTAAAAAGCAACTTACCCTTTTGTCTAGCATAGACTTCATACATTGTGCACTCTCTCCCAAGGCCTGTAATACATGTGTATAGGGTATTACTACACATAGATAAACAATATACAAACATCCAAGTAAAGTAAAGCCTTAGTGGTAGTAAGATACTCTTGTAATTTTTTTTATGCCTCCGGATGGATCAGGGGCATATTATTTTTGTCCTGTCTGTCTGTCTGACAACTTCAACCTTGGCCATAACTTTTAATTCATGAGGGATAGAGACTTCAAATTTTAAATGCATACTCAAGTAATGAAAACCTTTAAATAACACCGAGGTCGATGACCTTTTTTGGTTCCTGTTTGTCTGTCTGTTTGTGTGTCTGTTGTCAACTTTAACCTTGGCCATATCTTTTGAACCATGAGGGAAAGAGACTTCATATTTTACATGCACACTCAACTAATAAAGCCCTTTCAAATGACACCAAGGTTGATGACCATTTCACCTTGACAATGACCTTCACGCTAAAAAAAAACTTTTTCTGACTTTGTTGCCACCGGGGGCATAGTGTATCACAAACACATCTTGTTTCTACTGACTGATCAGATTCCATTATATATTTCATACATGGTATGAAATCATATCTAAAGTTACAACTTACCAAGGAAGTTTGGCCATCATTCAAATCAAATGTAGGCTTCATTGGCCCCATAAAGCATGCTGGTAGAACATTTTTATACATGAAGTCAGGAAATCCTGCTAACTCGTTTGACCCACCTGCAAAAAC
Organism: Pteria penguin; assembly: GCA_035048485.1. Classification (NCBI taxonomy): domain Eukaryota; kingdom Metazoa; phylum Mollusca; class Bivalvia; order Pterioida; family Pteriidae; genus Pteria; species Pteria penguin. The sequence goes on along the minus strand of CM068588.1, from coordinate 21,957,040 downwards.
ACAAAAAGCTGCAACTTAAATAATGCTTTATGTGAATGGATAAATGAGCATCATATCACCTAACTACACATTTGGTCATTTTAACTTGCACAGGATCTTTCATCTAACACATAGAGGCACCAATTCTAATGGTTTTTTTTTCAGTCCACTCAATTAGTTGGGTGCTTGGCTCATGACCAAGAGATCCCAGGTACAAGTGCCACTGGTGGCTCATTGGTGTTCTGTTTTTAGGGTTAGATGGTAAAAACTACAGATCTTGTATCAAAACAACAGGCAGAAGATCTCCAAACTCTTCAATGCTTACGTTGCCAAGGTCTGAATTTCTGTGCATTGCATCAGGCAACTGCCATCACCATACGCGTGCAATAATCTCTGTGCGACATAAAAATGAATCAAACAACGTATCTATTTTTAATGTAAACATGATTATTTTACCTACACAGTGACAGCCCATGTTTCAAAGTGTAGAAAATGAAGTACCCAGAGAAAATCACAGACCTTTCCAGCTGCAATAGTAGACCTCCCCCTCCCTTCCATTTCTAAATGCAGAATTGACAGAGATAAGAATGCTACAGCGAGTTCTTGGCAAGTGCTTTGGCCCACTGGCCCACATAGTCCTCTATTTAATTCAAGATATACAGCATGTCTACATACATATACCTGACCCTCTAAGGAATATGGTAGGAGATGGTCATTGGGGCTGATAAATGTCTGCATATCAACAGTAATTTTTGATACACACTTGTTATTACATTTAGTTGAAACGTAATGCATTTATATTTCTATTATACCAGCATGACTAGGTTAAGTAAAAATCAAAGATACATGCATTACATATAGACTATTTAGTTGTGTCACAATTTCTCAAAGGGAAATATATAACTAAGCAAGTAGAACAATTTTTTGTAACTAATCTTAACATTTTGTGAATGACATTGTTAAAAGCGCATAACAATAATAAAATGAGTTTAATTTTCAGCAATAACTTCAGCAAAAGTACTGCTGCAAAGACTAAAGATACCTACCCCAGGCCTCAACCAATCGTCGTAGGATGTTGTAACACATTTTCTGGCTCTAAAATTAGAAAATCGTAAAATTATAAATGTTGAAATATCAGCAATAACATGGATTTATAATATACATATATATTATTCCTGACGAGAACATTATGGTGAAATGATGACCCTAAGACCTGGCACACCAGGTAGTCGGAGGGTCATCACTTATCCATTAATAGTTGGTTGGTTGGTTGATTGGTGTTTTCAACAGTTATTCATTATATCACATGGAAGCAGGAGGTAAGCAACCTCTTAAACATAATGGTGCAATTCAGGAATCAAACTGAGATTTTTAGCGCCACAAGCCAAAACAGTGTCCATCAATGACCTCAACAGGAATGATTTGCTGTTTTATCATACTGACAATATTTTAACCAATGAATATCCTCCTGACCCCCACCCCCCTAAAACAAAAAAAAAAACAACAACAAAAACAAAAAACAAAAATGAATCAGTTATTATTTTCAAGAGAAGAAAATTTTTCTGGTCATATTCTGCCCTCATCCCCAGTCAATAACTGTTTTGTTATACCCTCATTACATTGGAATAAACCTGCTTTCCAAACTACAAGATTAAAAGTTAAGAGATATGTGGTTTTGGCACAGGACCGGCAGTAAGAAGATTGTCATCATAAAAGTTAAGAGATATGTGGTTTTGGCACAGGACCGGCAGTAAGAAGATTGTCATCATAAAAGCGCATTTTTGGAAAGATGAATGACCAGTCAAACATTGCAAGAAAGTGGAGATAACTCTCAGAAAATTTCAAAAGATTCCACGATATCAATGAGCAACATTTTTTAGAGTGTTGTCCAACTAGTCAAACACTAATGTGAACAAAGAAATGATGACTGCCCCATCCTAAGCTTTTGTTTAAAAGACTTTTCAACTGTAAAATTAGTAAGACTTGATAAAGATATAACGATAACATTATGAAATCTAAAGAAAAATCTATTATCTATGTACAGGTATTCGAATTTTAAAAACATTTAAAAGAAGAATCTGGTGGATGTAAAAATATATGTTACATAGCGATAGAACCTTGAGCTATTCACGATATTCATATAATCATAAATGAAGTTACTTTACCGGAGGATCTGGGATTTCCACAGCACCTTGAATCATAGTCATGAGTACATCATGCAAGCTAGTCATATCTGGAACACCAATTCATGTTCATGTAAATGCAGTTTAAATATCTTAAGAAATTTTCATTAATGCTATCAATTCATGTACATGTTACTGCTGTTTCAATATCTAAAAGATCAATTATTAGAAAGTGCTTGATGATACATATACATTACTGTTTGCAAATAAGATGATGATGAACACAAAGAGATTTATACTTATTTCAAATACAAAACAAGTGAGTTTAAACTATGTAAAATATTAAATTTCTACTTCATTTGTAAACACTATACAATGACATTCCTTTACCTTGGTTTTTAAGAACATCCATACAGTCATTGGATACAATAGTGGACAAGAAGAGATAATAACTTCTCTGAAGCATTTTTTTTTCGTTTGCCGTGACCTGATCTAGGTCATCTGTAGGATACGACAAAACACTAAATATAGTGCTAACTAACGGAGTAAACACTTCTTGCAGAAATGGAACAATGGCACTCTACAATGAAAGTATAAGAAATACATCAAAAATAGCAACTCTGTTGATAAACTGTTCAACTTTCGTATCTGTTTAACTGAATTTCTAAGAGAGCATTGCAACACACATAATATTTATACCAACAAAATTCTCTGATTATACACAAGTCTCCCTTACTATCCATATTAAAAGGTCGTGACAAAATCTTGTAAACCCAAACATGCCCAGTACCCTTTTTCACCTTTACATAATTTCCATGTACATCAATACATACACTTTCTATCAATTGTACATTAAAATTATTTATACAAGTACGTTTGACATAGTAAGGTTTGAAATTGCTTACAGTCATACTTTCTAATGACAATATGGCCAGTATGGGCATCTAATTATATAAACCAGATGACCAAACCAACAATTCCATCTGGTTCTACTAGAATTGTAACCGAGGAGATTAAGTACTGAATCATTTCTAACTTTCATAATGCATGCATACACATACATGGAAAAAATTCTGTCTCTCACCTTAGATTTCATGATTAACTGATTCATCAGGGGTAAAAAATCATGCAGTTCTTTAGCATCAGGCTGCTTCAAAAGGTTTTCCAAGACCACCGGTACAAAAGGTAATATTTCTTTCTCCATGCACACAACCATTCGGTGAAGATACTGTCGCACACCTGTCTGTATTAAGTTACGATGATAGGAAACATTAACTGCCTGAAGAAAGATTTTGAGTAGATCTGTGAACGTTTCCAGACATCCACAATTTTTCATGGTTTGCTGACTTGAGAATCCTTTACTCACACGACTGTAAAAGAAGTGTTGCTTTGACAAAACTAAATGTGAGAACCATTAATACAATAAAAATTTAAGTAACTTTATGGCTAATCAATAGAAACCAGTAATTGTAGGTGGCATTCCTTTCTTGGAATGTTTAGTCTTCAAACTGAAAGAAATCTAGTCTTCAAACTGAAAGAAATCTTTTTTGCACATGTACTAAATAAACGTTATTTCTGCAAAATGAACTCAACCGCATATCTTTTTACATTTATAATTACATTCATGTTAAAAAAAATTGGAATTTCACTTCCTTTTCACTTGAATTAATTATCTACTTTACATGTATATGTTCTGACATTAATTATTCATGCTTCATTAGCACTTATTTTGTATTCATTATATTTAACTGCACATATATGTTCTTCATGAAAAATACACTGGTGTAAAGCCTTTATAGCACTAATTACAATGTGTCACATGAAATTTACAGACCCCTTGATATTAGGTGTCTCAGAGGATTAGGTCTTTAATTGAGTGACGTTTGTTACTTCAATTGACCATCCGAAGTCAGTATTGTAACCACAGCACAATCAAATATTTTTGTAATGTCTTTTTTTGTGTATATTCCACTATTATCATGTTTTGTGTGCAGGTCCCTAGTGATTTGTGTCATACAGCTTTGTCAGATGTATTCTGTTTTCTCTTTTACTTCTGTTTGGCTGTCCACACCCATCATTTATGCCCAAAATGAGAACCATCAATACAATAAAAATTTAAGTAACTTTATGGCTAATCAATAGAAACCAGTAATTGCAGGTGGCATTCCTTTCTTGGAATGTTTAGTCTTCAAACTGAAAGAAATCTTTTTTGCACATGTACTAAATAAACACAATTTCTGCAAAATGAACTCAACCGCATCTCTTTTTACATTTATAATTAAATTATACTATATATATTTTATTTAAAGACCTAATCCACTGAGACACCTAATATCAAGGGGTCTGTAAATTTCATGTGACACATTGTATTTAGTGCTATAAAGGCTTTACACCAGTGTATTTTTCATGAAGAACATATATGTGCAGTTAAATATAATGAATACAAAATAAGTGGAAGAGAAGCATGAATAATTAAAGTCAGAACATATACATGTAAAGTAGGTTTATATATTATAGTATTCTGTTTTCTCTTTTACTTCTGTTTGGCTCCACACCCATCATTTATGCCCAAAATATACGCATACGATAACTTTAACAAAACAAATCCTTGATCCTTGTTGCATACACAATCTTACCTTGCTAATGAGGTCGCAGTGTTTATACTCTGAGCGTAAGCCAGTTGTCTTTTTTCATCAGTTTCTGACTGCAGTCTAGTCAGCAAATCTTCAAATTTATTAGCAATGGGAGAAAGCAGCTCTTTCATAAGGATCTGCTTTCGCTGAAAGAGAACAAAAAATTTTAATAGCATCATTACAGGAGGAATTTTTCCAGAACTATGTTACTTGATGAAATGATTATGGACACAAAAAATATAATGTCCAAATTTGAGTAGTTTATCAAACTAAACATAACCTTAAGTTGATAGAAAACAGAAGTGACACCACATCTAGAGTTTCTGTCACAAACTGATTTTGCTGAATATACAGAAGGGAAAGGGAAAGACATCTGACTTAGGTGTAGGGCAGAAGTCACCAAGGAGATGTACAATAAAACTTGGTAACAAGAAATGAAATACATGAAATGATATTACAAATATATTGATTATATAATACAATAAATATAAAATAACAGTTTTGGTATAACTTTAATTATCTAAGGGAGAGTGTTCACAAGACGAAGTTGCCTTTTTGACTTTGAGCTTGAACATATGACATTTGTTTGCAGGGACATTAACTTAAGTCCTTGCGGTGCGATCTACAAAGAACCACAAATTTAAAATAGCTTCATGATTTTCAGAAAAGATAGCAAAAGATTCTGCTGATTGAAGCTAATGTAAAATGCGTTAATTACTAAGGCTTGGCTCAACATATCACAGGTCCTAGTCTATTAAGTCTACTCTAGTAGGGTATAATGGCAGACCTACCTCTGGTGGAAAATTACTTGATACAATGAGACTACCAGCTGTTTCATACAGGAAATTCTGATCCTCATTCGACAGCAGATGCTGGAAGCCATTGTCAGGGGTGTTCAAGACCAGTAAATCTTGAATTCTACTTAAGACATCTTCCAAGAAAGTATGCATCTGACCTCTGTAGAATGACAGAATATATTAGACATTACCGAGAAACTAACAGAGAAAGGCATCATCTTGATGGTCAAAGAAAAATGCTAGAAAAGAATAGACAATGACTTATCAGTAAGTAACTGAGTACCTTAATATGCCCAAGTGAGGGGAAAATGCAAATCTAATTAGTGCCTATTTTTATAAGTTTCTCTATTTACACATATTTTTCACAAAAATGACCATTTCATAATTCACATATTTATCTTTTGGCATTTCATGAAGAGAAATTGATGTGATAATGCTTTATAACTAACAAAAATGATCATGATTTTCAATGGTGTGAATTTCAAAAAGTTTGCTTTTAATCAGAATTTTTTTTAACTTTTGATATGGTCCCTCATCAAATGCAGATGGTAAAATTTGGTAATTTTTAAATAAGTTTTAACAAATACCCAGCCTTGTTAACGTATAGTATGTTTCTGTTAATCCTGAGAAACTACATAAAGGAAATGTCAAAAACCCAATTTTTTCATGGATTATGCCAGCATTCTTTAGATATCTACAAATAAACTGGTAGTATTACATCAAGAATTTCCCTTTTACTGTTTCCTGTCCCTGATTCAAGTCCATTTTTGTCAACTTAATTAAAACAATATGCAGCAAGATATTAATAGATACATGTATACATAACATGGGCGAAAGAATTCATACATTTTAATGAAAGTTTGTATGTGTCTGTACTTGTGTTACGAGATCGCATACAAAAACACAATCGTTTAAAATTTTCTATAATTCTAAATGTATATGTTTAAATGTACTATTCCTACCTTAGACCCTTAACAAAACGAGAGAAGAGGTAAGATGTACGACTGCGGACTTGAGGTGAAGAATGGCGAAAGCCTCTTTCGTCTGTAAATGCCATCTGCGAAGCAAATGAAAACACCATAATGTACATGCAACATCTTTTACCTGTGCAGATTCTATAGCAAAACAAAACACTGACTCACTATTGTTAAAAGAATAATTTACAGTCAGAAGGAACGTTTCGAGAAGATCCATTTATTCAATATCAATTCAATCAATGCAATATAAAAGAATATTAAACATTTCTGTATATAGATATTAAATGTGTTACTTACCAAGACATCAGGAATGTGTTGTGGCTCGCAGACAAAGAATTTCTCATATCGGACAACCGTTTCAAAGAACTGCAGACACACAATCATATGCCCCTTGCAACTTACACGGCTAGTTATCAACTGAAAGGTATATAAGAATCAAGGTAAATTTCTCTTAGTGCACATCATCTTTATTTTCTAAATAATAATTCACCACAGAGTCAAACTTCATAACTTGAACATATAAATTTCAAAACAGTAATATACTGAAACAAGAAGAGCTTTTAAATGTCCTTTATATTTTGAATTTATGAGGTCTTACTGTTCTCTAGATATTCACACATAATCTTTCTTTGTCAACTGGAGTAGGAGGGGTTTTTTTTGTTGCTTATTACCATGATTACCAAATCAAGATTATTTAAAGCATAGGGGGCAGTGGCCAGTGCTTAGTGGAGGAATGCCCTGATCATTTCTCAAACACATACTTCAAAAGCAGAAACAGGCTCCAGTGATTTCTAGAGGAGCAATTTAACTCATTTGTTCATTATAGGGAAGTTTCCAAGACACAAAAGATCTATCTATCTTGCACTACAAAGCAACAATTACGGGTAAGGTCAAATAACCATAAGGGTGTTACTGAAGTTACTGGAACACCCCTTCTTTGAAACACCTTCCCTAATACAAAAAACACAAAACAGTTGACAAATCTGTATTGAAATTCTTCCCGAAAGAAAGAGAGGGACCCAATGTTTCCTTAATTCCAGCTTTTATATAAAATGATCTCCCTCCCCACTCACCAGTCTCATCATGTTCTGCAGTGCAGTTGCCTTTGTGGGGTCTCCACTGAAGTGTTGACCTTGGGTAGTCTGCAATGTAAGCATTTTGTCAGTTTCCTACAACAGATTAAGTAAATATAGAAATGCATGCACCTGCCGTCATATAAGCAGTTTAAATCATGCAAAAGTGAAAATGCATGCGTTTTCATAGAACAACTAATTGTATGTATACATAACTAGTGAATATCATGCTTATGTCAAAGTACATTCAAAAATACATGGGGAAAATACACAATCTGTATCTTTTTTTTTATCTGTATGTAGAAAATAAAAATATATTCAGTTTTATTAAAGGTATCAAAGCTTTTTTCCACTACACATATCAAGGAAAACAAATTTGACCTGAAGAGAAAACTCTGTATAATAGTCTTGTACATTTTTTGTCATTTTATAAATCTTCGTCGTAATATCTAATGTATATTCTGTAATGAAACCTCCCTCCCCCTCCCCCTTCGTGGAACAAACAGAAACGCAAGTTGCCATACATGGAAGTGCCATATTCAATTAAATTCTTCCATAATTTTAATCAAGTTTCATTATTTCAGAAATGTCCAACATGACATTTTATATCCATATCATTTAGTCACACTGCTAAATAACTACTTCAGGTAAATATCATCAACAGAACTAGAATTTTGGAAGATTCAGTTTCACTTTCACTTTCTGAGAACTATCTCCAAATTATAAGAGATTTTTACTACTTTAATAAACATTTTCAGCTAATGTAATGGCTGGGGCATTTATTACACAATAAACAGTATGTGACAGCTTCACAGATACAATACAGATATCAATATATGTATATCTAGGCAAGTTCTTGAAAAGCTACAAAAGGGGATCAACTTACTGGTAGTGCTTCACCCAGCATGTACATTAATGTTATGGCTACCTCCACATCCGCGACCTTCATACTATCCCAGTGAGGAAGGGTCTGACTCACAAGGTTATGTACAGTCATCACCATTAAATCATTGTCCTGCAATGTCCAATCGTGTAATATACAATTTCTATCAGAAATCTGTGCTTTTATTGAATTATTATACCTAAAAGTTTGTAAAAACATTGTAGATACTTAAGGTCAATTTGAACAGTATTTTCTACACCCTATTGTGAAATGTTGTCCACTTATCTTGATCATCTAGGTGCTTTAGTCCATATCTAAACAGGGGAGACAATAGTCTAAAGTGTGTGGATGACAGAAATACTGTTTACATTGGAAATCCATAGTATTCCAGTTTGTCCAGTTTAATTAAAATATGGTTTTATCAAATAAATCAAAGTTCTCAAAAGTCCTGAGAGTCGGCTTTGCTGATTTGAAGTATGTAATCATTTTACCATTTTAGTGGCGGATTCAGGATTTCAGGAAAATGGGGGGGGGGGCAAAAATTAGGTCTTTGTTGCAACTACATCGTCATTATACCTATGTACAAAATGCTAATAAAATTTGCTCTCTTCATACTATCTTACGGCAAAGAGTTTGCAATTGCTTGTATCCGAAATGAACATTCAATCGACAACTTCATGGCAACAAGTTTTACTGCATTGTTGTCACAAGTCGAAGCTGAGCCAAGGAACGACATTCCTTCAAGTGGGACACTAAATAACCATCTTATTCACGATTCTCATAATGTTTTAACATCATTTATATTTAGAAACATACAACATTTACCTAAATATTTATATTGCATTTTCATTATCAGAGGAAATGTGGGAAGATCGATCTTTATATTTGTCATATATGTGAAAAAGAACTGAATTTCCAGAACATGTTAGGGAAAACTTTAATTGAAATATCTCGATAAAAACAAGCGATACAAGATCAAGACAAATGCTTTGTCCGGAGAATTACACAGTCGAGTACATCCAACGGTGTCGGTGGAAAACACATCGTAAAGTAGTCGCAACTACATATTATTACCCGAAATCTGAAAACATCATTGCAACTCCTTTTTCGAGTTATTGAAACTAGTTTATGTTTAGCTTAAATTAACTGAGCTAAAGGTACATTGTACTGATCAAGAATTTCTAAGACAACATCACTAATTTTTCGGCACTTTATTTTTCAGCAGCATAGTAAGCTCTATATCGGTAGTGAAAGTTATAACCCCTGAAAAGAAAGTGATTGCAATGAGTGCGGCTTCACCGAAGCCGACTCAAAAATAATTGGAGTTATAACCTGAAACACATTGAGAATTGTGAGATAAACTGTCAGACAAAAAATATGTTGAGATCCTGTTGACTCTGTGGCACAAAATTCTGGGTATGAATTTGACATTTAACATCCTTCTAACTCGAAGTCATCAATCGTACTTACCAAAGCTGCTAAATTGTTAAAGATATTCTTGAGTTGTTTCCTATACTCTTGAAACATTGCTTCATCTTCTCCCTGAAAGAAATGGATGACAGTTTCTAGAAATGTAAGCTAGTGGCTCAAAAAACTCAGTCTGTGTCACTCAGTTAACCCTTTTATGCATTAGCCATGATGTAAATATCCTACCTAGCCTTTCAGGAGTGGTCACTCTCATTCAGACAATGCCTTGGGCAACCCTAACTTTTAACTGGTTGGAATCTATTCTCATAAAAATGTTATTCAAATTTAATATGTGGTCTCTGAGATTTCCACAGAGATGACAAACAATAAAACATAATTATGAAAAAAGAATGACAAGGACACCTAGGATGGTGTTGATTTTGCTCTGATACTTTCAAAAAGAAAACTCTGAATGTGGAAGAATGTCCCTACACATGTAAGTAACAATATAATATATATACTGCTTAAGTCATGATGGTACATACATGTACTTCAATGCAAAAGTATAAATTGTATTTGATAAAAATGCATTTATAGGCTGAACAACATATTTCATCTGACCCAAACCAAATGAAAAATATATATAGAAGAGAGGACATTCCATATTACTCTTTCAGTAAAGTTTTACTGATGTTTACAGGTGGCTTCGTGTAAAATACTAAAAATGTGATTTCTTATCATATACTTTACCATTAGTTTTGAAGCATCATAAACTTTAAATATGGATTTTTGTAAATTGTAACTCGTTCGTCAATACTACAAGGTTTCAAAGTGTTCGGCCTTGTAATTTCAGAAAAGGTCTTTGAAAATGGATCTGTCAGAAGGAAAAAATGCCTGTGGCAGCTATGTTTTTCATTAAACTAGAATCCAAAGAATTTTGCTGGTTTTGTACTCTGTTCGACAATCCTGCCATATTCATTAAGAATTGGTTTACTGGTTCTACAGAAGAATCTGAGACTACAGTAGAGAATCTTACCTCATGTTCATAATTGTAGGACTCATCATATTTCATCTTTTTTATCACAGTGTAAATTAAGCCCTGAAATGGTTATAATTACAGCATAAAAGAAAAATCAATAATTACAAAAGAACAAGGTTGCAAATTTTAAGGTACTGTATTCACTTATAAATCATGAACACCCATGTATAAAATGCTATTCCAAACCTATGTAGAAATTTTCTTCTCATCATTATACATGATATTGTCATTGCAGCTTTACACAGTTTCTCTCTTCTAGATATTGAGGAAAACCAGAAACTTGAATGCATATTAAATTCAATAAGAATAATTATGTACTATATATATATATACATATATATATATATATATATATATATATATATATATATATATATATATATATATATATTTCTGTGAAATCAACCAATGTTAATTATAGAATTCTGCCTCACCTCGATGTTTTCTCTTTGCTTTAGTGATAGTTGTTTCATTTGTTTGAGTACCATGATATAATCTTGAGCAAATTGTGTTACAGCCCCTGATACATCATCATCTTCATCACCAAGAAAACGAAACATCAAAGGCACTTTGGTTTCAAGTGCTTCCATAGTTATCTGTGTGTTTTCCTGGTCATCAGATTTCTGAAGTCTTTAAAAGAAATGTCCATACATATATTAGTGAGACATACTGAATGCACATTTCTCATTTACTCTTTCATCAACAACTCAAATTTTGTGTTATTTCAAAACCTGTTTTGAAGTGCCAATTCAAGTACCATAACCTGATTATTTTCCCTGATTCTTTGAAGTTCAATTTATCATATCTAAGAATGAACTATATTTGATACAGTATGACTAGGTGTTTATGAGAGTTTCTATGGTCCTGCGTGTCTATAAAGTGGAGCAAGTTCAAATCATATTCTTAAGACTAAAATTTCTGTACATGATTACAATTATAGAAAGGTAATAATAAAATTAATTTGTTCATATAAATATATAGGCTTGCTGTCCTTTACGTTACGAAAAAAAGGTGTTTATTTTACTTCGTAAACAGTAAGTAGAACGTTAAAAGGAACATGTGTGTTGCCTGCTATTCATATTTATAGATCGGAAGCCAGTATGGCTCAGTGAACGAGATGCTCAGCTTGTGACCAGTTGTGACCAAAAGGTCCCAGGTTCGACTTCCACTGTGGAAACACTGGTGTATTGCCTTTCAGATGAGAAAATGATATCTGAGATCCCATGTCACAATAAATGTGGCATGTAAAAGATCCCTCGCTGCTTCGGGTAGATCCGTTGCAAAGGTATACCTTTCTATGCAATGCATCAGACAGATGCCATCACCATATAGGTGAAATAATCGTGGAGTGACGTAAAGCAACAATCAATCAATCAATCAAAAATGTGATTCTTACAAACCTGACAAACAGATGTCTGATAAAGTGAGCCTTATATGTCGCGTTGCTACAAAGGTAACCAAAAAAAAAAAAAACAAAAAGATACACACTTACTTTTGCCAACTGATGATCAAGTTAACACCAATACCATTGACTAGTTTAGATAGCTTGGCTAGAAAATCTCCTTCTTCATCCTATGAATACAGGAATGTAGATTTTAATTTAAATATCCTCTTTCTAATACAAATACAAAATAGTAAGTCATAATTTGATCTTCTCCTTTTTTTTTTGTCACACAAGATATTTCCTCAACATAAAACATTAAAACTTCATGTATCAAAACATCTGAAGTAACGTTGATATTACTATGCCATCTCCATAATGCTATAGACTAATTCCTTTTTATAATTTCAAAATCAGATTTTTACACTAGTAACAGATGTTTTTCTTTCAATTAACTATCACTACTTTTAAGAGAATAACAGGTAAAATGTAAGAAATAAGTAAAATTATTTCTTCCTTGTGATACCTGCATCATTATAGCAAATTACATGTATAATGAAAAACAGAAAATATCTATTGAATCTTCAAATCTCTCATAAAGGCAGAGTTGGTACAGTGGCTTAGCACTTGGCTTAAAGTGCTTGTAATTCAAGTTTAATTCCCAAACTGTTATTTTATATGAGGGAATGATTATCTATTGTCTTCATGTCTCAACATGATTGAAAAAATTTTGAATGTGACATCAAACTCAATGAAGTCTACAAGCCTTCATTAGAATTTTGAAAAGTTGAAGTTCATTATAATTATGTGGTTTTATCAAAACTATTATTCACATGGATTGTCAACAAAAATTATGAAAACAAAATTCATATTTTATCCAGAGAGATACATGTATTACTGAATACACATTTGTGTTGGGTTTGTTTGATAAATTGTCATTACAATTAAATAGATCTGGGTTTTTAAGTCCTAATTCAACAACACTATCGCTTCACTATAGTTTATGTAAAACTTTTGATAACATGAATTAGTTTGATGTCTGACCGTATACGGAGATGAACGAAAAACTACAAATAAATGTCTACAAATCTATCTTTGAGAAGACACTTACCTCCGTTACATTGAACACTCCAGTGTTTTCTAGAACGTCAGTAAAAGATTGCACAAGTTTGGTTTTGGCCACTGGGTCCATACCCTTGTTCATAATGTCATGAATACAGTCACTAGCACTTTCTCTAAGTAAAGGCATAGTCATAAATTTAAGTAAAACGGGTACAAATTTATCATTGGCAATGAGGCAGATGTCAATCCATGTGATATATTTGCCTATGACATCCATACACATGCACACAACTTCAGGATTTGAGGATTCAAACTGAGTCTGAAAAACAAAATGAGTATTTAAGACAGAATGTAGATCTTGTGCAGGCAACGTCTCTTATGAAATCATATGGGGCAGAACTCAGTTATTTGCATGTAGTTTTAACAACTTTTTGACACTGGTCTCAATTGCAATGTTATGTTGATGCTGCGGTAAAATAGTTATATGAGACAACACAATTAGATATATAAATTACTAACAGATATATTTGTTTTATCATTACACCAAGACTAATTCACTTCTACGGTGACAGCATATGCCTGAAGTATTGGCTGAAAGTCTGACCCATGCAACAAACTCATAAAATGAAGTAAGAGATATTTTACTGGCAACATTTAAATTGACTCCATACTACAGAATTTACTACCCCTTTCATGAAACTGATGGAAACTACAAGAAACTGATGGACTGCTGGTAGGACTCCAACTGTATCTCTTAACCATGAGCTAAGCATAATACTAACTGTTAATAACTAAACTAAGTGGACTCTAATCCATGACAAAAATTCTAGCTTATCATCCAATTTCATTTCATTCATAAGACTTTCATTTGGCAGGTTCAAAACTATGAAAATGAATCCACCAAACTGTAACAATCCATTGCCAGATGGATCCTGTTCATTATATGTCAACTCACCAGAATCTGGTACCATGTGCCCGTTATATGTCAACTCACCAGAATCTGATACCATGTGTCCGTTACATGTCAACTCACCAGAATCTGGTACCATGTGTCAGTTATATGTCAACTCACCAGAATCTGGTAACATGTGTCCGTTACATGTCAACTCACCAGAATCTGGTACCATGTGTCCGTTACATGTCAACTCACCAGAATCTGGTACCATGTGTCCGTTATATGTCAACTCACCAGAATCTGGTACCATGTGTCCGTTATATGTCAACTCACCAGAATCTGGTACCATGTGTCCGTTATATGTCAACTCACCAGAATCTGGTACCATGTGTCCGTTATATGTCAACTCACCAGAATCTGGTACCATGTGTCTGTAAGCTGAGTCACACTCTGTTCCCTCATCGCATCCTTTATTAACGTGTTTCTTAGAATTTCCTGTAAAAATAAAACCTCTTACAACAATGCAAAACATCACAAATTCACAATCATATAAATATACACCCCCCCCCCCAATATATGTATAAAATATAATTATTTACTATTTTCAAATATATGCAAACAACTGTCTTACTTCATTTGTCAAATTTCAGTTATCAAAGATAAGAAACAAAAGAGAATGTAAATAGAGACATTTACATGGGTAAAAAAAAGCCTTAGTGACAACAAATTAAATAATTTTCAAATAGAACAGTTGGAGAGACACCTATTTGTAAAAGGAAGACAAACAGATAAATAAACACTTATAGAAGGACAAAACTTCAGACAGACAGACATCTATTTTTCCATACTTTTGATGAACTACTGGTTACAGAATTCACATTCAGTTTTTGGCATTACGATCGTTGAATAGGGTTTGTTCAATTGGATTTTGTAATAGGTTATAATTGATAGAGTACAGAGTTTAAGGACAGCATATAAGAAAAACCTTTACATTAAGGACCAACATAATGCTTCATATGCTGAATGACATACCTCATTTGTGTGTACAATCTCTCTGTCCACAACTTCACTATCAATAGATAAGAGAACTCGAAGATAAATATCCACAGCTTTGGGGTCAGCGGTCAACATTCCTACCAAATCAGTGAAAAAAGAAGGCCATCTATGAGGATAGTCCTTTACAAAAGCAAGGGAAGTAATCTGAGCAACTTTGTTACGAAGAAAACTACGATCCTGACTAGAAGAGTTACCCTGCAAAAACAATAAGGAAAGAATTAACTGCTTTTCAAGGTTTTTCAACCTGACATTGTTTCCAAAGTCTGTCAAAATTCAATCTATTGAAATATTGAAATCTGAATCTTTTTAAAGTCACTGTGTATAACAAAAAAAAAATTAAAACTGTTTTGGATAAAGTATATATGTATAAATTTATTACTAAATTTTTGAAAAGACCAAAATCAAATTAAATTTGTCATTAGTCACAGAAAAATCAGCTCTACCTGAATATGTAGACATTGGCATATCAGTCTTCTCACTGATTGCTGATCTTCAACACCTGCCCCTTGATATCTACAAAATCATAAATTAGTGAACAACACTCACCAGGGTAAAAATGCCAACAAGTCACAAGAGTAAATATAGTGTAATCACAGATTACATGTATGTAGTTCACCTCATGGGTTTCTGACCACGATGAGGTAATTTCTTTATACATTTCATTCAAGTAGGCATAGAGAAATTATTACTCCGACAAGCTTTAATAGACTGACTGACAGACAATTTGTTTTAGTGGAAAATATGGGTCAGACACAGCAGCTGAAACGAGATTCCCCATTTACACATATCGATGCATCATTTTTGTTATTAACTTTGAACATCCTACGCCTCATACTAAAGAAATGAAAATTTTTAAGATTACTATACGAATCTACTAGATATGCTCAATCACAAGATTATGTGATCAGATTATGTGATCAGATTATTTCTGATACTCGGGAAGCAGTCTCCACCTTGTCAATAAAGTGTCCTCAGACAGACAAGACCATACTGTGTTCCGTCTTAACATGGCATATAAAAATGTGAATATTACATTTTGTCTCATATTTTATAACTCTGACAAGAATATATGTAGTAAACTGTAATTAACAGATTTACAGAATGTGTGAATTTTCATAATTCCTTATTCATACCTTGTTTTTAAATAATGCTCTATAACTTGAAGACAAAAGAATCTAACATGGTCATTCCTGAAAGACAAAATATACTATATATTACTCTCGAACCTTAAAGCAATCAATGCTTTCAATATATATAACTTTAAAAATTTGCGAGTTACACTCCACATAAATGCTAAAAGTCTCAACCTTTTTTTGGTATTTGTCATTATCAATATTCACCCATATTGCTTTTCATACAATTAATAATTTTTTTCCAAAGTTGCTGGCAAGAAATTCACAATTTTAACATGGGAAACACATCAGCATGTTACTAACATCAACATCAGTATAAATAAATTTCTTATACTAAACAAGAGGCCCACGGGCCTTATAGGTCACCTGAGTATTGTGTAACAACTTTCAAATAACTTTGGTTCGTGTCTTAAACCAGAGGTCATGAAATTCACAATGCACAATTTTGAAAGAGGCATTATTGCTTATCATTATTTATTTATAAACTTAGCATGCTTACTCTATTTACTTAATACCCAGAGATTGATTGGAGTATAAACAAAGAGAAAATGCATTTCCACTTTATAACCAGTTTTGTACCTCACCCCAAAAGAACCACTGACCCTGGGGCCATTTATTTGGGGGGGTGGGGGGGGGGGGGGTTAAAAATAACCATTTTGCTAGATGCACCTTTTTTCATCAGAAATATATATACTTGGAACCCAGGAGCAAAGGAAAATATATTCAAAGAATTAATGTATTTTCACTATATAATCAATAAAGCCCCACCCTAACACCATAATACTGACCCTGGGGCCATAAAATTCACAATTTTGGTAGAGGCACCCTTGCTCATCATAACTATGTGCTTTGATAGAAGCAGAGAAGAAGATTTTCAAAGAATGTATGCATTTTCACTATATAATCAATAGGGCCCCACCCTAACATCAGAACCCTTAACCCTGGGGCCATAAAATTCACAACTTTGGTAGAGGCACTCTTGCTTATCATAACTATGTACTTAGTTGGTTTATTTAATACCCAGGAGCAGAGAAGAGGATTTTCAAAGAAATAATGCATTTTCACTATATAATCCATATAGGGCCCCGCTCTAACACCAGAACCCCTGACCCTGGGGCCATACAATTCACAATTTTGGTAGAGGCACTCTTGCTTATCATAACTATGTACTTTATTTGTTTATTTAATACCTAAGAGCATAGAAGAAGATTTTCAAAGAAATAATGCATTTTCACTATATAATCAATAGAGAGCCCCACCCTAACACCAGAACCCCTGACCCTGTGGCCATACAATTCACAATTTTTGTAGAGGCACTCTTGCTCATCATAACTATGTACTATGTTTATTTAATACCCAGGAGCAGAGAAGAAGATTTTCAAAGAAATAAGGCATTTTCACTATATACATTTTTAGCCCCGCACTAGCACTAGAACCCCTGTCCCTGGGGCCATGAATTTCACAATTTTGGTAGAGGGCTCAATGCTGAATACAGTCATGTCAACAGTTTGGCTGCTATGTGTCCAGGAGTAAAGAAGAAGATTTTGAAAGATTGCATTAATTTTAGTGGTTTTGGCCCCACCCCTCAGCCCCTGGGGGAGCAGGCACCATGAAATTCACAATTTTTGTTCCCCTTCAGCCATAGATGCTTTATGCCAAATTTGGTTAAAATTGGTTCAGTGGTTGCAGAGAAGAAGCTGAAAATGTTCAAATGTTAACACACGACGCACGACGAACGACGACAGACGAAAACAGATAGCAATAGGTCACCTGAGTTTACTCAGGTGACCTAAAAAGTAATTGTTGGCAAAATAAGTCATAATGCAGAATAAGGTCTCCTAAATATAATACAACTGTACAAGTTTCGCTGTATATGTACATGTACTATATTTTGTTAAAATTCCCAATTTTTTAAAAAAAAAACATAATAAAATTCCAAAGCAATGAACCTTGTTCCTAGTTAAAAAAGAATTAGACTGTAATCTTGAAGGAATCAACGTTATCCAATTTCAAAATCTACAGATTGATTATTTCTTCGTCAAATTTGAAGCAAAAAATGAGTACTACTTTTGTTTAGTATTACACATGAACAGAAGCATATCTTAAAAAAGAAAATCAATAAAATTCAACATTACCTTTTCTTGCTAATTTATCAATTTCCCCTTCAATAAAATTCAATAATTCAATGACATGTTTAGGATTTTTACACTTAACTCTAAGCTTCTATACTGTTTCAGGCTTACCCTAAGTAACTTCCATTAGCAAAGGTTTCTGCACATAACTTCCATCCATCTTCAGAATTTTTTAATTGCTCAAAATACTGCAGAGCCTAAAGTAGAATATATATTTCAAACATATGATAGTAAGTTTAGTACAAACATTATCAAACGTTAATTCAACTGTGAGGTTTTATTTCCACTTGAAAATCTTATATCAGTTGGGCCTAAACTACCATTAAGGAGCACTTGTTTCTATGCACTGTTTGTGCCCGTTCCATGTAAAGAGGTCCAAGAAAGTAGGTTTTTTTTTTCAAATCAGGTCCATTATAAGGACCTTCTTTCCCAATGAAAATTTAATTGACTTTTTCCAAAACTTTTCCCTAACATTGATCTTTTCGCATTATACAAAGGAGTCAAAAATTCCCAAACAAAAAGATGCAGGGACCTTCGAAAAAAATTAAAAAAAAAAACTGCAAGGATTTAACTTCAGTACTTTTTTTGTTTCTTTTTCAAATTTTAGCTCAATTACCTAATTTCATCCATATATCAACCTGGCTGAGAAAACTAATGCTCTTACAAATGGCCACGAGAACAGGCCATATATAGTATTTATAGACCCACAAGCGCAAGTAAATTTCACGCATTTGTGAATAAATAACTCACATTTATAAGTACCATAATTTACTCGCATTTATGAGTAAGAATTGAAAAGAGCAATAAAAAATTACTGTATGTCGGCAAATCTTCAACTGTGACTTCACTGACAGACTGCCTACCATTTATAATTATTGAGAACAATTCTTTACCATATTTTCTTTTCTCTCAGGTAATGCCATAAACATAAGAGGTAAAGTCCCTTGGATGAAATTTAAACATAGACAAGCATGGCATCCCCTCCCATGGCAGCAATATCCATGGTAATAAACTGACCATGACTTTTGACCTTTTGACCACAAAATCAAAAAGGGATCTTCCCCTCTTTATACTAAGCTATATAACAGGTATGGTCCCAAGAGCCAAAATTGTGACTTCCAGAGTGTCCACATGGTTTTGTTATACCCATCCACCCACACAGTACCATTATTAAATCCCTTCTGCAAATTAAACATGGACATGAAATTGACAATAGAAGGACATTTGAAAGTAAACTTAACACCTACCCTTGCTTGAAAATGTTGATTCGCTCGAGGATCAAGCCCTTGAAGGGCTACCTCGTCCATTTTCCAGAAGTCAAAGACAGAAACTTGGCAGAGCTGGCCAGAGCAAAAATGAACACCTACTGCATTCTCTGAACTTTGGTTACCTGCAGATAATGAAATATATAATTATAAAACATGAAGTAACTAAGACGGTATACTTTAAAATATGTGATGTTATGCATCTCTATTACTCACAATAGTATACACATGTATCAAGATAGAAATTAGAAACACGAAGAACGGCATGAGCATCGACAGTTTGGCCATTATTATAAGAATGTTAGATTAAAAAGAATTGTGCTGGTACTTCAACTGGACTATGTTTGCAGATAACACTCGATTCATTCATTCATTATTATTTCTTCATAAACATGGGCAATCCCCATGTAAAGTTCACGTAATTTATGTGGACACGCACGTTCATTCTAACGAAAAAAAAAATAAAATTGAAGCGGTCGTTTGGGATGAGGGTTAAATTGCTAGTACTGCCTCAATAATTAAGAAATTTGAAGTCTAAGCCAGTTTGATTGTAAATGAAATGAATGAGAGAATGAGTGAAAAGCATTGATATCACACAATGAATAAATGCTGGTCGTTCCTTGCTGCTTTTGATGATATACACATAATGCTATCACACTGTTATAGATAAAATCAATTGACAATTGACAACATCAGTGATGAAATCACAGGTTAATTGAGCAAGTGCACAAAAGACGAAATTACTAAACATAAAAACAAAAATCATATACATATGTTAAAAAATCTCAATTGCGTCTGGCGGTCTTGCTGTTTCAGTACGAAATAGAAATTATTTTCTGGATTTTTTCCCTGCGTATTATACACGGAGTCAGATGATTTTCTCATGATTTTCGTTGTCATTTTTAGGTCATATTATATTCGGGTGCATATTATAGATTCACGAAAATAAGAAACAGAAAATTAAATCTCTAGGCATTTTGCTAAAATTCGCAAAAATAAATCGACGCAAAAATATCCAGATTTACGGTATTCCATTGTCGAAGTCAGAGTGTCAGTGATGTCACTGTCTACACTGCTTTACAAAGATACTCAGTAAGTCTCTTTAAGAGGTTTGGGTGGAACTCTGGGGTTATCATAAGTGACAATACAACTTTAAAGTTTAGACTCTTAGGTATCATTTCTATAAGGTTTTGCTCCTAAAATACGATCAGAAATAGTAAAATGTGTTTCCAAATTTTTCGTGATTTGAATGACAAAACAGAGATGCTGAAATCTTGAAAACGATGCAGGTCATTCGGCCTGGTATCCTCATCATTTTTGCAGGTCCGAATGAAAGTTTGCCAGTCTGAAGAATGCTAATTGTAGAGATTTGGTTGTGTATAAAACAACTGCGTAAAATAATTGGTCACAGGAATGATTAACCAAATGTCTTCCAGGCATCCTTGGCCTTTTATTCTCTAAATCCATTTGTTTGCAAGAAAAGGGCTGCCTCATAGGTACAGATTATATACCCGCCGTCTACTTAGGCAATGTACATAAGTAACAATATGGTTGTGTAGATAGCCATATCACTTTAAATACACTACCGTTGTGTAAACAGACGTATCACTTCAGGTACATAACCGTCATGTCAATAGCCATATCGCTTTAGGTACATGACTGTAGTGTAAATAGCTACTACTGTTTGTTCACTGTCTCTGTGGTTTGTGCTGTCTATTTGTTTTGCACATTCTCCTCAATCCCTGTCTTCTCCTTATCCCCTTTGTCATCTTCGCAAGCCAGGGCTCCGTTTCGTTCTACCGCACTACGTAATACAGTAGAACGAAACAGAGCCTTGGCTTGCGACGATGGTTTATATCCAAACTATAATGCTTCCAATTCCAAAAGTTTAATAAAAGGTCGGAAACAAGTGATTTTTAATATCCTTTCTAATTTTGGATTATGGCAAAATCTAATTTGAATGCAGTATGTTGAAATTCAGAGGAAGATGCCAAAAACCACTTGCTACAAGACCTACATGTGTGTAGGTTATATCTAACTTTCTGATATACAGGTCTACCCCAACCAATCGTCTCCCGTTATAAGCCAAACTGGCACATCGCCATAATTTCTTGAAAAACCGATTTCCCGTTTTAACGCCAAACTTGCATACTGCCATCCGCCACTGAAATGTCGGTACAAACAAGCCATTATCTCCCAACCATATCGCCAAACAAGGTAATTATCCAGGTGTGTACATGTATGAAAACGCTGTTCAAGGCAGATTGATAATTACTAAATAAACACTGACCAAAACCCTGGTATGATTGTGACAATTTTTAAACAATCACAGATGATTTAATTAAGGATTCATTGCAATGCGAGGAGCCTTAACTCGAATTGTGCAATGATCAGGATGATGACAATGATCCATTGCCTGCCTCACGTTTACAGACGCCAAAACTTCAATGGCAGTCGTTGTTCAATACCTCAAGGGATTAGACCAAACTAATGAAAGTGACATTTGTAAGGCACATACATTACAGGAGCAAATTTTGAGCTCGCAATTAATGGTTGCAAAACAATCACAGATTACCAGGATTTTTAAACATTGAACAGAGAGTGAAGTTTAGATAAAAGATTGAACTTTAATATACTGAAATAATTTTGTTTTCATAAATACATGTAGTGGGAAAAGTCAACAATTAACAGCTTCAGAATAATATTGTGAAAATATTTAAACGTGAATTACTAACAGCAGTAGAAGCACACAAATGGATGGTCTCCAATTTCACTTGTTGGCAGTTCCATTATTTACTACAACTGTCACATCCTACCCAAGAATCTGCAGGACCATCCCCCTCTCGCATGGCGCATACTGCACAGACTTTGTTATCAAGCAGATCTGATTCGCTTTAGCATAATTGATCAATATTTTCTATATCGGAGTTGCTTGATTCTGATGATCTCTGTTTGTTTGACCTCTTTCGTTTCTTAGCAGTATTCTTCTTCTTTTTCTGTAATCTTTCAATTTTTCTCCTTCTCTCTATCTTTTTCCGTGTTCTTTCTCTTTTTTCTCCTCTTTTGCATCTTTCTCTTCTTTATTTTTTCTTTCTTTCTCGCCATTATTTCTAAGGCTAATTTTCCAGACAATGCTTTCGGCAATTTATGGCGAAGTCTGCTGCTTGGTTTCTTTGTGGGCGGTTCTAATTTGTAGAATGGTTTGCAGAACCAGACTAACATAGTCCTCATTTCTCTTCTTATCTGACGAGTCGGTAAGTATTTTTAACTGGACAATGGTCTTATTTCAGACACAGGTGTTGTGGCCATTGATGCAATAACGGACGGACGTTACTCACATTTCGCTTGTTGTGCATCAGCATTTGGCTCATCGGGCGGGACGTTTGGGGCTTCAAATGCTTCAACAGGACCAGGTTCCTCATTCTCATAGGACAGGGTGTTAGGGACCTCAGAGGCTTCAACAGAACCTGTTTCACCAATCTCTGGTTCTATGTGTGATTCTGATGGTAAAGCAGTCTGACTCTTTGGTGCGAGTTTTGAAGGTCCCAGTTTACTTAGATCTATACCCTCAACCATCAAAGGGAATAATGCAGACTGTTTAAACCCCTGCACTGAATTTTCTAATGTTGCACAAGTAACCCATGTTCTTTTGAAAACAGCAGGGAACTGCTTCTTTGTAAGCACTTCACCAATATGATCCATCTCCCAGCTTTTTACTTCCTTCGTCCATGGTGATTTCATTGGCGAGAAAAGTCCAATATCGCACGCCTGCATGATACATGTATGTGTGGAGTTTGGAAGTAGGCAGTACAACACTACAATACAGTCCGGGTGGAACTTAATTTGCCCACTGGTCACAGTGGGCATTTTTAGGGTGGGCATTAAAAATGTCCACTGGACACAGTGGACATTCTTGCAAGAGCCAGTTGGAATTAACATACAGCTTGATAGCTAAGGTAAATGTCCACTCCTAATGCCCACTGAAATTTCAGGTGGACTGCCCACTGTGGACAGTGGGTATTTAAAGTTCCACCTGGACTGTACTGTATACCATTTTGGGCGCAATTCTCTCATTTTACCAGCGATATATGTGTGTTATGATCATCTACAACCTGTATGACAGGCAGGGGATTTTTTTCATTTTAACATACTCTAAAAAGTGATGAACAAAATCCAGAAATAGTTCAGAGTCCATCTAACCGTTTAAACTGTGACTAAAAATAGCATCCTCAAAACCGGACAAACCCACATCTCGAAAGCAATCATGGGGGGCATATAGTCTCCTAATGCATTGAGAAAAGCAAGAACTGTTACTTAGATTTGTCACTGACTATGTAAATTATTATCATAAACTGAATAATTCCCAGCCCATGTCACAGACCCCATCCCCTTGCAAACTAATCCCCCCTCCCCCGGTTGAGGCCAAACACTATAAAAACATACTAAAATTAATTTCACACTAATTTTAGGATTTTTATTTTTCAAATTGTGTCCTTAACAAGAGGAGCTGGATCCATCAATGTTCAACGTGCTGTACAGATTAAAGAAAAACTGAATCTAAATTTAAAAATAAGTGTATTTTTATTTATTAATTTCAAACTTATTAAGATTTATCAAGTTTTACTATCAGTTATCACTGTCACTAACATTTAACTTTTGAATCGGTTTGATAAACTTTCATTTATATACAAAATCAATGCTCCCTTTGACATGTACAAGTAACAGGCAGGGGACCCAGATAAGGTTACCAAGGAAGAACCTGTACTCCAAAGGACGCAGACAGTTCCATCACACTCCACAGAGAAAGGTATTATATGCCAATGGAAATTAATGGGGGCAAAAACTATTGTTTGAAACGAATGTTAAAGTGCTATTAGAATGCTGGAGAATTTTGCGTTTTCATGTTATACTAATTGAGTTATTTCTCCTTTGATAGAAATTACAATTTTTCCTGCTTCAGTATTTCTCTGGGAGATGTTTTAAAATACCGATTTGCCTAATATCACAAACAAAATCAAAGACTTCCGGTTTAACTTGTTACATAACCTTTGTACAATTTTTAACGTCATTTAGTATGACGTCACAATTCAAAGTTTAATGTAATAATGAAAAATCAGGGAAAAGAAGCACCTGTACAACTTCTGACGTCACATATTATGGCGATTAACTACTGAAAAAAGCTATCGAAATTTTATTGTTTATTGTATATATTTTGAGATCGGCGTCACGCATGAACAGGATATTTTGTGAGCGACTCTTTTATGTAGATAGGCACATAATATAGAAAAATTGTGATCATTCTAATAGCACTTTAATAACTGCAGAGTTCTGTGTTTTACTCGGCACTTATCGACACCCGCGTAGGAGGGGCATTGATGTCAATGATCAAAGAATGGCGACCTTGTACAATGCACGCTCTGCCTCTTTACCTATTTTATGCGTATCGTTATCAATCATGTATACGATAGGAATTTTCAGGTTCTACACATGTGTTACAGATCGTTAAGAGTGTGTGTAAAATGGCAGATTTGTGTTGTTCAACTTTTACAATGCTAAACTTGACTCGATACTTGTTGCTGATGTAAACAAACGCTCATGGTAAAACTCCGAAACACTCGAACAGACGTGATTCTCTATGTAAGTATCCAATACCGGGCTTGATACGAACTGGTGAAGCCACCAAAGGGTAATTTATAAAAATACTGTCGATAACCGCAGCTGACGATAATACCCAACATTGCTCTATATTAGAATAACTAGTGAACCAGAAAGGCAGAGAGGCTGGATCATTCAGTATCAGTTGTATATATATTAAAGAAAAAAGAGGAGTTACTGGCTCAGTTATGTGGCAGAAGTCACCATGAAGCTATACAATACATGAATATAAATCATATATTAGAACATATAACACATTATATATTAGAGCAATTTAAATTCAAAGAGTTGCTGGATTTAAAAAAAAGTATTTTCCATTTTAACATTAGCAACAAAATTCAGAAAAAGTGGATCATCGTCTAAATTGATTATGGCACAAATCTACAAAATTCTGCATATCTTTAAACAAACCTGTAAAATCCACAAGCATGATCACATATTTTCAAAGTATTAACAATCCCTGTCATTCAGTCAAAGAAGATACAATAAACTGAGACAGATAAATAGTGAAAAAATGGTTTAAACACAATGATTATGACGAAATATACGGAAATACCATCTAGTTCACGCAAGGGGCTCTGTGTGTTTCTTTCAGCCACGTTGCATCATGATGAAGGCCGCCATTTTTATTTGTTTTATTTTTTTTTAAAGCCTAGTTCCCGAAGATAGAAAAATAAATTTTTATGATGAAATAATTTTGTATTTCCGTCTTCGAGAAGAATTCAAAATTCATACAAAATGCGTTTTCTTTTTTCAGCATTAAAAAATATTTTACTGAAAATTTTCGCCTCTTTCCGTGAACACGTTCTTTTTCCTCGTGTACTCAACATGAAAGTAACTGGAGAGGTGATTACATGAATGATTATGATTTATTCATCCCTTTTCCATTAAATAGGAATATAAAATCAAATCTTAACTCAAATTATTAATAACTGTAGATTTATATCAGTTCGTAATCTAAAAATTTGATGTTTAGATCGCATTGCCTCTGACTTTTTAATATACTCTGTTAAAAAGCGGTTTTTAAGGTGTATTGTATCAAAACAATCTGATTAAACCATATCTTTATTCTGCTACCATATTTGTGGCATTGCTAATAAAATGTTTAATACTGCTGGGTTTTTTTCTGTATAGACGGTATGATGCAGAATAAAGCAAATGAAAATTATTAAAAACTTACAATCATTCCCTATTAGTGAAATATCAGTTATTACATACAACATTTTTATATATTTATATACCATATTTACACAACAAATGAAGTAATCTCTTTTGATATTCTTGCATGTGGCCATTTTATTATGCTGTCCTTTACTTTCGCCACTCGGCAGAATCTCTTTTCAGCCCTTCTTTGGGTTTTCATGGTTTGACATCCCATGTGTACTAACAATTAAAAACGTCATTAGAATGGAGTTTCATGCTACCACTGTGTGAAGATAATTTAAGATTTAGACAGGCATCATCAATTGGAACTCCTCACCTGCCTACCAACTGTTTGTTGAGTAAAATCACGAGGAGTTTCATATTGACCAATAAAATGTTGAGACATGACCAAGGTGTCACCAAACTACTGCTAAAAACTAGGGGTTCTAGAGCACTAATACTATGGTCGAAATTTGTACTTCAAAAAGTATAATGAGAAGAGCCGTGGAGTGGTGATTTAGATGTGAGTGAGGAGAGTAAATGTGAGGATGAAAGTGATGAGAAGTCTTAATGAGATAACTGAGGAAAAAAATATGTTTTGTATGAAAGGTAGAGAGAGATCGATCATGAAATTGAAAGAGAGCAATTGTTACTACTCTGGTATGTTAATTAAATAAATTGGTGTAACAAATGACATAACTTGGCCCCTTAAAATTTCAGCGAATTTTCATCCCTGTTACAGGGTTACGTCAGATCAGTCCACAATGGGACAAAGAGATAAGCATAGTAATTAACAAAATTAAGTTCCATCTGAACCGTACTGTATGTAGTCAATACAGTGCCGGGTAATGACAGTGTGCTTATTTTGTTGTTTCAAGATTATATAGGGCAGATTCATATGAAATGTAACATGTTTTTGAAAAAACAAGAATTGTTACTAATTTAACTGTACGTTTATATTGAATTTTGATGTAGATTGATTTATCTCATCTTTCAGCTGAAGGAGTACGAAATTGTGGGGCGTATGATGCCCCGTGATAAAGATAGGACGCCCCCTTTATACCAGATGAGGATTTTTGCTCCTGACAAGTGTACAGCAAAGTCCAGATTTTGGTACTTCGTCACTCAATTAAAAAAGATGAAGAAGACACAGGGAGAGATCCTCCAGTGTAAAAGGGTATGAAAACAATTACTAATCTGTACTAAGTATTACCTCTAGAAATTTAGGCTTTTTACACGAATTGCGGCAGGAACTTTATCCTTGGAAACATCCTTTTTTATGTACAATGTATATATGTATTAAAATATTTGCAAAAACACTTTGGGGAAAATCAGTTTTGCAGCAGAGATGAGGCCTAAAGAATAAAATGTGTGTTTCCCAACCCTAAACTTTGTATATGCCCACATTTTTATGTGGGCAAATTATGCTACACCACTGTCATCCGTCTGTCCCATCTATCTTGCATTGGCAACTCCTCCTAAACCCTTGGGGGATTTGATATGCAAGGATAATTGTTTGAGCCAAAAATAAGTAATTGTCACTTGTGAGTGGTCCAAATGTATTCTAGTTGCCATCAAACATTGATGATAAGTAATAATTAAAATGTTCAGAAGAGAAATTTTATCCAGCATGTTACAGGAAACATGTACATTTTTGTTCGTCTTGATGAAATGAAGGGTGAAACGTTAAGGTGTTCTCATGACACAATACATATTATATAGATCCTCAAAGTGATAATATCATGATACCCACAAAAGTACTGATGTATTGAAATATTACAATGGAAAGAGGTTACATACGTGTATCTGATATCTGACTGACAAGGAGCTTTGCCTAAATTGCCTCTTTCAGTCAAAGCTTCCTGGATAATGATGAAATATGTTTGTTTAAGATACATTCTGTCAGATTTAATCCAGGTTGATGCCTTTTAATTTTGTGGTACCTGTTCTGTATGCAGTGTACTTAATGTGGTACATGTACCTGTTTTGTACGCAGTGTACTTAACATGGATGGGCATTTTAGACAAGTTTCAGATCATGTACAAATTTCACAAAGGTTCCTTTGTGATTGAGTCTTTGCAAAAAAGCAGTAAAACTTAAGTCATATTCTTTAAAATGATTTAGATTGATTGATTGATTTTTGTTTTACGTCACACCACGAATATTTCACGTATATGGTGACGGCATCTGCCTGATGCGGGGCATACAAATTTTGACCTTTGCAACGGACCCACCCGAAGCAGTGAGGGATTTTTAACGTGCCATGCATACCACGACACGGGGCCTCGGTTTTTACTGTCTCATCCGAAAGACAGGACACCGGCATGACCAGAGCGGGACTTGAACCCCAGCCTCCCGATTAGGAGTCCGACGCGATACCACTAGGTCACGCCGGCTTAAAAATGATTTAGAAACAAAAATTTTTTTTCTTTATTATTGTAGTATTGAATAAACGGAAGAAACTCATTGAAATTATACTTGTTAAGTACGATTTACAGCATATCTGTGATAAAACTTCATCTTTGTCAACAACTTATAAATACATACTTGTATCTGCACATTCCCTCAGCATTGCCATCTTTATCTGTGGTTCTTGCTAGAATGAATAGTGCTAAAGAAATATGTACCAGTCGCCATTGTTGTCTTGATAGTGTCAAACAATGTGAATAATGGTAGTAACAGTGCAGTTTTCTTCAGGCATTCCATGATATGTTTGTGGAACAAAATAATAAGTCATTAAGTGCCATTGTCCATTAAGCTTAGATTACAGACAAACAGAGATAACATGAAGTGTATGTGACTTTCAATATCACTTGGAGGTTTGGCACATGAATTCAAGTTTTCAAAGTTTTTGTGCTAGTTTTTGAAAACATGGAAAGACCTGGGGAATGTATGACTTATCACTGTTTTGAATGTCGTGAGGAGATAAATATAAGTTTATTTACATTTATGTTTTTAATTTTACGTATTATGAATTGAATTATACCAAATTGTATCTGATTTGCTTTAATGTAATAAAGGGTTATCCATCCCTAAGAAAATCCTAGTGAGAAATACATGCTTTTTATGCCCCTGGATGGATGTATTTAGTATTGAAAAGTATAGAAATGTTAGGATGACATGATTACTTAAGTGTTTTCCATTTTCAATACTCGAGTTACCAAAGTTAGACATAAATTTATCATTGGAATAAATGGTTTTGTACATCAAGGAAAATTCAGTCAAAGTTGTATTTTATATTAATATCTATAGTATTTTAATACAATCCTTCAAATGAATTTTTATTTACAGGTGTATGAGAAGAAGCCAGAAAAGATCAAGAATATTGGAATCTGGCTGCGTTATGTATCCCGTAGTGGTATCCATAACATGTACAGGGAATACCGTGACCTCACAGCTGCTGGAGCCGTCACACAGTGTTGTACGTATTAAATTAACAAGTTTTGGCAGGCATGTTTCACCAAAAGGGAACTTTAGGTTTGCACTCCATCTGTCTCTCAGTCAGTCAAGTCAGTTTTCTACACTTTTTTTTTTTTTGTCATGCAGATTATCTTTTGATATTTAGTACATTACTTTACCATGACAAGTTACTGATCAATTTCAAATTTTGGTCTTGGAACTGAAAAATTAATGCAAAAACTCAGTTTTCCATTTTTTTTTTTTTATTTTTTTTTTTATGCCCCCAGATCAATAGATCGGGAGCATATTGTTTTTGTCCTGTCTGTTTTTTTTTGTTTCTCTGTCTGTTGTCAACTTTAACTTTGGCTATAACTTTTAAACCGTGAGGGATAGAGACTTCATATTTTTCATGCATACTCAGCTAATGAAGCCCTTTCAAATGACACCAAGGTTGATGACTTTTTGACCTTGAGTATGACCTTCACACTAAAAATAACTTTTTGGACTTTGGTGCCATCAGGGGCTTTAGTGTTTCACAAACACAGCTTGTTTTTGTTATTCTTGCAGATGTATTTAATGTTATACATTTGTCTTACATATTCAGAACTGGAGATATTTTGACTTACACTTTTAGATAGTTTTCTGTTGGTAAGAAACTATGTATTGTCATGCAATACTCTCCGAATGCTTGTTTTGAATAGTCTTTCATTGTTTGAAAACAAAATCGAAACACAAATTGGTTTTAATCTGTTGAGGTACCATATCTACCCCACTGATACGATTCCTTGTCATCAGGTCTCCCAAGATAAATTGATATAAAAACATTTGATTTCTGACGTCCATTAGCATCCATTTTCTCATTGGAATGTCTTGGAGGTGTTTATGAATCACTTTTGAAGTCTATTCATGTTGACTTTGATATATTGAATTCTGAAGTCCGGCATGCGCCAGTAATATGCAAGTTGTAAATAATCATTTCTTGTGTTGAGTACTATTGTAGGCCCCTAGTCTCTTGTAGTGAAGATGCTTCACAGTAAGGTTCTGTAATTGGACTTCAAGCAAATTCGTCCACAGTCATCAAAATTGATACCATATAGCACATCTTAAAAATGAGCACATTCCCTGAGCTTTTTTAGCATTTTATTCTAGAAAAGTTTTCATGAATGGTGCAATAGTAATTCAAACCAGTCGCCATTAATGTCTAATGTATGGCATATAATGTGAATAATGGTTCGTACAACATAGTACACAGTTATAGACAGGGCACAAGGGTTACTAGTCATTTCCTTGTCCCCGAAAGACAAACTTTTGGTTTAATGTGAACAGTTCTCTAATCAGAGTTGTTGATACAGTTAACAGCTGAGGTGCTGTGTGTAGTCAGAATTTCTGTGCATTTCATCAGACAGATGCCATCAGGCTATGACTGTGGTAGTTTTGGTGTGACGTAAAACAAAAAATTGACCTGCATCTTCGATTGATACATCTGTATATCCAATATCAATTTAATCCATCAGACCCTCAAAGAGAAAAATAGCAGAAATTGTTATTTTTATGAAATTTTCTATGTTCAAGGGTAATATCTCTGTCAAAATTTACCGGACCACACCCATATTTAAACTGTTTTCTCTTTTGACCTGCATCTCCCCTTGATACATCTGATTTTTCACTCCTTTCACTTCCTGTTCTTATAATAAATGTAGATTTGAACAATTAGTTCTTCACAGCAAGCGTATCAATGATAGTAGATCTGGCACTTTCTTTATATTCTACTTTCAGACCGTGATATGGGAGCTAGACACAGAGCTAGAGCCTCTACAATTCAGATCATCAAAGTGCAAGAAGTTGAGCCTTCCAAGACGAGGAGACCTAACATTAAACAGTTCCACGTAAGCATTCATATCTACTTGAAATTTTCACCCCCCAAAAAAAAGACCCACACAAGCTAAATATTATGCATAATTTATTTGACCAGTTGAATCTTCTAGCATTGAAATGCTTCATTTTGCACTAACAAAAGTATTGTGCTTATTAGTCCCATAGTTTGTTATTTATATGACCTTGCACATACCGGTATCACTGCAAAGAAGTAATGAAGCACTAGTTTACATTAAATGATGGGCAGTCCTTTTGAAATCATAATTGATTGTTGGTTTGAAATCAAAAAGAATAAAACGATCCATCAACAATTATGTTATTGTTTTTCTCATCATGAATCAATGAAGGAAATTTTTATGAAAAGGTTTTTGGACCATTTTAATCTTGCGAAAACCAAAATATTCCAACACTCTTCTTTTACCAGTAAAAGGAAGGTTAACAAATATTTGCTATTCTCTCATTGTTAGGAGAGTGAACCAGATTA
Source organism: Pteria penguin (assembly GCA_035048485.1). Taxonomy (NCBI): domain Eukaryota; kingdom Metazoa; phylum Mollusca; class Bivalvia; order Pterioida; family Pteriidae; genus Pteria; species Pteria penguin. The sequence continues at coordinate 21,924,649 of CM068588.1, read as the reverse complement.
AGATTTAAACAGATTAAAATGCCTGATCTAAATTTCTTGTTAGGACAGCGTTTTACATAATTACACTTATTTTCCTAGTTGTCTTAAAACTTTTTCCCGTGTGCATTTCAAAAATTATCATACCTAAAAACTTGTTTGCCATATCCATAAATATTACTTAAATTGAAAAATGGTATGTAACTATATCAGGATGTAAGTACAATTTTTGTTGTTGTTGTTGTTGTTTGATACTTCAATTAATACAAGTGGCCTGATTTTTGTATGGAGCTCTTCTGAAGGGTTCTATGGATATAAGCCTACTCTGGTCTGTGACTTGACTGGCATTTAGATCCATCCAAGGCTGCAAGATGTTTTCTTAAGCCTCAGCAGGCAATGAGATTTTAGTGATAGTTGTCCAAAAAAATTGTTTTAAAAGGAATTTGAACCATTTTTAGAAATTTCGCCTGATACTCATTCTGAGCTACGGAGTCAGACATCATCTTAATTCTATGTTGAGAGGGTCTGATTTTTTGTACGAAAGCTTGTTACTTGTTTGTTTTTTTTTTTTTTTTTTTTTTTTTTTTTTTTTTTTTTTTTTTTGTTTTTTTGTTTTTTTTGTTTTTTTATTGAATTTACAAAATGTCAATGTACTGCACGCTTTGTATCATTTAGTGTAAATTGGTTAATAACTTGAAGTCTGTTTTATTTTCCTGACGGGTAGATAAGTTATTAAATTCAGAGCTGGTGCTTAACATTGAAGACTTGGTGTTTTCTACCCGGTCATTACAAGATGTACCTCTTTTCCTTCTCCCAAGATGTATATCCATTGGATGCTGTCATTACAGAGCTTTCGTTATACCTTGAAGTGAAATTAGTTTTTAATGATGTAAAATGCTAATTGTTTAATGTGAGAACAGTCATGCTTTTCATGTTGTTGATTTTGTTCTGTTTCTCTTTTATAGGACAGCAAGATCAGATTCCCTCTGACACACAAGATTCACAGAAAGTTACATTCTCCCAGATTCTGTACAGCACGACCTCATACAACCTTCTAAATGTGCTGAACTTTGCCGTAGTGCAAATAAAAAAAAAATGTCAGTTCTGTTTTAGTTTTCTTTATTAAATATATATTGAAAGAAATTTATATGGAAGAAATATATATGATATATATTATATATAATATATATGAAATATATATGAAATACAGAATTATCAGACCCCCTGGGAGTCATTTCTTGTCAAAATCCATGGAAGGTCTTTTTGATGTGATATACAATTTCAATAACTACTAAATCAGTGAGAACGAAACTTTATCAGGCTTTACTGGATATTTGGTAAAGTTTCATATTTCAATGAATTGGTAGTGAAAATTTCACCTGACAGTGTCAATTTTTCCCAGAAATGTCAGGTTGGTTTCAGAAACACTGCTTAGTGGACCTTTATTCCAGTTTTACATGATGGAAGGAGCAATATCAGACAAAAAAAATTTTGCCACTCAGATTTGCTTCGTATTGCTGCGGTTTTCTAATCCAATTGTTAACACCATTATGAAAATTCCAGCAAAATTTGGTTTGTCCACTGTTTAGCCCCTTACATCATTCAAAATAACATCTTATGCAGATCATTTTTTCAGTGTTGAAATCTTCTGTCATAATGACGTAGGTTATGATAGAGGTTAAAAAAAGCATCTTGCCTAATAGCACCTCAAGTAAATTCTTTATGAGAGAAGATAAGATCATGATATTGTGGATAAATGCTAATAATATGCAAAATGTACGTATGGTACATGTACTTTACTTTAGTCTGTATAAAATTTATATGGGGAGTAAAAAGTTGCTGGTTGCTGCAGTGTCTGTTTTTTATTCATGTATATGTATTGTAGAATTTTGGAGGTGCATGTAGTTTTGCTTGACTTCAGCCCCAGAGGTATTTAGTCTGAGTCCTGTCTTCATGAGAAATTTAAAAAATCTTTTAATGGTAAACAACAATCAGTAAGTGTGCACTGATAATAATGACGATACTTCATTGTAGCTGACCGGGTCGAAAGTCTGGAGAGATAATGTCATATGCCAAGCATTAATGTCCTGTGTCTGTAGATGATGCTACAACAGGAGCTGTATTTTTTTAATGAGAAAAGGTAGTATTCATATTCTACATATGAATTCCACATGACCAAGGCTGTCAATTAGTACCATGACTTTTGACCCAGTGACCTTAAAGCTGGCCTCTCGCCATAAAAAGCCGAAACGTTTCGAAATTTTTTACGGGAGCGAGGTCGGTATAGGTCATCCTCGCTCCCGTATGTTTTATGAATACTAAATGAACGTCTTGCCATATAAAAGAAATGTCAAACCGTGACATTTAACTAGCGGCGACCTACACGGACGGTCAACTTGGCTGTACAAAACGTATGAAAACTTTTTTCCCTCATTGTGCACTTTACATAGATATTTAAGACTCGCATCACTAGACGGATTCATTTATTTACATTTATTTAATTCCTTTACAACAATTTAGTTATGTGTCTATAATTTCATTTTTGACTGGTCTTATACAATACGGATGCAAGTAACAAAGAAGTTGAAGTATAACGCTCAACTTTTGAGTACACTTCATATTGGAAGAAGAAAATTCGACAGTAAGTATATCCCCTAAGCGTCATCATGTGACCCGGGAGTAGAACATGGACAGCTATATTTATTTGCAGCTGGGGCATTCGTGTTTCAAAAACGCAGGTTGTTTAGCTAAAATGTTACTAGTTCTTGAATTTGTATGAACACCGTACTGGCCCGTACATAACAATATAAATTATCACAAAAGTGTCATAGTTTTCAGTTTCCGTACTATTATTGATGAAAAATTGCTTGAAATAAAAAACATAAAAATAAATTAAAATAATATCTTTGTGAATGAAGACGTCAGAAGAGTCCTATATATTACAAATAACATTCAGTATGCACCCACTATGTAGGATCGTGAACAGAATCTTGTGTATAATTTTGAAGATTTCGTCTTCAGTCTATACCATTTCCTGTTTGTATGTTACTTATTCGAACACTGCAAAAGATGTGTTAACAAACGGATGTGTAAACTGATGTGTATTTTTTTACAGTAAAGTATACATGTTTAAATAATATTATGCTTTCCAAATGTGTGGTCTCTTGTGGAGTATTGGAATTTGGGGATAGTATTACCTGAATATCGTAAGTTTTAAATTACCTATATTTTACTGGCCTTTTTACATTTGCACGGAGAGGGTGGGTTCGTTACAAGTACAACTGAACACACGATACTATTTGTACATTGTGATATATGTCATACCTGGTCATATTATAATATCTAAATAACTAGAACATGTAATATAATTTGTTCGTTCAAACTTTAAAATTTGTTTATTTACGTTACTCACGGTTGGGTGGGTGGCCTTTTCGTGGCAAATGCATACAACATTACAGAATCGTGATCTTTTGTTATAACTAACTTTGTATTATTTATGTATGTTATTTCAAAAAATGAAGAAAGAAGAAAGGGAATATATAAAGATAATTACTTGTACTGTTTGTGACGCCATGTTGCCTTTGTCGTCTCTTCGATGAAATGTCACGGTTGCATGACTACGCCAGTTTCTTTTATACCATGGAAGAAAGCTCTGTTCGAGCATTTGGGTCAGACGTTCATTTAATATTCATAAAACATACGGGAGTGAGGTTGACCTAGGTCAACTTCGCTCCCGTAAAAAGTTTTCGAAAATCCTCGGCTTTTTATTGTGAGAGGCCAGCTTTAATATTGGACTTTGACTTACTTTTTTCAAAACTTAAATTGGTGCTCTATCTTTTTTGAACAGGAAAAGGTTATAGCTTTGATATTTCGTATATGGATTCCTTTTGACCAGGACTTTCAATTGATAACAGGACTTTTAAATCTAGTGACTTTGTCCTATTTTTTTAACCCGAGCTATATTTTTGGAACTGTAAAAGGCACGAGTTTGATATTCCACATATATACAGGCTCCTCATGACCGATGTTTTCAAATGGTGTCGTGACTTTTGACTCAGTGATCTTAACCTTTGACTCTGACCCACTTTTTCAAACTTCAACCTGCGCTCTATCTTTTTAACCGGAGAAACTGCAGTTGTGATATCCCTAATGGATTCCTCATGACCAGGGCTTTGAATTGGTACCATGACTTGTGACCTTGGAATTTGACCGACTCCACGTTTGCCTATATACTTGATTTTAAAGTTAAGTTTGGCTGATTGGTGTTTTACGTCGCTTTCAACAATATTTTGGTTATATCGCGACATGGAAACAGGAGGTTATCAACCTCTTGAACATAGTGGCGCAACCCGGGAATCGAACCCGGATCGTCGGCACCGCAAGCCGAACGCTTAACCTCTACACCCCGCCTGCCCCCAAAAAGCTAAGTTTGGTATAAATATTTAGTTTAATGAAAGGACCATGGTTATGGTAACTGAATGGACTAAGGTGCTGACGTTGGAACTCGCGATAGCCTCTCATTCCTGTTTAATTTGGGTTATACGTTAAACAATTACAAACTTGATTCTAGCACATATATTTTATTCGAGAAACGAAATTTATGAAACAAGCAAAGCCATATAGACGTATACATGCACTATCCTCATAAGGCAAAGTACGATATGAAAACAACATCTTATCTTAATGGTAATTCATATAGATTACATAAAGTGAAAATATTGCCCAATTCCGTATCAAAAATAACAAGCTGTTACTTGTGAATAATGTTTCCCATGAATAACTGATACAGTGCTTTGTTACATGAATATCAACAGGTGAGGATAGAAATGTACGACACCGGCCTGTAGATACAGGGGATGATGGTGTTGTTCTCCCTTTCCAGTTTTTATCACGTTATGAAACGAAACAATTTCCAGTTTTACAAGCCCACACTTTTGAAATCCTTACGATGGCCCAGTTTACAGCATACTTGTTCAATGTTCATCACGGATGGTCGCATCCAATGATAGAGGAAATGAAAACGAAAATGTCATGTCCTTCCGCACCAATATACCTCCTGGTCTCGTAGATGGCATGCATGTATATTGGGCGAGTTATACAAACCATGCATTTGACAATTATTCTACGGAAATGTCTAAATACCTCCGGGAATTGCAGAATATATTTCATATTGTGTTGATGATACAGAATACAACATATTGGTACATAATGCATCATAGAATGTGTTAAAATATGTAAACTGCATGAGGAATACAAGGGATAGGTATCTAAGCATATGCAATTGATTGAATATTAAGTCAACATTGAAAAAGCAAAGCTCGTACAACAGACCACATAATCTACAGCAAGACATTCATAATTATTACATGTATGGCGTGCAGGACAAAACAAATCGATATAGACCTTTATTATTAATATTTTTTGTAAGCTACGCGAAGAAAATATATATTTTGTTTACCATTAACGACGTGCTGATATTGTTTTATTTTGTCAAACAAGCATAAATTTTGTAGTCCCGGTAACTTGGTCTCACCTCAATTTAGTTGGGGTTTGCATTTTGTCTGAATAAAACAATGTACATGATATTGTCCTTTTTTTCAATCAATCAACTTTTTATTCCATAGTCTTCCGAGATTCTGTGTACCTTTCGGTACGTCTTCCTTGTTTACTTATACTTGTACAAAATATCACTTGAAAACTACACTGACTAGATATTCCAACATCGTATTCTCTCTTAATACAGTAAAGCGTGCTTTAAATACCATTTGTATGAAACAATCGCTTGTCTTAAACAACCACCTCCTCTTCTCATTTATTTCTAATTGTTTATACAAAATTAACCTGTATCAGAAGACCACTTGTCTTATGTGACCACTTTTCTACCGTCTCTTGGTGGTCGCTTTAATCAAATTTGACTGTTAAGTACCATGGTATTTTTCATCTATTGTCGCCTTTGCGTGGCGATAGTACGAAGTTAAGAAAACTCTGCTTCCAAACTCCATGAGAGAAATGAGTCCACTCTCTTATTAGATTTAAACTTTAAACGGGATACTTTGAGATCTTATCACATGTTCTATACATTTCCTTGGAAGATCTACTGTACATTATTGTGTTGTTTTTGTCATAGATATATTGCTCACTAAATTTTTATGAAGTCATGAAAGACTTGTATATTTTTGTCATTTCCTCTCAAACTAAAAATCTATTTATAGAAAGGGAAATCCCTTCTATTTAGATATATAATCTTATTCAACACCCAGTACATATGAACTGTCTACCGTAAATCTGGATATTTTTGCGTCGATTTATTTTTGCGAATATAAGCAAAATAAGTCTATAGATTTATTTTTGTGTTTCTTACTTTTGCGAATCTATAATACGCACCCGAGTGTAATACGCACCTAAAGATGAACTCGAAAATCATGAAAAAAAACCCCGTCTAACTCCTTATATAATACCCAGGGAAAATAAAAAAAAAATAACGTCAATTTCGTATTGAAACAGGAAGAACGGGAGACGCAATCGAGATTTTCAGCACATGTTTATGATTTTGTTTTTATGCTTAGTAATTTGCCTTTTGTTTACCTCCTCAAGTAACCTGTCATCTTATTAGCCGGGCTTAATGCGGAAGGCATAAGCCAAGGCTATAGCCGCCGAGCAGGATTCTCAAAACGAGGCAGTCTAATTATAAGTTTTAAAGCCCTCTTTCTCACTCATTGTGTTCTTGCGCTTCAAAACATAATCTCTGATGTTATTTCTAGCAACGAGGTTTACATGGTCATTGAAAAATCAGACTGCGTAATATATTCGATTACTTACGGTACTTAAATTGAAAGTCGAAAGCGTCTGCAATTCCAGCGAATTTAATCGTTGGCGGATCTAGACTTTTTTTTTACAGTAGATTAAATTTTAGGAGAAATATTTTTGCGAATCCAACTGACTCGCTAAAACGAAGAAAATTAATCTACAGCAAAAATAACCAGATTTACGATATCACGGTGAACAGCCAATGACATCAAAGCGTAGACTGGGAGCATCATGCCACGTGACTGGAGCAATGCGTATTCCGTCGGTAAGAAGAATCGGATACAGGTAATTATATTTCTTGGTTGATGAGTCAGTATTTGCAGGAAAAATCTGTAACAAAATAATTATTTTACAATGATAAAGGTAATCTATTCACAAATTACCAACATCATCTGGCCTTCTGGAGAGAGCGTTATATTAATTCAATGAAATACAATTCTTTTAAAACTTTTATGAAAATATTATATTGTTAACAAATCAAGAAATTTTCAAATAAATATTCAGAGTTGATCAGTTTAATTTCCATCACAAATTTCAATGTTACGCCCACGCAGGACGCTTTCCTGTAGTTTGATGATGCATGAATCTTCCATTATTAGTTGGAAATTATTATTTTCCATGGTTAGCTGGCAATGTTCCTAGACTCCCAACATATGGTATATAGATTTCTCCATTGGTTAGATTTGCTAGAACCTGTATTCACATTTTTATGTTCATAACAAAAATGTACAACTTCGAAACTTTTGACTCAGGGTTACAGATACCATAAACTCAAAAAAACTTTCGGAAATGCGGAAACATTAGTTTTCAAAATGTATCCAACGAAATCTCCCATTCACATTTCTACAGTGATCTTATATATAAACATACAAGGATCAAATTAACGCTCCGATAACTTCATCGTATCAGGTTCTAGAATAGTCAAATGCTTTCGTCATCGCCAATATGACCCTAAGATCATTGCTATGACAATAAGTCATGTACTGAATCCTTCTACAGCCTTTTACAGACTTTTTCTGCAACGTTACACTCACACATACAGGGCATTGGGGACTCCATGACTGGTTTTGTTAAAACCTCCTCACAGATAATATGGCCCTGAGCCTTGTCCCCTCTCACTGTTCATATGTAGTTTATATATTTTTAAATGTAAGTCCTTTAATTGTTCTGCCGTTGTGGTGAGTGGGAACGTGGGCCGTAAACCGGTTAATCATATCAATTTAATGACTAGTGTTATTTTAATTGACCGTCCTAAATCGGCGCCTTAACTGCATTACAATAGATTTTTTGTGATGTCTTTCTATGTATTTATTGGGTTTTTTTTTTTTTGTTTTTTTGTTTGTTTTTTGGGTTTTTTTTTTTTTTTTTTTTTTTTTTTTGTTTTTTTTTTTTTTTGTTTTTTTGTTTTTTTTTTTTTGTTTTTTTTTTTTGGTCTGTGATGACTTATGTCATACAGCTGAATCAGATGCCTTTATGCTTTCTTTTAACTATCTCCGGATCATACTGTCGATGACGAAGGTGTTTCACTATTTTGGATTGAAATAAATTGTTTGAAACCTTTGACCCTCGCAAGTTTGTACATCCGATAAGCGTAAAAAATGAGATGGGAAATTCTATTGGATACATATTCTTGAAAAGTGGCATTTTTAGCACGAGAACATAAATTTTTCTTAACATTCGTTATCCAGCAAAATTTATAACTGTTTACCTCACCCAGCCGATCACGAATTTGTCAGCACATCATATCAATCTGAGATGAGCCCATATGGGGAGTCATGAGATCTCCCATTTTGACACCCAATAGTAGGAAGGGCAGACTTGGTAAAGTGGTAAGCGCTTGGCTTGTGGCGCCGACAATCTGGGTTCGATTCCCGGATTGGCCACTATATTTAAGTGGTTGGTCACCTACTTCCATAACTGAAAAATTGTTGAAAGCTACGTAAAACACCAATCAACCAACCAATATATATGTATATATATTGGTTGACTGATTGATGTTTATACTAGAACATAAGCGCTATACAAGAGATCAAAAGGATAGGTCGATAATGAAACTATTATACATCATGACGTGCACGATCTTCAGGTGGGGATTTTCGCGAAATCAACGAGAGAGATCAAGAATTCAGACTCATAAATAGGGTGATTATATGACCAGAAAACTAGAGAAAAACGTTTCGAGTGGGTGCAAACCTTAAAATTGATAATTAAATTTGAACTTACCAAAATCAATGATTATTCAATAAAAAAAAAAAAAAAAAAAAAAAAAGAAAAGAAAATTGCTTTCGATAATATTTTTTTTAGATTTAATTGAATTCTATTGATTTGATATAACAATCTTTATTGCTAACGATCTTTTCGTTATACGGCGCAAATTATGTATACATACGTCTAATTATGACGGTACTAATGATTTATATAGTACTTGACTCTTAAGCTTTTACTTCACATAGATTTATTCACTTAATAAGGTTCAAGTGGTCGAAAATTAAGAAAAGAGTACACTTTTATGATTCAACGAGTTCCATATGGATGTCCCTTTCTTTTGAATTTCACTGTGAACACATGATATACTTTATGAATATATAGATCTTTATTGCAAATACATGTAGTAATATTCACAGTGTTTCTTCTGTATACAACAATGAATATCCGATGGCATCAAATACATTTTATAGACTGGGAAATTGTTAATGCAAATTCAAAATTGTGTGAGCGAAATTATTATTTGTGTAGTCTTTTCAAAATATATTGATAATAAACAAAATAAGTAAACAAATACAGGGTCCGGCGCCATAAACTTAGAATATACTTAAGTCAAAAATTTCATTTTTATTTATTCCATTATTAAACGTTCAAATAAATTTTAATGCAGAATGGTTTAATTTTATTTATCAGCAGAACAAAACTAAATAAAATCCAAATCCCAGTTATTAATTCATTAATGAACAGAAGAATATGAATTTTTGACTTAAGTATATTCTCAGTTTATGGCGCCAGACCCAGGTCCACAGTAACACAGTGTTATAAATACATGTATGTTTTATCAAAAAATACTTACTGTGGGATGAGGAATCCAGTCTATTCCAGAGATATTCTTGATGTAAAGTTTATAGGATATTGCCCATTGAGGGTATCTGGCTCTTCCCTGAGTAACTGTGGCGAAAACATATTTTGGAGATGGAAACACAACCTTACGTAAAGTAGAAAAAATATAAGTTAAAGGAAAATAAATCACCGTTCATTGCCATACAATGTATTAAATAGCACTAAGTTTATCGATACACTTATTCATCAAAACGGGTTATTCGCATTCATTATATATGATTCTTCTTTAACCGCTTGGGTCAGGGGCGCTTGGTAGTTCCCGATTGCTATTAGTATTGAGTGATGCAGCTAACTGACTCCACATGACCCCTGCGCATTTAACAGTACCAACTGAGATATAGTTTTACCAACTGAAATATAGTTTTCTTATAAATTGTCCGTCTTAAATCAGTACCATATTTGCTTTATAACTGAATGTTTCTGATGTTTTCGTGGTCTGATTCTTATCCGCGAGTAAACATACATTTGAGTGAAGTGCTGAGATATCAAGCGGTAGTTAATGAGAAACATTCGTTATACTAGGCAAAATAGAGATACAGAATTTACCGGGCCCATGGAAGATCCAGAGGTAGGATTATGTGCAGTGGAGGAGTAAGCATCCCCTGCTAACCAGTCACACCCGCCTTGGTGTCATATGATTATTCGAGTTAATTTAACTTGTGGTCATATGAGGTTGTAACGGTATTCGTAAAAAGTCATGACAAGTAAATATCTTTTATATTGCATTTTCACGATACGAACGGTTTAACAAAGACTACGTGCAATTGCTACAATAGGGGGGAGGGGGGGGGGGTTCAAATGTCTTCTTTCATTTCTTCACATTTTGTCTCGCATCGCGTTATACACATATATTATGCTGTTAGAATATTATAAAAATATTGGAACCCATGAAGTTCTGCCCAAGGCATGCTTAGTTCGGTTCGAGTCGACTCGTTGGTGCCCTGTCTTTTGGATTAAAATCACTGTCAATGTTTGCATGTAAAATTTTCCCGCTGAGGATGGGTGAGCTGCGTATGTCGAAATTAATGTTTCAAGTAGAATCGCCTCTATATGTAAAATAACATAAGCTGGACGCAGCAAGGGAAAATCTCCAAAAGCATTTAACACAAACAATGCTTTAGACTAAGTGTGAGGTCATTGAGCGGTAGAATTGACCATTTACTTTGAATATTCTCTATCAAAACGAATGTTTGCTCTTTGGGGCATTTAATCTCACACTTGGTTTTCAGGGACAATGAAAGTCCACCATGGTTGCGAATACCACACAGCACCAGTTACTTTTGAATTCAAAATTCATTTATCCACTTTGCAGTATGAAGCTCCTTAATTTTTTTTTCTGCGAAGGGTTTGCAAATATTACACCTCTGTTTTGATGCTTTATTGCTGCGACTCTATCTATACAGAGGTAGAACACATTTTGTAATGTCGTCGTTGAAATATTTTTGTATCCTCTGTGTGTTGGTGTTCGTTCTCGAGACAGGTTTAACTACCCAAACAGAAGAAACTAACTTCTTCCATGAATATGGTCTTACCCCTGGTTTTCAAAAGTCCATGGATATCTACCGAAGTAATTGTTTCGAATACCACATTGACACGAGTCGCCTTTGTTTGCCACTTTATGTTTCAGAACTAACTAACTAAAGCAACTTTATATTTTTGTTATAATGACGTATATAGTCAACAAGATTTGACCTTTAGTCTTAAGTGACCTTTGTCCGGAAGCGCATACTCCAAGTGAATTTTTGTGAATTATGAACAATTTGTGATGACTGGGTAATGATATATGACATCGGGCGGACGAATGGTCGGACAAACAAAGGGACAGCACGCGGACACGACCGCGGCTATATGCTCCCCAAAATTTTGGGTAGAATTTCTGTCTTTAAGACTTTCATAACTTTAACATGGGAATAACTCTTTTTAAGGGCATTCGTATTGTAAAATCCCATGTTTTACAATCACTAACATCAACATATATGCCGACCATGACATTTCTACAACAACCAATCATAAAGTAAAGTATATGCATTTATGTTTAAGTCTTATTTTATAATTGGAGGCTTATTATTGACTGAATACTTAAAAATCAGAAAAGATTCGAGATGGGTTTCTCTCTCTTCACTGGACCAGAGTGCCCGCCTCATCGACATATATAGTTGCTTTTCTATGTAATCACATTCCGGGTGTGCAAATTCAAGTCAATATAACCCAAAGGAAACACATTGTGCTTATCAAATATTTCTATTGACGTACTTGTATCCATGAAGAAACAGCATTTGAAGGTGACCAGGATAAGTCGGAATCCAGCCAATATCTATCCATCAAAGCATATAAGTGATATACAGATGACATGGAAACTTCTCCATGTTTTACGAGATAGCTAGTAGATGGACAACCTGTAATGCAAAGAAACCAACAGATGATGGTTTACTGTTTTTTCTCCTTTAGTTACATCAAAATTCATCCTAATTACAGTTGCTGTATTTGCCGTATTTGAAAGTGTATAAAAAATCATAAAACGCGATTAAAATAAAGTACTGAAAAGAAATATCAATGTTGTTTACCTTTTCTTGTGTGTGTGTGTAAATCTGACTAAAATTAATACATCTATATTGATCATACACTGTACACTACAGCGATCTTTGCATTGTATATTTGTTACACATTTTCAGCGAAAGAAAAATAATGAATAATGATATCGTTTTCAGCATAGCATTATACGGGCTTACGTGAATTGGCACTCCATATTATTCATGTACATGCTTATGATTTATTTCATATAATATTTTACGACAGCATTTAAGTGTATTATTATTCAAAAACATGCTAATGATTTATTTAATATAAAATTTTAAGACAGCATTTAAGTGATTTGTTTTCAGTAATTAACCGTAATCTACAGCACTACAGATGCACATTTTATAAAACTCGGTCTGATTTAAATTAAGGTTTATTATTCATTTTTAACAAAAACTCATTTTTCTCTTTGGTGTCTTAATATTTGATACAAAATTCCATTATACTGGCGCCATTTAAGGTCTGATAAGTCGGACATTTCATTACAACGTCAAAAAGCATTATAATCGAAAGTCTACTAAACATTACATTTTTTATTGAAATACGGACCGGAGTTTTCAACAGTTAAAAAGGGTTTCTTTAAGAGTTCATGGATATATACAAATATAAAGCTGAAACTGGGTACATCAACAAGGGTGATAATTATTGATCTGACAAAAATCGTAAAAGAAAAATATCTGCCACCATATGTTCAACTACATGTGATAGGCTATTGTCCTATATAATATAAGAAAAATCCGTCAAAAGACAATAGCAAGTGATGTAGACATACAGACATAACTATACAGACGGTCAGAAAGGATGACAGGCAAACGGGTGAACAGAACGATTACTATTGAGTACCTGCGTCCCGATGCGGTGCAATAAATAAATCCGTCTTACTTATCAGGGGTGAGTTTTACTAAAGGTCGTAAGCCCAAACTTAGACGTAAATTCTGCTATGAAATATTTGTCTCCTCCCTGAAGAGGTCCAAACGTAATGTACACCTTTTATAACGTTTACATTTACGACCATTAGTAAAAATCACCCCAGCTCTGTAAAAAAGTATTTTACAAACCATTTTCAACACATATGTTTCTGCCTGACGACAACTGCTGACAACTTGCATGCGGATTGCAGCTGTTGCATCCCGGTGTCTTCTACAATGATATAAACTTGTGTAAGTTTAATTTAATGCATATATGTCTACTTATATATAACTACTCATCTCCATTCATTTTTCAATATTCAACATTTTGAATAAGTGAAAAGTCGGATTATTTTCTTTGCTTACCTTTGTCAGTAAAGCATAAACAAATTTGCTGGAATCAATGAGTTGTAAATTATTTTCTAAATGTGATGTACCATGGAGGCTACAAGTAAAGTTTTCCTTGTTGAAGTTCACTGAAACACAACTTTCCAGTTTTTCGCATTCCTTTATGCAAAGTTGTATTGGCATCATTGTATAATGAAAGATCCTGTCCACGGGTAGAAATTTATATTGAAATATTATATATTCAACTGCGGCAATATGCGAAATACCGAGCCATAGTGCATGCAGAAGAAAAGTCCAATCCATTTTATTCAGACTCCAGATAGTTAATATAATTTCAGAATTTTATTTGTTTTTTTTTTTCTGTAAATGTTGTGGTTAAAAAGGAAAACAAAAATCCCTAATCGTCTGATTAAGTCAGAGTGTTTCTGATGTATCCTATATATACTCTGCTTTGTCAACGGAAGACAGAAAGCGACCAGAATGGCAGTGTCATTTTCTATGGTTCAGATGGTATCAGCATGACTGATTACCACTAATCCCAGACATCCGAATGTCATGTATCGTTGAATTCAGTTCGGTTAATTTAACACTTTCTCTGACCACGCCCCTATTCATTTTTCGTTATCAATCCCAGAACTAACAAAATGACAACATACGGTACCTAGAAATTTCGATTATTTTAGAACTGAGAGTGTGTCTGTAAAATGAAATGATGATAATACCGAAGATATAACACGTCATTTGGAATCTAATTTTATAAGCTTTAACGCACAACTCGGGTCGCCTTTGTACAGTCAAACAAAATAATATTTTATTATCCAGTCTTTTAATTTTATTCAACCACATATTGAGCTCGGGATTTTTCCCTGTCGCTTGGGCTCAGGGTTGTATTGTACCCGTGTTTAAGAAATGTTACATTAATGAACCGGATAACTATAGGGGTATCACTATCGTCAGTTGTTTGGATAAATTATCTACTTCAGTTTTAGATAAACGTTTGCTTTGTTGGGATAAAATTTATGGAATAACAGGGGATGCTCAATTTGGCTTTAAACAAGGGATGGGCATACTTAAGGCCTGTTATGATGATATGACTGAAAGAAAGGACGAATGGATACGAAATAGAATGTCTGCGAAATAAATTAAACCATTTTGTTCTCACCTATTTATTTGACGACACAGCGACTACCTTACGTGTAACATTATAGAAAAAAGAATTAAAAATTTGTACCAACAAAATGCCTCACTTGAAATCTCAAGAACTGCGAAGGGATTTTTATATCAAAATCTAATAGACAATTTCACTATACAATATTATCTAATAAAACCTATTCCCTTGTTATATTAGAAATATATCGCTAAATTTCGATTTTCAGTACATAATCTGCAAATGGAAAAAGTCGGATATGTCAACGAAGCAAGAACTGATAGAATATGTGCTCATTGTGATCAAAATGAAATTAAAGATAAATTTTACTTTATATTAATATGTCCTTATTATAGAACTTTGCGAATTAATTATATTAAACCTTATCATCATAGAAGGCCTTGTATTTTAAAATAGTTAAATTACTCAGTATATGAAGAATGTTAAACAGCTAACAAATTTTGGGAAGTTCTTGTTCTCAAATCAAAGATCTGTGCAGACTATATATAGTTTATTCATATATGTTTAATTTCATTGTCCTCTCGTGTGCAACCATATAAATCATTCCTTCTGTGTTTTCACTTTGTAACTATTTATGGTAATGTTTGTATTGTATTGTTTGTATGTTATGTATATGTATATACTTGTAAGTATGTTATTTCTATATGCTGTATGGCATTTGAATAAACTGAATTCAATTAAATTGCTTAGCGGTTTATCGATATCCAAAGAAGCTTTGGGATAATATTGTAAAACACTTATTAACTATTCATAAGCTAATTGTCAATCTTTTGGTGATATTCATCGATATATTTTGTAACTCTGTGTAGTTTATATAGAATATTCTATTATACACGTGTTTGGTGCAAGATTGGAAGGTTC
Source organism: Pteria penguin (assembly GCA_035048485.1). Classification (NCBI taxonomy): domain Eukaryota; kingdom Metazoa; phylum Mollusca; class Bivalvia; order Pterioida; family Pteriidae; genus Pteria; species Pteria penguin. Next base: position 21,908,896 of record CM068588.1, on the reverse strand, counting down.
TGTTTTCAAATTATGCCGCACTCGTTTCGATTTCTTGTCATTCTGAGGAGAGAATAGATGCCGAGTAACGGTAACCGTTGAAAAAAAAAAAAAAAAAAAAAAAAAAAAAAAAAAAAAAAAAAAAACATCACTGCTTTAAGCGAAATTGCTGTGTAACAATGTCTTTGAATAGTTTCAATCAATCAATCAAGATCGAGCACAATCTAGTGGCCAATCCAGCAGAAAAATACATAATCCAGACATACATCAAGACAACATACCTGTCGCATCCCAACAACGGAAAAAGATGTGTACCGGTTCTCCTTCTCCACGTGTCATTTGATAACTTTTGATACTCCTGATCAGAAGTGATCACATGATAACCTTGTCATGTAATCACTTTTGAACAGGAGTATCAAAAGTTATCAAATGACACACTACCATCAGGGATTGGAACAGACCTCCATCAGCAACGACATCAGCATGTTCCTTGGAGGACTACCAGACGGCAATGGGCAACATACCAACTGCCCACTTCAGCTCAGGGTGAGTATAAATGATTTTAACTTATTAAATGCATCATATTGCCATGTGAGGCTTTTATCTTGACTGCCACATGAAGTATAACGCTCAGCTTTTGAGTACACTTCGTATTGGAAGATGATGAAGAAGAATCAGTCGAGGCATGTGGTATCTACTCCGTATTTAATGTGAAAAAGATGAATGAATTATGAAAAAGAAAACAGAATTTGTCACTATGAAATAACATTAAAACGTAGCTTCTGTAGAAAAAACCCCGAATACAATCCCATCCCCATCCCACCCCAACATATATCACTTTAGAAAAACACATATTGAAATATGTAAGACAGAACAATTACATGAAGTGTCAACCTAGCTTACGTTTCTCTGCGGCAGCTGCTTTCAATGCTGATTTTAAGAATTCACGAGTGCTGTGCATGTCACATTGACATAGCACCAGCATATTATTTTCACATCTCTTCATGCCGAGGAATGTTTTACTCACGTGTAACCAGACTTTAAATTTATTTAGGAATCAAAAATATTTGAAGAGAAAATTGAATACCAGACCGAAACAATAAGAGACGAATGTCATGTTCTAATTTATGAATACCCCCCCCCCCCCCCCCCATGTAAATTCCAAAATTAGAACATGACACAAATCTGGTCTAAAACTAAAATCTACTCCGTAATTTTATAATAATTAACTTTTGGAGGTGTACGTTTTGGGGTAAGTAAAGATACAATCTTACTTAGTCCATAGCTCATCTCAGGTAAAGCGTTGAAGTATTTTGAATAATTTGACGAATGTTTATGTTCTGACATTCTGGCTGTGGCTATCCAAACAGGAGAGGCTTAATCCTGCACATGATCCGGTTTTCAGAGGTCTTATCGATTGTCTGCAATGGTACGTTTTAAAGATGGTCACAGTGACAGGTCATAATTTATTAGTATGTACTTTAAAAACTTTATATTCTTTCTTTTTTTTTTCTTTCTTTCTTTCTTTCTGTAGTATCAAAATCCAATAAAAAGCATAAATGATAGTGATATTTTCCAAGAAAACAGCGATACTTACCTGGAAGTACATAGCACTCGTGAATAAATCATCAATTCTTTATCGGGGTAGCTGTACTTCCATCAAAATTCTCATCGCGCATGTTTCTTCAATTATAGTTAATATTTAATTAAATGTTTTTGTTTTGTATTACCAATGCCTGCTTTTGGATTTAAGTACTGTCGACATTTCTTCACAACATTTCCTAAATCGCCTGTTTAATGTATTTTTCTTAATTAATAAAGAAAATAGAGACATGAAATATGAGTACGGGCGTAACATGTTATTTGTAAGGCCTTAAAAGTAACACAAAATGAAATGCTCCATGAGTTCTTCCTAATTATGTGTATTATACACAGAATTATTCATGAATGTGACTTCACAATCAAAGACATTTATTCTCGTAAACAACACATAAAAATATACGTTCATAGTTACACATATATAAATAAAGGTCAAATATAAAGCTTCTACAGATGAATGAATGGAAAAGGATGGATGGATGGACGGACGGACGGATAGCTAGCTAGAGAGAGAGAGAGAGAGAGAGACAAAAACAAACACGGGCAATACCTTTAGTGGCAAAATACGCCGGTCGCATCGTACGTTTTAAAGATGGTCACAATGACAGGTCATAATTACTTAGTATGTACTTTAAAAACTTTATATTCTTTCTTTTTTTCTTTCTTTCTTTCTGTAGTATCAAAATCCAATAAAAAGCATAAATGATAGTGATATTTTCCAAGAAAACAGCGATAATTACCTGGAAGCAACATAGCATTCATGAATAAAATCATCAATTCTTTATCGGGGTAGCTGTACTTTCCATCAAAATTCTCATCGCGCATAAGTTTCGTCAATTATAGTTAATATTTAATTAAATGTTTTTGTTTTGTATTACCAATGCCTGCTTTTGGATTTTTAAAAGTACTGTCGACATTTCTTCACAACATTTCCTAAATCGCCTGTTTAATGTATTTTTCTTAATTAATAAAGAAAATAGAGACATGAAATATGAGTACGGGCGTAACATGTTATTTGTAAGGCCTTAAAAGTAACACAAAATGAAATGCTCCATGAGTTCTTCCTATTTATGTGTATTATACACAGAATTATTCATGAATGTGACTTCACAGTCAAAGACATTTTTTCTCATAAACAACACATAAAAATATACGTTCATAGTTACACACATATATAAGTAAAGGTCAAATATAAAGCTTCTACAGATGAATGAATGGATAAATGGATGGATGGACGGACGGACGGATAGCTAGCTAGCTAGCTAGAGAGAGAGAGAGAGAGAGAGAGACAAAGACGGGTAATGCCTTTAGTGGCAAAATACGCCGGTCGCATCGTTTGATCGGATGAATTTTGAAAGTACGGAAACATCCCCCTTTGCATATTATGCAGGACCTCGAGATGACATATGCTTTCGCCCTGGTCAACAACCCGGTAAAATATTATGGAAATCCCTGAAGACAGTAAGAAGTTGTAGCAGAGAGAACAATTTAACCCCCTCCTCCAAAAAGTACAAAAAGAACAAAAGAAATAAATACCTGCAATACATATTAAACTTCATACATAACTCTAGCACCAATTTAAATTTGAAAGAGCTGGTGTGAGAAATGAATTTCTTATAATCCCCCCCCTCCCCAAAAAATTGGGAAAGTCTGGACAAAATTTTGCCACGTTTGAAATGATTTGGCTAGATTTAAAAGTTTTATGAGAATCAGTCGGAAGACATTTGATTAGTTTTTTGTTCATGATACAGAAATTGTACTTCTTTTCTATTATTTTTACATTAGTGATTCACTGTAGTTAAATCGTTCTGTTTGTGTATTCAATCGCTGTAGTAGTAATTTGCTGTGACCAAAAAAAAAAAAAAAAAATATTTCTCCTTTTTGTCAAAGTAAATTATTGTTAGATCAGGGACCTATAATCTTATAAGTCTCTGATTAGATCTACAAAAAGAAAAAAGGGAATACACAAACAAAAGGATTTATCACTCTGATTCAAGTGCCAGTGTTGGTAAAAAAAATCTCTGTGGAATGTAATAATTTGAAAAAAAAAATGAAAAAAAAAGATAAATGAAGAAATAAATAATACACCTCATATGATTATAAATGAATAATAATATGACAGTTTGACCTTCTCGACTGCCGAATGAAGCGAAAATGGGTAATTATAACGCTAAAGAATAGTAGAAAGAAATGATTAATATCTACCCGAATAATAGTCGTATGTCTTGCCATTTCACGGACATCATGTAGGTCGTGTATATAGCCGTTTTGCCGAAAGCGTATAGATAGACACTTCCACAGTACCTCTACTTTCGTTTTCTGATTTATGGTACTGCACCGAAGTGTTGTGTAATTCTATGGAAAAATTTATAAAGAAGAATAAAGGATGTCTTGTAGACATGAGACATGGTGTCAAAAGGGAAAATGAAACTGCCGAATCCGACGAAAATGAAACTAAAAGGAAAAAGAGAGAACCTAATTTGATCCATTTATTTCCTAATGCTGAAAACCTTCGATTAGAATATACGATTTTGTACGGATCATCGGAAGCGAATTCTATATTGCAGAAATGCGAAGATACGATACATTATAACGAAGGAAAACTAACGGAAGTTTTTGTGTTTGGGAAGTGGCATAAGATTCCAAGAAAACAGGTATACCTAGATAGGTCGTACTGTAGTTACAACTAATGAACTATGTAGATGCAGAGACATACAAATTATATATGTCTCTGGAAGTTGTACAATGGAAGAGCTGTTTTGTTGACAAAATAGTTCTTCCGTTTCAGTGGCGTTGAGATTTTTCGTACTGATACCCTTTCGTATGAAAGTATGGAAGAGATATGAGGAAAGCCTGCGTGGCTTAGTGGTATCACGTCGGACTCCTGATCTGGAGGCCGGGGTTCGATGCCGGTATCATGTCTTTCGGATGAGACAGTTAAAACCGAGGCCCCGTGTTGTGGTATGCATGGCACGTTAAAGATCCCTCACTGCTTTGGATGGGTACGTTGCAAAGGTCAAAATTTGTATGCCCCGCATCAGGCAGATGCCGTCACCATATATACGTGAAATAATCGTGGTGTGTAACGTAAAAAAAAAAAAATAAGAGGAAAAAAAAAATCATCTCTTACGCATGACTTAGTAAGTCATGCGAACGAGATAGTTATGTTGTGAGCACGACATAAAAAGTGGTGCATAAGATAAAAAGTTTAGTGCACAATGATAATCATGTCTTGTGCATGAAATAATTATGTAAAAATGATGGATAAATCGAAACCATAAGTCTAAAAATCATGAAACCAGAGGACATACAAAATCAGTGAAAATGAAAAACAAGTGGAAAATAACAAAATATGTCTACTTGAAGAGCATATGTGAACCCCTGTGATGGAGTGAGATCAGGTGCCCGGGGAGAGTGAGCATCTCCTGCTTGCTAGAAACACCCGTCACATATACCCAGTAGAAAGAGTCAAATCGTGTAAATTCCATATGTATTTATATATGGAGAAGTCAAAGTAGGTAACCTTCTAGTGTAGAAGGTGTCAAATCTGTGTAAAATGATCGGAATCGGTCTCAGTCCAGAATATCATTTAAAAGTCTGGATAACAAGATATCATATGGAGTAATAAGAGTCTCGTAACGACCGTAGATTTGGGACCTAAAATTTCACTTCAACTGAGCATCCTCAGTTGGTATCACAGTTGCCATGTCAACAAAGCTTACAAACGCCCTTTTGCCTACCTTATGTTCCCTCCCCTATGCCATGTCTTCACCCTCCCGAAGTAGAGCACGCTTTACACCAGTAGTTTTGTTGGTTTTCCCATTCCTAACCCCCAACCCTGTTGAAGTATGAAGAAGAACTTATGATTATGACTCATTTTTAACTTAGACTTTAATTAAATTCAAATTCAAATTCTTTATTGGTGTAACACATCTAGTATTACAATGGTTATTGCTTAAGAATAAACGAACAAACAATATGACAGTATAAGACGTATATGGCAATAGAGTGTCATACAGTACTAGTCTGCCTTTGATAAAATTAAGGGTCTTTAAATGTTGGTGAGAATGCCCACAGAACGATACAATGCTATACTGGCATGAGCCCAACCGCAAATACAAAAATACAAAATGATACATAGTTCAAAAAATGGTATAGAGAGATTACAGTATATTAATGTGTATTTATAATGTGAAATGGGTCCTCTCAATAAAGAGACATATTAAATAAGACTATGTGTGTAATGACTCACATCTAATTTTTAACAAGGTTAGTATGTAATTAGATGTTGCCTTTAACACACTAGCATTCTCAGCATTTAACAATAAAGTAGATTTAGACCCTGAATTGAAAAAAAACAAAATCTATTATAACGTTTAGACATTGAATCAATGAAAATATTTCTCTCATTTTCATATTTACAACATTCCCATAAGAAGTGGGTTTCATTTTCAACAATATTATCAGTAAAGACTTTACACAGTCTGTCATTTTTATTTATATTAATATATATTCCCCTTTGGATCTGCCACTGGTTTATAGTGTACTCTTCGATGAAACAGTAAAAACCATTTTAATAAATTGATACTAAGGGAGTCGTGACAGTTTACCAACAAGAAGAATATAAGGGTGCTTAAAATGCAAGGAAGGAGACAGAGCCCCCAGTACACCCTACATGCTCAGATCTCCCACTTCAATGTCATCAGTTGATTAATCATAATGTACTATTTCAAGTTTAAGCAGCAGATGCATTGGATAGAATTTTATACCTTTGCAAAAAAATGCGCATATATTTGAAATTAGGAGGAGAAAATATCTCAAATATATATTTATTTGTTTAAAATGACATGAATGTAAAATACGAAAGTAACTGGTGTGACATGACTATGGCACTAACAACAATGTACCACAATGGACATTCACGGACCCCTGAAATTCAGAGGTGAGACCAGGTGCCCGGGAGGGGTGAGCGTCTCCTGTTTTGCTAGCCACAACTGCCTTGACATACAGACGAAAGAATATATTTCAGCACTGTATATATACATGAATGTGAACAAACACTGTGTAGAAAGTGTCACAGCCACATCACATCAGGAAAAAGGGTATAATAAAACAAATTCTTTTTTTCACCAGAAACGTGTCCAAAATGGAAAATATGCTATTTTGTGAAATTGAGATATATTTCTTTAAGTCCAAGGTTTTATTAGACTTGCAATATTTTCTAAAATTTTCAATATATTTTCATGAACCCTTTACGTACATAATTGTGATAACAGTGATTTTGGCATCAATATGAGTCATAATATTCAGATATTGGAAAAAAGTGTACCCATGCGGTAAGTTAGGGGAAACATGAATGATGGAACATAATTGTGCTCTAAGAATGAATAAAACCCATAGACCTGTATTTAGGTCTATGCAAAACCTGCGCGTTTCTCGATGTGGTATCAAAATTTTACCGGCGAATTATTTGTTTTTGTTTCGAGTGCTAAAAAGTCTAAAGGAAATGGTTGAAAAATTTGCTGGCCTTTGGATGTTTTGCACATTTGTAAAATGGCTTTGAACCATATTTTGTACAAGATCTATATAAATATTGAAATGAGAATAGCCGCATGTAGTGGCCCTAAATGAATGATAGGGCCACAATTCCTTACGTTCCGTAAACTTGCATTTTTGATAAACGGAATGGCCGGCACGATTCTATGCATTTCGGCATCAAATGCAGCAAATATCTAACATATATAAACATAAAGCAAACGATCGGCAATGATAACTATCGTCTGAAGACTCTACACGCATTTTTTCCAAACCTGTCTCAAATTTGCCGGTTTCTGTGTCATTCAGTCTCGCGAGATCTCGTTAAAAGAAACCTCACAAAAAGAGGCGGAGCTGACGAAAAACACGTGGTCATGGGTGCGTGGTCATTGTTATTTTTATGTCATTTCTCTGTTTACATTTTATTTATCGGCTAGTTACCGCATTTCTGGCCATTTCAATTTAGTTTTCTTTTTCATAAATAACTAGCTGATGTAGCCGTAGCTCTTGTCCTTATGTATAATATGTAAAACTGTCGGAGTAAAAAGTGTCGGAGTTAAAAGTGTCGGCGTAAAAAGCGTCGGAATAAAAAGTGTGGGAATTAAAAGTGTCGTACTCAAAACTGTCGGAGCACTTGGACGCCCCAGTAGTTTCATATGGATAAGAATGTAATCTATGTGGCCGTTATGCTTAACAAGAAAAAAAACTACTTAAAACATGGACATTTTATTAATCCAGTTACTAAATAAACATGCATTCCAAATAATAACAAGTATTCATTATTTACAAATAAAATACAGGTATGGAGTATTACGCTCAACTTTTGAGTACATGCACTTTGTAATGAAAGAAGATGAAAGATTCTGTGTTATTCAATAAAATAATTATTTATGCAACACTCATCTATATTTGTGAATGACAGATAAGTAAGAAATTCCTATAATTTCGCACCATTTATTTACATAAATTTATTCATCTGTACAAAATACAAGTACGAACCTTTTCGATACAAGGTACGAATAATCCCAATACGAAAAATCTCAGTACGAAAAGGTATCACTACGAATGATCCTGGAACCGCGGTGGAGTCGTAACTAGGTCATACGAATGAACGCCAAGGGAGAAATGAACAACAAGGATACACCAAGAGCCATATATTAACCTACCCACACCAAAATATTTGTATAAGATAACTCCTGAATATTTTATGACTTCAATCACGAATTTGAAAGATTGTATTGTTGTGTTATCTATCTATTCGCTATTTTTTGTTTCTGTCTTTTTCTCTTTAAACCTTGACAGAAGTGATCAAATATTCATGAGTTATCTTTCCTAATAATGGCTGCTGTACGCCTAGGGAAATCGAAGTTATTCATGTACACAAAAACATTACTATAATCACATATACAAATATTTTGGTGCGTTTAGTTTAATATATGTTAGATAAGTATTCTGTCCTATGACATATTTGTAATTTGGGAAATTAAAACATGCATGAATGAATGTCATAGGACAATTTATAAATCAATAGATCGACGAAATAATACTGCATATGGATCTTGGTGTGCTTTGGCATATCCTTGGCGTTCATTTCTCCCTTGGCGTTCATTAGTATGACCGCAGGTAGACCTACATGTAATGTAGGAAGAAAATCACCAGTACATAGAATCACCGGAATTACCACATTAATGACCGGATTTAAATTCAAAAGGACCGGAATCACTGTTGTGCGAGTAGATAATGACTCAATGCACCAATAAAGTATAACTATACATATAATTTATATGTAGAAAAGAATGACGAGATATTGTCGTTTCTGCACGATGTTTATGGTAGCAATGTACCAATACGCAATTTCTCAACTACTAAAATCCGTCATGGTTTGCGTTTAGTCACCTACATGTACCAAATGCATTCTTCTCGATGTGGGCATTTTTATGTGGGCAACTTGCGTCATAATTATATGGCGTTATAACAATCACAAAATGCGCTCGTATGTTGAATTTATTATATTTGCGATACTCCGTATTTACCCTGAATGGAGTCATGTAAGCGTAAGTCCTTCTAAGGATAAAAAATCCTGGCTTTCTGAGTGGATATATTTGCTAGGTACATCTTTTTGATCGAAATGCTATTTAAGGACGAAATGTTAACAACTACATCTGAAATGACATGCATGCTTTGATTTTAAAAATTTAGATGAGATCGATATGTCGTTATTCCGGAACCTAATCATGAACTAAAATTGCCCAAATGCAGAAGAAGGGCGTTTATTGTCATTATCAAAAGGAACAGATTTATTGTAGTATGAAGTTATACGTGTACTTTCTAGGTACATTTGGTCATTATCTACTCTTACAACGGTAATTCAGGTCCTTTTGAATGTAATTCCGGTCATTGTTGTGGTAATTTCAGTGAATAGCAGCAATTCCAGTGATTCTATGTACACCCTGAAATCACAGGTCGCTGTTGGTGATATTTGTATATGAAGTACATCATTAATAATATATGTGTTCTCGCCTTACCTATAATAATACACAAACACGTTATTGCCTATGACAAGAACACATATAGCACTGATGTACAACATGTAATACATGGAATTAGCAGTCTGTGGTGAAAATTATGTACTTTCCAATATGGATGCTGGGTATTCTTAAAGCCGATGTGACATCATACTAGGATCTGAATGAAGATAATCCCGATATTGACCCCTTTTCTTTTTTGAAATTGATATGCTGCAGTTTGAAATGACGAAATTTCAAAATATAAGATTCTTCATATGAAGTGACGATCGAGAAATTCTGAGACTTATCCCCCAACAAATATGGCGCATATTGGGACATGTGACCAATCTGACTTGGAGAATACCAGTATTCTGTAGCTCTCTGTATTCAGTTTCTTAGGAATACGTACTAGATATAACGTTTTACCAGATTTGGGGGTTTTTTTTCTAGTATTCTTGTATGTGAGTTAAAAACTATATATATATACACACAAAGGTTTATCGGTAGGCAGCTTACAACATTCACAGGTACATTACTCTGATGAAAATAGGTTGACTATAGAGTATGCCTGCTGCACACAATACCTGTGTCGCGGAGATGGCAGCATTTTATCCAATTTGAAGCTTTGCATTGGTACCATTGACAACAAGCTGTGTTTGTGAAACACTAATGCCCCCGGCGGCACGAAAGCCCAAAAAGTTATTTTTAGCATGAAGGTCAAAGGGTTGTCGACTTTAATGTCATTTGAAGGACTTTATTAGTTGAGTACGGATGTGAAATATGAAGTCTCTATCCCTTACGGTTCAAAAGTTATAGCTAAGGTTGACAACAGACAAGCAGACAAACAAACAAGACAGGACAAAAACAACATGCCCCCGATCTATCGATCTGGGGGCATAAAAAGGGACGTTGTCACAGCTGCCTAACCAGGCCATTCAAATTTTTTCACTTTTTACGACATCAAATGCAATAATTGGTCTCATACTTTATTTCAACGCAAAACACAAATAGAGTCAAAAGCAATACTAATACTAGGGCATTCATGAATGGCAGTATTTGTCCAATGCAGAATATTCGACCACTGAACTTGGAGCATTATCTTCAGAAATGGTACGCAAGTTATGTTGCCATGTGTTGAAGTCTTCTTATCTCATTCAGTCATACTATTGTGAGGGGCAGGCGTGGTGTAGTGGTTAAGCGCTTGGCTTGCGGCGCCGACGATCCGGGTTCGATTCCCGGGTTGCGCCACTATGTTTAAGAGGTTGGTAACCTCCTGCTTCCATGTCGCGATATAACTGAAATATTGTTGAAAGCGACGTAAAACACCAATCAACCAACCAACCATACTATTGTGACAGTTTCTGCAAATATAGCAGACATTCTTTGTCACAAAAAATCAAGTTGTTAAAAAGTATTGGGTACAACTGTGCCTTGTGTCATTTGTCTTTTTTATCTCTTCCTGCAAGGATTTTGACAATATAAGTCCCTATTTAAAGTCAATCACAGGTACTGCGTTACATGAAGAGTGCCTTTTTTTAACCCTACCCCCTTCTTCCTTTATATCTCGTCTCGTTCCCCTTTCCCCTAAGGTAAGAAATGATAGCTAGAATGGGGCCGCTTCAACCAGTATTTCCTTCAAGTTCCGATGGTAATCAGAGGAAAAGAAAGTACCAATATGTAAAACCTATTGATATATGTCCTAAAATTTCATTCAAGCATGTTAAAAGGCAATAACAAACGCAAATTCAAACGGCACAACTTGCGGACAGTTTGCTCGCTAGTCGCCTTGTTGATTCAACTTTGGCAGGGTATAAAGACAAGATCGGTACAATGACAAGATTGCCAAGATCTTGATCAAAAGGGATATTAAAGCCATAAAATGGAATAAAGATTTAATGTTAATTTTGTTTTAGTCATACATGTACATTGAACTACTGTTCGGAACCTCCCTACCGTTATTCAAGCAAAAAAGGCCAAGTCTTATTATGTAAATAAACCTGTTACAGATTGCTGGCGAGCAAAATGTCCGCGAGTTGTGCCGTTCGAATTTCCGTTTGTTGGCGATTTTAAACATGCTTAAATGAACTTTTGAGAACAGATATCAATAGGTTAGACATAGGCTTACATGTTGGTGCTTTATATTCCTTTGATTATCGTCAGAACTAGCAGGAAATACTGGTTGAAGCGGCCACTTTCTAGCTATCATTTCTTACCTTAGGGGAAACTACAACGAGACGATATAGGGGGGATTGTTTTTAAAAGGCACTCTTCTGGTAACGCAGTACCTGTGAGCCATTTTATCACCCAGTCTGCTCTACATCCGATGTCAGCGTGTTTTCTCTCTTCTAATCAGGTCTGTTATAATGACCCTTCCCAAAGGAAATTTTATTGATTTTCATCAAAATTTGTCTGAATTTTCCCCCAACATTGATCTTTTAGCATTATGCAAATGGGACAAAAAATTTCCAAATGAAAAGGGAGAGGTAAATTTAAAAAAAACCCCACTGCACTGGATGTCATCGTACAAATGTATCATCAAGTCTTTTTTAAGCTCACTTGAGCGGAAGGCTGAAGTAAGGTCTTGTAATCGTAAGTGTCGCTGGCATCAGACTTTTTACATCTTCAGAACTGCTTCACATATTGATTTTGACAAAATATGGTAGGGAAAAGAACTCGCCATGGTCCCAAGTGTTGTAGTTTGTCGGCCAAATCCGTTAAGAGTTGAATTCAGAGCGGAGCGACATAGGCCCAAGAAGACATCTTAATTCCTTTGACAAACTTCTCCAGATTGGCTGCATAGATTAACGAACCAAATGCACGAGACGTACCTACAAAACGTCTTTAGAAATGTTGTTATTTATAGTACCATTCTGAAATCAAGGTTTCCATGCATTTTTGACGTTTTTTGTTTTCTTTGTTATTTTAGCACATTTAGAAGTGAATCTTAAATTTTTATAAGTTGCTTTTAAAGCATTGATGTTAAGTAATTTATCTGATTTTAGTATAATGAATATATGACGTGACTTTGATCAAGATTTGAAAATTTTGGGTATTTTATTCTTATTTTTATTTTTGTTTCATTCTTCTGCTATGTCGCACCAAAATTATTCTACCTTTATTAATATTGATAGCATCTGCGTGATGTATTGCTCGGTTTGGACCTATTAAATGACCAACCTGAAGCAGTGAGGAATCTTTTATGTGCCATTTAGTTTACCGTGATCCTGAGTCATTCGCAATAACAATTTTATAGTCTCGTCTGAAATACATGACATTTCTTTATCATCATCAGAACCTCTGAAAACATTTTTAATGATCATGATGCTCAACCAAAACCTTTTCTTTACATTTGGACATGGTTTCCAAATGATATTTAACGAAACCTAAAGATTATCTGTAAAACAGATATTTTAACATTATATAATGAATTTTGAGTACAAATGTCTTAATTCTACATGTATTTGGCAACATCTAGACTGTTCTTCCCCCATCTTTTTTGTAACCCATTACTAAGTCAGGTTGATTTTTATGTTAACTTAAACGAATATTGATATTTCTGTTAAAAGGTAGCCTACGGCGAAGAAGGTCTATCCTATACATTTTCTGGCAACCGAATTCCGGCACGTCCTTGGCCACCGTTTGTTGCTGAGATACGTGATAAAATCACAGAGCTGACGGGCTATACATTTAACTTCGTCCTTGTTAACAGGTATTTATGTACGAGTTTATACATAAACTGTATTCAACATTTAGAGACACTAAGTCTGCGAAGCATTCCCCAGTATGACAATAGACAACCTCTCTCAAGGAAGATGAATTTGATGATGATTATATTAATACTTATGTAGTTAGAAAAATCCTGCATCATCGTTAAAGGAATACATGTATGTAGCCTAAATTGTGACTCTGTTTTAAATAGAACACACGTTTACAGTGGCAGATCTGGGATTTACAAAAAAGAGGGACCCATGTGCACCTGTGAAAGTCAAGCATCAGCCAAAATACTAAGCCACTTTGGGTGCTAAATCTGGAGATGCACTCGTATTATTCTTAAAAGTGTTTTCAACCTTGTCATCTATATATACCTCGTAAATTTGTGGCAAAAAGGGGGTGGGGCAACCCCGGTTCCCCCTTTGTATCTATACTGGTTTGTAAAGTCTGTTCATTAAGCTCACTCAATTTTCTTTTCGGGGGGGTTTGGTCATGTAATCAATACACAAACATAATATATGTCATTTATTCCTGCATCTATGACGTAGTCATTTTCTTGTAGTCTCTTAATTTTTCTTTTTTGTGTTTTTAGATATCAGGACGGAAATGATCACATGGGTGAACATCGAGATGACGAAAGTGATCTTGTTCATGGACATCCCATAGCATCGTTAACACTTGGACAGTCACGTGATTTTATTTTCCGTCACGGTGATTCGCGTGGCAAACAGCCTAAAAGAAAAATTGAACCGAAAAAAATCCTATTAGAAAACGGAAGTTTATTAATGATGCTATACCCAACAAATACCTATTGGTATCATTCCTTACCCCCACGAAAAAAAGCTCAAGGAGTTAGAGTGAATATGACCTTTAGACTTATGAAACGAGAGGTTAATAGGCACGAAGATAATTGCAGTAAATCTACCAAATGCAGTGGTGCTGAAGAAGATTGCAATGATCGAACAAGTACAAATTCAGAACAATTAACTGAAAAATCAACAGACTGATGTAGGAGGGGAAACTGATATGAATCAAGGTTGTGATAAGCATGCTGATGATAAATATGGGAACAATCACTTGGAGTGAAAGTGAAAAACATAGACTATTATATGTTTGATGGAAGTACATACTAATTTGACATGCAATGAAATCAGGGTTTTTATATCTTTCGTAAGATTTTCATGTTTACATACAGTTGTAGGAAAAAAACTGGGTTTTTTTTAAGTTTTAATTTCAAAAACCAACGATCAATTCTATTTACTGAATTATAATAAATTGGTCGTTTCATGAAATATTAGATTTTTAATTTATCAAGTTTAATTATGTGGACTAAATCTGTGCAAAAATATTTAATGTTGCTGACATTTTACGGAACACATTTCCAGCGCATTTTAAAAACACAAATAGCTTCATTCATTTTAAAAATTGAATTTAATCTTAGAATGGTAACAATTGCAATGCAAAGCATGTGATACAGGATTTGTAAAATGCCCACCTGTCTTTATATATGTTGCATTCCTCGGTCTAATTTCTAATGTATGTGACTTTTCTGCTAGTGCTACTTCTTTCAATCTTTGCATATTTTGTGTAGTGTGTTTGCACATTATTAGCTTTTCAATTTCATTGACATACTGTGTTGCATGTATTTCATATGTTATTTAGGTGTGTAAAAATGCCATGAGGGCTCATCTTTACTTATCTATTTTAAATAAAACTTTTTTATCTTGCCTCTAATTGTCTGTAATTTGTGATTGACTTGGCGTAGTGACTGAAAATTATTTATTGAGACACAAAACCCCAAGTAATCAACCAAAACCGTGGTATTTCAAATTAAATCATATAACATAAACAAAGATGGAAAGGGGGAGGGGGATTAATACATGTAAAGTATGGTGATTATGTATAAAAGGCACTAGTTAATGAATTGAGTGGTCATTCAAGGTATATGGCAATACTTTACAGGAAATGAAAACTTGTACTATTTGAAAATCTGACTTGTCCGTAGATCATGAACTGGTATTTTACCATTGTGGCTGAAGCTATAGTAGATAATAGAGGGAATATGTTAAGCTCCCCCCTAAACAAAAACCAAACAAACAAACAAACAAACAAAAATGAGAGGCCCAAGTGGGCCTATATTGCTCACCTGAACATGATTTCATTATTCAACTGACAGCTTGGAAACTTTGCAGATGTATTTTTTTCTGATGTTTATTTTGTTGTGACTACATTTTGTTCTGAAAACTGAATGTAAGATTTGAATCATTCTCAGCTTTAAGTAATTGTTTATTTTAAGAAATTTCTATGTTCCACGGCTATAGACTGTCAGAAATTACTGGACCACAGCCATATTCAAACTTGACCAGCATCTTCCCATGATACACCTGTATACCAAATATCAATTTAATGGATCAAACCGTCGAAGAGGAAATGAGCGTAAACGCTCATTTTAAAGAAATTGTCTATGTTCAAGGGCAATCACTCTGTCAAAAACTACCGGACCACTGCCATATTCGAACTTGACCTGTATCTTCCCTTGATACATGTGTATACCAAATATCAATTTAATCCATCAAACCTTCAAGAGAAAATGACCGGAAACTGAATGATGACGGAATGATAGAATGACGGAACAGGGTAACACTATATGCTCCCGGTCATTTCATGGCGGGGGCATAAAATTATTTAGTTTCTTTGTTCTTCGCCAGCTTAAAAGATTTCGCTAAAGAAGGTAACCTTCCCTTTTGCCCCGGGGCCCTTTATAAGAGGATCTGACTGAAAGACCCTGAGCACTTCACCCCAACATCTACCAAGAATCATCAAAACCTTCTAATATTTCTGAAGAAAAATGTCAAAAATTCACATCAGATAGGCAGAAACAGGCCAGACAACGGGTGATTGCAATATAACTCATTTAAATCCTCTGTTAAGATGAGCTAAAATAACAAAAAAAAAAAAAAAAAAACCCCATAATTTGAGACTGATAAAGACACTTATACAAGTATGAAATGTTTATTATTTTCTGTAGCAATACCCTTTCTCTTACATTGCAAATTATAACACTTTTGTGCATTTACCGACGTGACATCAAACAGACACAAAATCATTTAATATTAGGCTTCCTTACTGATTTTCTACTGAAAGATATCGTCAGTACTTCAGAAACAGTACTATACAATTTCTGTATTGATTACATCACATAATTATAGATATAAACATCAGAAATTCATTAATTTTTCCAATACAACATACTATAAAACCGTTGTTTTCGACAATTTTAGGATGTCTATGACATTAAAGAAAATTAATCTATTAATTCCAGTAACATTCCTGCAAGAAACTATACACAGTGCAGGGTCTATCAAATACTCTGTTTTTACCAGTTTCGTTATATACCATGCTTTAAATTCATTTCTATCATATCCAAGTACATGTGATGTATTTTGCAAGTTTTACCACTGTAAACAGGACTATACAGTATCCTGGTTTGAGTTACTCCGGTATGCAGTCTAACGTTCTTAGTGTTTGGGTTACTCCGGTATGCATTTTAACGTTCTTGGTGTGTGGGTTACTCCGGTATGCAATCCAACGTTCTTGGTGTTTGGGTTACTCCGATATGCAGTCTAACGTTCTTGGTATTTGGGTTACTCCGGTATGCAGTCTAAAGTTCTGAGTGTTTGGGTTATTCTGGTTTGTGTTACTCCATAATGCAGTCTAACGATCTTGGTGTGTGGGTTACTCCGGTATGCAGTCTAACGTTCTTGGTGTTTGGGTTACTCGGGTATGCAGTCTAACGTTCTTAGTATTTGGGTTACCCCGGTATGCAGTCTGACGTTTTTAGTGTTTGGGTTACTCCATTATGCAGTCTAACGATCTTGGTGTGTGGGTTACTCCGGTATGCAGTCTAACATTATTGGTGTGTGGGTTACTCCGGTATGCAGTCTAACGTTATTGATGTTTGGGTTACTCCGGTATGTAGTCTAACGTTCTTAGTGTTTGGGATACTGTGGTATGCAGTCTAACGTTCTGAGTGTTAGGGTTACTCCGGTATGCAGTCTAACGTTCTTGGTGTGTGGGTTACTCCGATATGCAATCTAACGTTCTTAGTATTTGAATTACTCCGATATACAGTCTAACGTTCTTGGTGTTTGGGTTACTCGGGTATGCAGTCTAACGTTCTTAGGTTTTGGGTTACTCCGGTATGCAGTCTGACGTTCTTAGTGTTTGTGTTACTCCATTATTCAGTCTAAAGATCTTGGTGTGTGGGTTACTCCGGTATGCAGTCTAACATTATTGGTGTGTGGGTTACTTCGGTATGCAGTCTAACGTTCTTGGTGTTTGGGTTACTCAGATATGCAGTCTAACGTTCTGAGTGTTTGGGTTACTCCGATATGCAGTCTTACGTTCTTAGTGTTTGGGTTACTCTGGTATGCAGTCTAACGTTCTGAGTGTGTGGGTTACTCCGGTATGCAGTCTAACGTTCTTGGTGTGTGGGTTACTCCGGTATGCAGTCTAACGTTCTTGGTGTTTGGGTTACTCGGATATGCAGTCTTACGTTCTTAGTGTTTGGGTTACTGTGGTATGCAGTCGAACGTTCTGAGTGTGTGGGTTACTCCGGTATGCAGTCTAACGTTCTTGGTGTTTGGGTTACTCAGATATGCAGTCTAACGTTCTGAGTGTCTGGGTTACTCCGGTATGCAGTCTTACGTTCTTAGTGTTTGGGTTACTGTGGTATGCAGTGTAACGTTCTGAGTGTGTGGGTTACTCTGGTATGCAGTCTTACGTTCTTAGTGTTTGGGTTACTCTGGTATGCAGTCTAACGTTCTGAGTGTGTGGGTTACTCCGGTATGCAGTCTAACGTTCTTGGTGTGTGGGTTACTCCGATATGCAATCTAACGTTCTTGGTGTTTGGGTTACTCCGATATGCAGTCAAACGTTCTTGGTGTGTGGGTTACTCCGGTATGCAATCTAACGTACGTTCTTGGTGTTTGGGTTACTCCGATATGCAGTCTAACGTTCTTGGTGTGTGGGTTACTCCGGTATGCAATCTAACGTACGTTCGTGGTGTTTGGATTACTCCGGTATGCTGTCTAACGTTCTTGGTGTGTGGCATACTGCAAAAGAATACTCCTTGTATCTTATTGGTTAATTTATCTTACTGAAGGTAACCATTAAGGGGATGTAGTTTCCAATTTTGTTTGCATTATTCAGTTCGTTAATTCTTACGTCATAGCAAAATCAGTTCTTTGAAACATTAAAGACGGGGAATAATTAATATTATTTGCCATATTTACTGTAAACATTGTGTGTTACATTGGAATGATATTTTTGAACGAAGTAAACAATACAAAGCACAATACAATACAATACAATACAATAAATGTATAAAGAATACAAAATAAACAAAAAAATCCAATTCGCAACTTCAATGACCATTTTAATTCACTCTATATTGTTCAACCTGTATGGCGACCTAATCGCCCAAACACATTACAGAGGAATTCATGAT
Source organism: Pteria penguin (assembly GCA_035048485.1). Classification (NCBI taxonomy): domain Eukaryota; kingdom Metazoa; phylum Mollusca; class Bivalvia; order Pterioida; family Pteriidae; genus Pteria; species Pteria penguin. The sequence continues at coordinate 21,890,056 of CM068588.1, read as the reverse complement.
CTTCTTGGGCAAATTCTCTTTTAAGGGCTCTGGATGGAAATGCATAGCATATATACATGATAACAAGCATCACAGAATTACGAATGTACATATGAAGTAGTAGAATTATCAGTTATATGTACATGTATTATAACAGGCATTACTTAAAGTTTTTTTAAATTCAGTTTATATCTAAATTTCAAAAATAAATCTAGATATCTATGACCGTCATTTCAATATACTATTTCTTGGTACAGGTAGTTAGGTATAAAACATGAAATATGAAAGATAAAAATGAATATATGTAAACTGTACCTCTGATTGTTTGGGTGAATAGAGCTCCTTCATGGTTTTGGAGGTGCAGATTTTGGATATTTTAACCACTCGCATTTTACGTCTGTCTTGCTTAAGCGTTTGTATCTAAAAGTAATATTCTTTTTAACATTTTTCGTGATTATTAGCATTTTGAAAAGGATGTAAATTTGCAACTACTCTTGAATTTACAATCGAAATACATGCACCTGATGATTAATTTATAAGTATTGATTTAGAGATATTTCAAAAATTTTATCTCAAACATAAAGACGAAATCTCTATAGAAGAATATTTCATGAAGAAGAGTCCCAAGACTAGTATAATGGCACTCATGATTTCCAAAGTCTAGTGAGAACCTTGATTGAATGATGGATTTAATAATATTGATATATTTAGGTAAAACAGAGAAATAAAAATCTGAAAAATAAAAATTATGATACTCTGGTCATAAGCCTACACGTACCCATATAATAAAACTGCAGCTACATGATGACATTTATATTTCCCCATGGGAAACGAAGAACGTTGCACTACCTATGTATTTATATTTCCCCATGGGACATAAAGAACGTTGCCCTACCCTATTATTTTCTTGCTCTAGGAGAACCTATATAAGAAATTATTTTCAGTAATAACCCCATATTTTTGATCTCATGGAAAAACTATACAAGAAATGCATCTATAATATTCTACATTAAATAAATACTTAAAGTAAATCTATCCCTCAACGTGAAACCAATGGTAGGAATCGAACCTACCTTACTACTGTAATGCCCAAATGCTCATCGGTGTAATAAAGAAGGATTGTTTAATCTTAATTCAATATTCCGTTTACTGTTAATGTTAACAGTACCCTTGGCATACTTACAGTGAAAGTTGTATACCCTACAATTCGGTATAATTTCAAAGATTAGGGCATGTAAAACAAAAACTGTATTTTTCTCGTACGCCTGAAGTTTACTTTACGTTAATAAAATTTTTGTTGCCTCAAACCCTCGGAGACATCAAAATAAAAAGAGAACTTTTCGTTAATAAAGTGGGTATTCCATAAATACAACCATAACCACACTTCGCGCATGCGCAGTTTAATCAAAACAAATACGACGAAGGGAGACTCCAAAAGAAAACGATTTTCAAGAATGCAAAGATCATGGATAAATCCAAACCATAAGTCTCAAAATCATGAATCCAAAATACAAACAAAATCAGTGAAAATGAAAACGAAATAGAAAACAACGGAAAATGTCTAATTGAATAGTATATGTGAACCCCTTGATGGAGTAAGATCAGGTGCCCGGGGAGAGTGAGAACCACCTGTTTGTTAGAAACACTCGTCACATCGTGCAAATCCCATGTACATTTATATCGTCACGACCATAGAGCCTCCTCAGTGACGTTGTTAGTCTAGCACATATATAACCCTGGTTGAGAAGCTTACCTCAAAGTCGCCTAGCCCCTCAAAACAAAGTCATTGTAATTTGAACATGTTCTGGAAGAACGTATTAAATGAGATATAAATACGCCGTATGCGGGCGATGATGGAATGTTGTTACTTATGAAAGGAAAGTTTGTAATAGCGAAATTGAAATCGTCAAGTTTGTCATAAAGTGAGGTGTTCAATTGGCCATCAATGTCGAAAGACAACATAATATCTAAATACGAAGTAGAATTACTACTTTCTGTGGTTTCTTTGACCTCCAGTTCACTTCACTTGGATAGATGATGCTAAGGTAATCCGCGAATGAAGGATTATTAATTGAAAGCAAGTAATCTATATATCTGTAAGTAAAAGTGAAAGCAAGAGCCAATTGTTTCTTTCCTTGCGAAAACAAAGACTGAATGAATTCAGCTTCGTATGTGTAAAGGAATAGGTCAGCCAGAAGCGGGACACAGTTAGTACTCACTGGAATGCTGAAAATTTGTTGAAAAATCTATTCTCCAAACACCACAAAAATGTTATCGATAAGAAAGTTCACAATTTGGATTACATCTGTTACAGTATATTTATTTTTGGAATCAGAATTTTCCCCAACAAAGTAAGTTTTATCATGGCCTATAACTATATATTTGAATTTGCGACTTCCGTTTTACTAGTAAATGCATTTTGGATAATTTCCGCTAATCTGTCTTTTAATTTCTGACGAGGGATCGTCGTGTAAAGAGTTGAACAGTAAAAGAACTTGATAAAGTGAATTTTAGTAAAAAAAAAAAAGAATTGATTTCAGATGTTCTAATAACTCTTTTGAATGTTTTAGGATCCACATTTGATTAATTCCACTTCTGGAATATACTGTTTCGCAATACCTATGAAGGCCAGATTTAATTTCTGATAATATTTTTGTGAGTAACATCGATACAGATTTTGTGGAACACTTCGAGGAACATGAGATAAAGCGTTGTTTGTAAGGATTTTTGTGCATTTTTGGAATGCAATACAAATATGGAAGTTCTAAACTCGATTTATTTGTGCCAATACCAAACGTATTGAGGACAGATTTCTGATTTTCAAGTACTTCCAAAACCGAGGGTTCGTAAGAGTATAAGTAGGATTTCCTGGAGCTGAATTTAATCCTAATTCTTTCACTAGGCTATCAAATAAAATACGAAAATAACTGGTGTCACATGACTATGGCACTTTCAACAATGTACCACAGTGGACATTCACGGACCCCTGAAATTCAGAGGTGAGACCAGGTGCCTGGGAGGAATGAGCGTCTCCTGTTTGGCTAGCCACACCTACCGTGAATGCCCTGACATACAGACGAAACAATTCAGCACTGTATATATTCATGAATGTTAACAAACACTGTGTAGAAAGTGTCACAAATCACCAGCGAGTGCCGAAATTACTTGGTGCCGAATTCACCTGTACCCTCTGAATCTGATGTAATAAATTATTTACCTGCACTTTGTAGGATTTATCCCTCATTGATGGTTGAACATACGCATTTAAGGCTGTCAATTCATCTATAGTAAATCGTAGCACACGGACACTCTTTATTTGCTAATTTCAACAGTACTGAAACGATAGAGCCATGTTAATGTAACTTGTACCCGGAAGTGCCAAGTCTCGTACTGACGGACGCAGGTCAAAACGTACCCATTCCAAAACGTATCCAACCAAAACGTATCCAGCTTTGTTCAAAACGTAGCCACTTTTGTTTTAGTCAAAACGTACCAAACCCATCAAAACGCACCCAAAGTGTTGGTCAAAACATACTCATATGTTTTGAAGTATTTTAAACAACTTTTATACATTTTTTCCAAGATATTTCTTCGATTTGATATCATTAGGCAACAATCTATCATTTGAATTTATGAATTCATCGAAACATACGTAGATTTATAATAAATAATTTTACATACATCCATGAATGGATGGCTTCCTTTTTAGAGGTGCATTTGCTTGTGATGGAAAGCAAATATTTGATCGACATATTTCGATTTACAAGTGTTTTGTTGAATATGATGCTTATCACATTTCTACAGAATATAAACAGTAAAGTAATGTATTGGTGTATCATCTACATATATATAAAATGTTTGTTTGTCTGCATAAAACTAATTAAAATATAGATGTACAGACATGCATTTTTATTCTTATAATAAATGTATACTACATTGATAAACATAAAAGAGATTAAAACATCAATGAATACCTTTTGTCATATTAAAATATATGAATTTTAATTATAGAGCTGCATAATTATACGAGTGTCATTGTGTTGTAGATACTGTAATGAAGTTGTTGTTAATTAGTGGAAGCCATGTTTTAAAGTGTTGTAAAACGTTCAAGCATTGAAAAATATTAGGTAAAGAAGCCAGTAACATTCAATACACAAACTGATTTAACGGGGTATCTGCAAATTATCTAATAAACCATCCCCCTTTCCAAAAAAAAAAAAAAAAAAAAAGTGAAAAAGAAAAGAAAAAAAAAAAAAAAGGATTCAAAATAGAAAACCAATTAGGAATTTTCGTATTACTGTTAAACATCTGGGGTTTTTCCGTTAGTTTGGCAAACACCATTTTCGAGTGGCAAATCTATACAGGGACAAAAGGAGTAGGCTATATTTGAGGGACGATTATTCCAAATATATTTATTCTAAAGAAACATAACTAATAAAGAAAAACTTAAGATCACTATAACAAGTAGTAAGCTTTTATATATGGAAATTGAAAAACAGTATATTCCGTATGTATTGCATGGCAGCAATACATATTCACTAGCTACATGCAACATCATCAGAAAAAATATTTATAATATATATTCATGTATAAAGCTAAAAGAAAAAAAGGGGAGAATTTCTTATCCACAATAAAAGTGATAAAACATTGAGTGTGTTTTGACTAAGAGTGTGTATCTGAATTAATTGTGTTTTAATTTATACAATCATTATAATTTCTTTATTTAGCCTTCCACAATGATGCGTTTTTATCCACAGGTCTCTGCAAATAAAACAATAATACACCCGCCCCTCCTTTTTTCGCTATGACTTTCCCTCTCTGTACTCAATGGCTGCACTCGTGAAATGAAAAAAAAAAACCAAAGAAAGAAAAGCCCAGCCACTGAGTAGAGAGAGAGAGAGAGAGAGAGAGAGAGGTGTTTATTATTATTATTTTATTTGCAAGGACCCGTGTAGTTTATCAAACTAAAGATGCAAGTTTTTTTCCAAATTCATATTGATTTTTGTTCAGTCCATTTCGATCAAATAATATGAAAGGAATTACTGCATTGATATATTGATCTAAACTTTTTGTATTTGTTTTGTACATCTTAAAGTTAAAAATGGTAAAAGTACGTAAAAATACTATAGTTCTCATTCATTGCATGATTTACACGCGAAGCACTTATCCCTATGTCTGTGTAAAGTTTGTAAAATTGTCGGAATAAAAAGTGTCAGAGTTAAAAGTGTCGGAGTAAAAAGTGTCGGAATTAAAAGTGTCGTAGTTAAGTTAAAACTGTCGGAGTAAAAAGTGTCGGAGCACTTGGACACCCCCGTATTTTCATTTAGATAAGAATGTAATCTATGTGGCCGTTTTGCTTAACAAGAAAAAAAAACTATTTTTAAAAACATGGGCATTTTATTAATCCAGTTACTAAATAAACATGCATTCCACATAATAACAAGTATTCATTATTTACAAATAAAATACAGGTATGGAGTATTACGCTCAACTTTTGAGTACATACACTTTGTAATGAAAGAAGATGAAAGATTCTGTATTAGTCAATAAAATAATTATTTATGCAACACTCATGTCATGTTTATTTTTGAATGATAGACAACTAAGAAATTCCTATCATTTCGCACCATTTATTTACATAAATTTATTCATCTGTACAAAATACAAATACGAACCTTTTCAATACGAGGTACGAATAATCCCAATACGAAAAATCTCAGTACGAAAAGGTATGAACAACAAGGACACACCGAGGGCCATATATTAACCTACCCACACCAAAATATTTGTAAAAGATAACTCCTGAATATTTGATGACTTCATTCACGGATTGGAATTCAAAGATTGCAGTGTTTTATTACCTATCTATTTGTTATTAATTGTATCTACTTTTATCTCATTAAACCTAATTAATCAACTTCATCCAATCGATGAAAGAAGTCATCAAATATTCATGAATTATCTTTCTCAATAATGGCTACTGTATGCCTAGGGAAATCGAAGTTATTAATGTATACAAAAACATTGCTATTATCACATATACAATTTGGTGCGTTTAGTTTAATATATTTTAGATAAGTATTCATAAATCAATAGATCGACGAAATAACTCTGCATATGGATATATCCTTGGCGTTCATTTCTCCCTTGGCGTTCATTAGTATGTCCGCAGGTAGACTACATGTAATGTAGGACGAAAATCACCAGTACATAGAATCACCGGAATTACCACATTAATGACCGGATTTAAATTCAAAAGGACCGGAATCACTTGTGCGAGTAGATAATGATCCAATGGATCTATAAAGTATAACTTGACATATAGATTATGTGTATCAAGGAATGACGAGATGGATGATGAGATACTGTCATTTCCGCGCCATGTTTATATAGTATCAATGTACCAATACGCAATTTCTCAACTACTAAAACCCGTCACAGTTTGCGTTTAGTCACTTACCACTGTTCTCGATGTGGACATTTTATGTGGGCAACTTTACGTCGTAATTACATGACGTCATAACAATCACAAATGAGACAGTAAAATCCTATGTTTCGTGTCGTGGTAGACGTGGCATAATAAAGAACCCTCACTGCTTCGGGTGGGTCCGATGCAAAGGTAAAAATTTCTGTGACCTGCATCAGACAGATGCCGTCACCATAAAGGAGGAGTATTCGTGGTGAGATAAAACAATGAAAGAAAAGACAAACAAACATTTTGGGGGTATATAATATACTTTTTGGTCTGTTTATAAAGTATACCCTTTATAATATTGGAACATTTAGGGATAAGACTTAAGTAATTCTAATGAGCATTCTTTATGACAAGATCTTTTGATAGGAAAATCTAACATAGAGTCTGACCTACTTCTTGACCTTCACTGTAATGTTTGAAGCGTTGCCAATCAGGCTCACATTTTTAGCTCACCTGAACTAATTGTCACTTTGACGTCCTTCATTTGTTTGTGTTAGTATTTTCCAACTATCTTCCGAAGTACTTGATCACATTTGATTCAAACCTCAGCAGAATAATTCCAAAAGTATGTTATTTCAGAACGGCCCCCTAAAATTGCCAACCATAACCATGACCAGCACAACTGAAAATAGAATTGAGTTGCCAATGTGGAGTATTAGACCCATTCTTTGCTTCATATAATTTCTTAAAATGAAATTAAACAAATCCAATTCGTGACAGTACTTTCAGTACTTTGATTTTTCTTTACTTTTCTGATTTAAACTTGGATATTAATGAATGGCAGTATTTCACCATTGCTGAATATTCGACCACTGAACTTGGGATATTATCTTCAGAAATAGCAAGCAAGTTATGTTGCCATGTGTTGACGTCCTCTTATCTCATTCAGTCTTACTATTGTGACAGTTTCTACAAATATAGCAGACTTTCTATGTCACAAAAATCAAGTTGTTAAAAACTATCGGGCATAACTGTGCCTTTTGTCATTTGTCAGTTTTTTTCTCTTCATACAAGAAGTTTGACGATGCAAGTCCCTATCTTACAGTCACTTTACCACTCAGTCTGCTCTACATCCAATATCAGTGTTTTTCCCTTCTAATCAGGTCTGTTATAAGGACCCTTCACAATGGAAATTTTATTGAATTTTCCCTAAATTTGTCTAAAATTTCCCCAAACATTTATCTTTTAGCATTATGCAAATGGGACAAAAAATTCCCAAATGAAAAGGTACTGGCAACTTTGAAAGAAGGACCAAAAAAAAAAAAAAAAAAAAAAAAAATTAAAAACACTGGACATCGTACAAATGTCATCCAGATGTTGAACTTTCTTATCGATAAAATTTTTGTGGTGTTTGGAGGAAAGGTTTTTAAATGGGGACTAACTGTGCCCCGCTTCTGGCTGACATATTCCTTTACTCATACGAAGCTGAATTCATTCAGTCTTTGCTTTCGCAAGGAAAGAAACAATTGACTCTTGGCTTCAATCTCACTTACAGATATATAGATGACTTGCTTTTAATTAACAATCCTTTATTCGGGGATTACCTTAGCATCATCTATCCAAGTGAACTGTAGGTCAAAGAAACCACAGAAAGTAGTAATTCTACTTCGTATTTAGATATTATGTTGTCTTTCGACATTAATGGTCAATTGAACACCTCACTCTATGACAAACGTGACTTTTTCAATTTTGCTATCACAAACTTTCATTTCATAAGTAGCAACATTCCATCATCGCCGCATATGGCGCATTCATATCTCAGTTAATACGTTATTCCAGAGCCTGCTCAAATTACAATGACTTTGTTCTGAGGGCTAAGCGACTTTCAGATAAGCTACTCAACCAGGGTTATAGATATGCTAGACTAGCAACGTTACTGAGGAAGTTCTATGGTCGTTAGGAGACTCTTATTACTCCAAATGAAATTTCGTTATCCAGACTTTTAAATGATATTATAGACTGAAACCGATTCTGATCATTGTACACAAATTTGACATCTTCTGTACTAGAAGGTTACCTACTTCGACTTCTCCATTTTTTCATATATAAATATATATGGAATTTACACGATTTGACTCTTTCTACTGGGTATATGTGACCGGTGTTGCTAGCAAGCAGGAGATGCTCACTCTCCCCGGGCACCTGATCTCACTCCATCATAGGGGTTCATATATGCTCTTCAAGTGACATATTTTGTTATTTTCCACTTTGTTTTCATTTTCACTGATTTTGTATCTCCCCTGGTTTCATGATTTTCGGACTTATGATTTGGATTTATCCATCATCTTTACACATTAAGTCTTTTTAAGCTCACCTGAGCAGAAGGCTGAAGTAAGGTCTTGTGATCGTAAGTGTCGCTGGCATCAGATTTTTACTTCTTCAGAACTGCTTCACATATTGATTTTCTCAAAATTTGGTAGGTAAGAGAACTCGTCATAGTCCCAAGTGTTGTAGTTTGTCGGCCAAATCTGTTAAAGAGTTGAAGGGCGGAGGGACATACGCCCAAGAGGACATTTTCCTTTGACAAACTTCCTCAGATTGACTGCATAGATTAATAAACCAAATGCACATGACTTACTTACAAAACGTGTTTTAAAATGTTGTTATTTATAGTTCTATTCTGAAATGAAGATTTCCACGCATTTTTTGACGTTTTTTTGTTGTTTACTTTGTTGTTTTAGCGCATTTACAAAAAAATCTTAAATTTTATGGTAGGCTGCCTTTAAAGCACTGATTTTATGTATTTTATTTGATTTTAATACAATGAATATATGACTTGACTGTGGTCAAGATTTGAAAATCTTGGGGTTTTTTATTTTTGTTTCATTCTTTAGGTATGTCACACCAAAATTATTCTACCTTGATTAATATTAATGGCATCTGCATGGTGTTTACAGGGGCGGACCCAAAAGCAGAAGTGTGGTGCGGTGGGGGTGGGTTTGGGGTTCGGAGGAAGCCAAAAGGACCGACCCAAGGCAAAAAGAGGGGGAGGCTAAAGAAGGGGTCTACCCCCACATGTACATAGGGGGGGGGGTGTCCAGGGGGGGCTTCCCCCGTAAATTTCATTTTTAATTTCGAATAGACTTTTATATTTTTCAGTGTTTTGTCAATAAAGACAGAGGACTTTTTTTTTCCTTTTCTGAAAACATCTCCCCCCCCTCCCCACCAGAATAAAGATTCTGCTTCACTTTCATTCTTCTTCCTGTTAATGGAACAAGAGTTGTCAGAAGACAACAGAACTTACCAATGGCAAACAAATTAAAAAACCAAAGGTTTATTGTAAGTAGGTTAATCTTCAATATCAAAGTGAAAACATAAAAAATGTGATACGTAGTGAAAGAAAGATGCTGTCACAAGGAATGCACACATGAAATATTTAAGCTTTATCTCGTACTGTTCATAAGTTATGACCAAGGTTAAGTTTTTTAAGAGTAAATCAAACTTCAAAGTCACAAGGTCAAATTTTGACACCCAATGAAAGGTTTTGGCAGAAGAAATACACATGTGAAATATAAAGCCCTGTCTCTAATCGTTTTAAATTAAAAAAGTAGCTCTAGGCTAAAGATTTTGACTACGGACAAACATAATGATCTTCTGATTCATCTCAAAATCATTAAAGTGAAATAGATTGACATGAATAAATAAATCTTGAATCAAATTCACAAGTTATTTCCTGTTTTGTATGTTTAAAGTAATTTTTCCGTTACGATTTGATTTTTTCTGTCACATGTGACATCATCATTAAAGTTCCCTTTGGTCATTTTTATCACATTTGACCAAAGGTGACTGTAAATTCTAAGACGATAATGAAAATGCAAACATAAAGTGAGTAATGACAGATAAACAGTGACCAGAAGAGTTCTCCTACATCTTTGGTTAAGTGAACCATTCAGAGTTCTTACCTTATGTCAAGTCAAGTGAAGGCTTTTTAGAATTTTGGACACATCCTAACCAATACATGAATTCCAAAATTTCTGCCCTGTCCTCGGTTTTCAGTGTGTCAAATGGTTTGGTAATGTGAATTTTCCCATCACCATTCAGAGGTTTATTCTCAGTAATGTGACAAAGATGCTTTTTTGGCATTTTCAGGAACACAAAATATTAACTGTAAGAGAAAAACACAAACAACATACAGTATGTATTTTTTTAAAAATGCATGTGCCTTTAATAATGTTTTTCTTTTTAATTTTACCTGCTTGATATATATACATATATGTATATAAATGAATAAATACTACAATTCAAACAATCAGAAACTAATTTCCAATTGTTCAATTGTATACACCATTCATGAAAATTAGTGTACTGATTACATGTAATTGATACAAGTGATTTTATTGAAGGACTTACACTGCGTTTAAACAATTTTTTCTTTTGCAAAATATATCAGAGTAATTTTTATTTCAACTACACCACAAAGGTGGCGAATAGTCCAATTCTCTGCATTTTGCGAGTGACTATTTTGACTCTGACAATCGCATTCACATTCGCCACCACGATGGTCGATCGCGGGGATTCACCGAAACCTTGCGGTTGGTTGTGGCTATGCATCGTATAGCTATTGCATGTACATTTAAGCACCTTAAAATATTGTCTAAATATTGAGGTGTAACACGAACGGTTTTGCTTGAAGTTTAATTGCAGACCTATGAATATTGCAAGGGTTTCGGAGGATTGTTATTCGCTGAATAACCTCTTAAGATGTCTTTTCATCAATCGTCCAAACCATTTCTTTGCACGCTATGAATGCTACGATGTTTCAAGTCCGGTTTTGGGAACACTTCCGTGGCATAGACCTTTAATTTTAGATTTATCTAAATAATCATTACAAAACACAGTTTCTCTCACGATTTCACAATTGCAAGAAGCAATCTGATTAAAAGCATTGCTATTTATTCAATACTTACTACATATATGCGGCACATACAGAATAAATAGAAATGCTTTAAATAAAATTGTCGTCAAAGTAAACTCAAACTCTTGTCTTTCTTCAAACTAAATTCATCAAAAAATGGTTCAAACACAGAGAAAGATGCTTCTGCAAGGAGTTTGACAGCAACTTCACATAAAACATGAGATTCAAGTTGCACTTCCAATGAAAAGCCTATATCTTCTTGCAATGGCATTTGCTTTATCTACAAGATTAAGAAAAACAAACATTATTAATCATTCTGTTAGTTGTTTGACTGAGAATCCATGTTGCTTTCATCCACTCTTACATCTTATCTCAACATGGAAGCGGAAGGTAACTCACATGTCACATCTTATATGTCCTGGTGCAAACTGGGAATTGACCATATTAGTTATGACAAAATGAGTAGCATTGTTATGTGTGTGATACGACAAGTATTTCTCATAAATTAAAATAACATTTTCAATTTTCCCTGACAAGAAGTCTATATTCAGAAAATTTGTTTGTGAACAATGATGTCCCAAGGTAGCAGCAAAATATACTAAGTAAGTAAAATTGTTGAAATTTTGAACCTTTCCTTTGTTTCTTATTTCACTATACAGCAAGATTACTTCACTTCTACCATTATACCTGGATGTATTGCAATGGAATTCAGAACTACGTAATAGACCAATCTAAAGCAGCTAGGGATACTTTATATGTAAATGTCTATCAGAAGATGGGGCCTCTAATTTTACTGAGACAGGAAAAAGGGCCCCAATGTGGATTCAAAGCAAGAGCTATGAGCCATTATGCACCATTCAATCATTCTGAAAAGGGAAATAAAACAGAATGTACACTGCTAAGACCTCTTCCTATTAATTTCAATTTCATGCTCCTTAATCTGTACTTTTTTAATTATTTAATCAAATAAGATAGAAACCAATTTACTTAACAGTAAAGAGGAATTCGTTTTTAATTATTCTTCAAGTAGTCTATTTATGGTAATATCAATCCTTATCATTGTCCACATGGTTCATCATTTTCTTCCAAAACTTACTACTCTCTTAGAGGTGAAACAAGACTTTCAAAAATAGTGACCTAGTATCCCGAAAACCAGCACAATGTTTGTAAGTGATAGTATACTACCATAATTACCCTTGTATAATGTGCACAGTTTACAGTATATACACCCAAAGTTGGGAGAAAATGGCAAGAAAAAGCCTTGTTCCTATGAGTAATGTGCACGATAAAAATCGATAAAAAGACATTATTGAGAGGGTGCAACGTTGTGATTGGCTAATTAAACATTTCCATTTTTGCATGTGCACAGTGATTATTTTTACATGTGTGTGGGGGGTTTTTTTTTTGCACTCTTGGAAGCAAATGTCATCGGACAAACGGAACGTAATGAGTGTTAGTTTGATAAGACATATCAACAACTGTGCTAAATGTAGCATGAACTGCCCCATATATCATGAAGGTGAATAGGATGAAATAATTAATTCTTTTAGATGAGTGAAATGCAACGATTAAACCAACTGCCTGGGGCTACATTATAAATACATACATATGACTTCTGAAAATTAGCAGTGATTGCAATTTATGAAAATAATTGCAAAGGATTTCATATTTTAAAATAGATACATAATCAATCAGTAGTAATTTTACTCTTATGGTAAATCAGATGATTGATTGATTGGTTGATTGGTGTTCTACGTCGCTTTCAACAATTTTTCAGTTATATCGCGACATGGAAGCAGGAGGTTACCAACCTCTTAAACATAGTGGCGCAACCCAGATATCGAACCCGGATCGTCGGCGACGCAAGCCAAGCGCTTAACGTAAATCAGATGAAATTCACTCTAAATATACGGTAGTCTCTACACTGCATATTGTCTAATTTTGGATTCCATGTCTGATAATTACGAGAGTATCAGTAAAACTGGTGGATGCTCCCCGAACGGCAATTATAATGCAGGAAATTGATGACTCAATTCATATGCAAAAAATCAGTAAAACTGATGGATACTCCAAGAAACACAGCAATAATCAAGGAAATGAATGACTCAATATATAGGAAATCATTGTATTAATTGATGACGATTTCAAATCTCAATGTATCATATGGATATATAATTGTGTCAATTATTGAACAACAAGTGATCACAGTATCTTAAACTAAAATGATTAAGCATGACCTTGATTAGTTATGAAATAAAACCTTTTATCATGAACCTGACCTTTCAGAAATGACCTTGAGTGACCTTTGTCCAAAAGCTCTTACCCTAAATAACATTTTAGGTGAAGTATGACTAAATTATGATGAAAGGTGTAAGAGATATAAGTTTTTCATGGTATTCTAAGTTATAGTTAATAAGTGACCTTGACCTTTCAGAAATGACTTTAAGTGAACTTTGTCAAAAGCTCCTAACCTAACTAACATTTTGGTGAAGTATGAACAAATTCTGAAGAAAGGTATAGGAGATATAAGCACCTCATGTTGCTTTAAATCATAATCAATAAGTAACCTTGACCTTTCAGAAATGACCTTGAATGACCATTGTCCAAAAGCCCTTAACCTAAATAATATTTTGGTAAAGTATAATCAAATTATGATGAAGTTGTAGGAGATATACATACTTCATGGTATTTTAAGTCATATTTAATAAGTGACTTTAACCTTTTAGAAATGACCTTGAGTGACTTTTGTCCCAAAGCCCTCAACCTAAATAATATTTTGGTGAAGTATGATCAAATTCTGATGAAAGGTATAGGAGATATGAGCTCAGACGGATAGACACAAGAGCAACTACATTGTATATGATCTCCCGAGAGTTTTCGTGTAGCATGATAAGGAATAAGAAAAAAAGACTTAATTGGTATTTTTTCCCTACATTCTACGGTAATACATGTATAACTTACTAAGTGTTGCAAAACACGTTTAAAAGATCATGTTAATATATTTAATGCAAAGAGAATTGTTTTGCCTCTAGTGAGGTTTGAATCACTAACATTCAGCATGACAGAGCTGGCCTATACCAAAAACAGAGAAAAAAAATCATGAAAAACTTCAGAAAACAAAACTCTGACATGACAGTTTCAAATATCCCTGAAATGACTTCTCTTTATTGAATGACTGTAAATCAAAATAAAATGACACAAAAATGTCTGAAAATGACTTAGTCCCAAAAGACATCAAATTGATATCCAAAACTTGATTTCAGAAGAGAACAAAACCCTACATCACTTTTTTACACTCCCATCTAGTCTGATCTGGATCACTCCAGTACATTTCGTGAAAGCAGAACAGAAAGACGGATTGATGAATAGCTAGACGGGGTACACATATCTTTAAATGTTACCAATTTATTTATCAAAACCAAGTAAATGCTAGAGATTTTTAGAATTTGTTCCTTAATCAAAACCTTGCCAACAAACAACTTACATGGCATTTCCTTGTCTCATCTCTTTACTGGCATTTATTGCATGTTCAAGATCCTGACGAATTTCAGCAAAGATCTCTTCTTTTGTAGACATTATTGAATTCATTTTGTATTGATAATCACCATACTCTTTCAGGTTATACATATGAATTTTAAACTTTTCTAGATCTAACGAAAAGCGAAGGTTTTCTTTTAAAAGCTTGCTGAACTTTGACAGTTTCATGAAAATCTTGCAGACTAGAATACTGGGTTTCAACAAAAGTATGAACACAGATAAGCAAAGATGGAAATTCATGATTAGTTTACTGTTATCCTATGGTCTGGGGATTACTGATTAGATACATGTACTATAGACCATTCTACTGGGCAGTTACTCAATAGTTATCTGCCTTTTGCCGATAGGTGTCGCGATCGTATCCGCCATTACGGTACTGAAAAAAGTTATAGAGATAGTAAAAATGACCTATAAGCGTAGTGGTTAAAACAGTATTTGTGTTTATTAACGTTTAGTAGAATGATCTGATCGGTGAGTATGATTGAAAATTAATAAACGTATTTGTTTTTATGGTCTAGTATGAATTTCAGTTTAAAATTTAGATATGAAAAACAGAAAAAGAAAGGGAACCTTTCTCCAGTCTTACAAAAATGTTGGTCACCAAGCTAAGTTATTTATTCAGTATTGAATGATGTATTTATGTATTACAGATTAATTAAATAATTATTAAATAATAATAAAACTTATTAAGTACATCTCAGAGACATAAAATTAAAATTAAACTTTATTTATTTTACAACGATTAAGAAACAAGTTAACAACTTATATAAATCTTGCTCGTTGGCACAGATCTTGGCGTAAGGGTGCCGTTTGTGTGGGAGGAAACCGGGTTACCCGGAGAGAACCCACGAATCCACTTTGGTGACAGCCTCCACCATCTCACGATCTACACCAGGAATCTAACCCGGGTCGCATTGGCGAGAAGCGAGCGCGCTACCTCCCCCCTCCCACCCCCGAGACATAGACTACTTTCAAAACATAGTCTATGTTTCGGCAAATATCAACACCTAGACCATTTCACAAACAAAGATTTTTCGTAACTTTTACTCAGATAGACTATCACTAAATTTCAATATGCAGATGAATAGTTGTATCCGGGGATGAGAAATATCATCTACTTAACTATTTCCAAATTCAGGCTATCCGTACCGGTATTTGGAAATCCTGGCGTTTAAGGTTTCGGAAAATCCTTAAAGAAATTCGTAAATGATCTTTTGGAACATGACCTGCAGTTCTATGAAAATTGCATACAACTCTACAGAGACGATACTTCGCAAGTACCGAAATCAACTTGTCAAAAATAAGTGCCGGATTTAGGGGGAGCAGAGGGGTCGCTCGTCCCACCCCTTGCAGTGACCAAAACTTTTACCGAAACCCTGTATTTGGGCCCATTTTCTGTTAAAATTGACAAATTTCGTCCCTCGAATCCCCGCTCCCCCCCCCCCCCCCTTGCAAAGGAGGCGCTGGACCCGTCAATTGGATAAAAAACGAACATCAATTCACTGCATTACTTCCCTGGTGTATGCAATGTTGATTAATTTGCTTCCATCAACATGCACGTGTATCAAATTATCAATAGTCTTACGGATGATAGAGTTAAACAGCCGACATAAATCCAGTAAATTTATTGCGTAATATGGACGACAGTTTCTGGAATGTGGCTTTTACTTTTGCCAAGGATAGCTTGCTGAGATATTATTGACCACAGGTGATAACCTGGTTTCACACCTGTTACAATCCATTTTCTGTTAGTACAAGCTACCATTCGTCATAGGGACATGGATCGAAGTAACAATAATGGGAATAATCAGAGATAATAATTTAATTTTAATAGATCAGTACTAAACAGTCAACCATTCATAAAAACCTCGCATTATAAGCGATAAGATTGAATCCATCTCCGTTTGCTTTAGGTTTGTAAAGTAATGTTACTAAGGCAACCCATGGCAAATAGTCTGTATTTAAGTTATAATCGCTGTCAAAGCCGCAAATACAAATCTAAAAAAAAAAAAAAAAATACCAAAAAAAAAAAAAAAAACCAAAAAGCAAAAAAAAAAAAAAAAAAAAAAAAAAAACCACTAGGTAGTATTAGCTGACGCAAAGACTTGTAAACTTGTTTAAAGTCCTTTACTTATGATACGTACGAGACTAGGCTGATGATAGCCAGATTCGGTACTTTAATGGTGGATGGTCACGTGATCTAAAGATGGCCGCGTCCGTGTATAATGCGATAGAATGACAGAAGCTGAAAGAGATGTCATTGACATTAGCAAACTTCTGTCCAACTAAAACGTTAACATGGAAATTAGTCTGCCACAAAATCTTATTTATAGTGCATTGGAAACATCAGGGATATTCATGTCCCTGGAAACAATCAAAGCAGAAATCAGCAAAAATGCACATACAACATACACTGATTAGGAGGGTTGAGACACTTCTTTTTAACATCCCCTCCCCTCATGTATTTTAACCTTTTAATAAATTGTGCTAGAATCATGAAAATGCTGATGAGCGAGGCATAGTACTAAAAAAAGAAGAAAACAGACTCTGTTACAGAGATCGACTGTCTCGGATTTTTAGAGACTTAACAAATTAGAGAGAGTGAATTCAGTGCTAATCTAATTTCAATACACTGACAATTTATGTCTATTAAGTTTAAATTTTTACATCCATCAACTGAGAAAGTCCTGGGCTCTGCTAGGCACGTCTAGGCTTAAAATTCTGCTCTAGGCTTAAACTAGTATGACCGCACGATACGGCTGTTCAAGTTACATACATCCCCCATTTTCTTAAGGATTTTCCCGGCTGCTCTACTTGAGAAATGAATGCGTGCAAATGATTTGCTATATTACTGTTGAATCTATGTGTGTTATGGACTGTTTAATTAAATATTTTCTGTTGGTATGTACTTCGTTTATATCGCCACGATATACGCCTGTACGCGGTACAACCGAACTCGCATTGGAATTTTTTTTAACGCGCCAGCTAAAACTATGAATCGTAATCGGAAATGGGAATTCCGGAGTCGACATTTTGCTTGGTGTTCCAGGCTACACTGCTCTGATCATTTCAAACAGTGGCGGTATATGCCTTGTACATTTAAGTAATTCTATGTACAGCCTTGTACATGTTCCACGGGTGTTTGTGCCACGGGTATTTGAAGTTCTATAAGTCCACAACAAACATTCTTTGGTGTTCACCCCTATAGGGGCATAATAGATGGTTGCTGTGGACTCATAGAGCTTTAAATATCCAAGGATTTGGGCTATCTAATAGCTTATTTTGTAGAGCGCTGAACTACAAATCCAGAAGTTTTGAATTCGATTCAGATACATTTTTTCTTGAATGTGAGGAAATGTTACTGCTTTTAGCTCGAAAGAAATTTCTCATTCTGTCAGATGATCAGATATGTTCAGATATTGACCTATCTTGGTTGTCATGTTTTTTTTTTTTTTTTTTTTTTTTTTTTTTTTTTTAATCTGGTACTGATTTGTTCATTTTTCTCATTCATGATCCATTCTCTACCCAGATTTCCGTGCGCTAAAGTGAGAGTAAGGAGCGATAACTCTGGGTAGAGAATGCAGGTTCACGAACGAGTGAGTGAGGCCTCATTGGACTGTTATTCCCAGCAAGCACACACTTGAAATATCATCAGGCCACAAGAGAATGAGAACATTCACCAAGTTAACTTTGACATAACATAGATTTGGGAATCTCCATAATGACCAATTATTATATACATATTCAATCATTTACACAAGAAATAACACATCTCGCTTACCGGGACATTCGGTCTCGTTTTTTATATGCTCATCTTTAGACTGGTCCGTCCGGCGTCCTTCTCTTGTCCGTCCGACATTGGTTCTCTATAGTTTGTCGGGGCCAAAACTTTTTACCCCTTGCATGGATTTGAATAATATTTCACAGAATTGTTACCCAGGACCCAAGAATGTGTTTAGACCTTAAACCACGGTCATATCTGCCAGGTCAAGGTCACAATGCATTTGACGGTTAAATCATTGTCTGGGCCATAACTTTGTAATCCTTGCACGGATTTGAATAATATTTCAATGTATAGTTGTGCAGGACCTAAGGATGTGTCATGACTTTGAACCCATATCTGCAAAGTCAATGTCACAATGCATATGATAAATCTTTGTCCACGGCATTACTCTTTACCCCTCGCATGGATTTAAATCATATTTTACAGAATTGTTGCACTGCAGGCATTTTCAAAAAGAATCGCAAGTTTTTCCATAAGTTTTTTACGTACTGATGTCCTAATGACCAAGGGATATTTGTTTTTGTAAGTACGTAAAAGAAATTACGTATGATTCTATGTGGAAATGTCTGCAGGGTCCAAGGGTGTGTCAAGATTCGAACCAAAGTCATATCTGCAAGGTCAAGGTGACAACTTTTTATATCAGTGAAATTGTTGTCCGGGCCATAACTTTTTATACCCTTTGCATGGATTAGAATAATATTTCACAGAATTGTTGCTCAGGTCCCACGGGTAAGTCATGACATTGAACCGAGGTCATATCTGCAAGGTCAAAGTCACAGTGCTTATGTTTTCCGCTTCAATTTAAGAAACGATCGTATAATGCAACGTTAGGCACTTGTTTTACTGTTTCATCCAATAGACAGGACACCGAAGTGCCCACGAGCTCTGAACATCTCGGTCATGTGCCGAGTATATCTCATCCACTGAACAACACTAATATTTTCATACCTTATTTAAACAACAAGCTCCAGCTATTTCTTAACCTATTCCTGACAACATATGTTGTGCGAATCGATTGAACTATTGAATCCTCACTGTCAAAAGTGGATGCTTACGTCATCATTTCTCCAATCATCAAACATATTAATGATACATAAGATAAAGAGATCTTGACTGTGTACCGAGCCGTATTGGGTAACAGTACAATGTTTCTTTAGATACTGAAAGACGTTGGCCTATGGTAGTGATTGAAAGGACCTGTTAGATTCGAGTTTCTTACATAAGATGTCTAATAGTTATGTACTTTCCTTGTGACTAGGGTTCTAGGGTGCTTGGTAATTCCGCGTTTTCCACTTTGTGCCATTGACATACGAGTTACTCTTTCAAAATCTTTGTTTAATTTCATGTGAAAGGCATGTTCTCTCCTTCTCTGTTTCTCAGTGTCTAACCGTAGTTCCCTATATCCAAAATTTATTTTTATCATTGTTCTACTAATTCAAAACAGGCATTGTCAACATGAAATCAAAGCATCCACTGTTTTTTGGATATTCATTTTTAGATATCCACAACGGCATATCATATCACAACATACAAAGCATTCATATTTTTAATTATTCAAGCAATAAAACAGGATTAGGAAGTAGGATATATACAAAGACAACGTCTGGATAAAGTTACCAACGCATTCAGTTGATGCACTGAACATCATCACGATTTCAGATGAGAGAAATCAAGTTCCTGTTCTCATTCATTGGTCAGTTAAGACATTAGGTAAAACATATCCTAGATTGACACATAGTTATAAGCAGCGTATCATACGTTTATAGGAAAAGGTTGCTTCACATCATGTCGTCGTAAGTATTGTTGTTTTAACAAATTAATCGTTTACCTATATATATTATTTGACAAAGTTACGAGGGAGGTGAATCTTGTGTTATGATATGATTCTGAATATCTAAACCAACTTTGTGTTTCAAGTTTTACGTGGCACCTAACAACTCGCTGTAGTTATATTTGTCTTTGTTATCTGTTTAATATTAATGATGATGGTGATGATGATGATGATGATGATACATCTGACTAAGATTACAAAACTTGCCATGGACATTCAGAGCAAAAAGGATTTGATCAAATAATTGATTGATTATTGTATTATGTCAATCCACGATTATTTCACGGGTATGGTACCGACATGCATTGCATAAAAATTTATACTTTTGCAACAGATCCTCCTGAAGCAGTGAAGAATCTGTTTTTTTTTACTTGCCATGTCTACCGTGACACGGAATCTCGATATTTTTTTTACTGTTTCACCCCAAAGACAGGAAACCGGTGTATCCATAACGGAAGTCGGATCCATGACCATTCGGTGAGAAGCCGAGCACACCATCCACTGAGCTACATCGGTTTGCACATTATCTGCATATTATATCTGAGAATAAATGAGATAACGCGCATCTTGTTTCATGGAGAAAACGTTTCCGTTTTTCAAATATATCTAAAAAATTCCAGCCGATTTTCACCATTTTCTTATTCCCATGTCAGATTTCAGTAACATATTAGATACCACTATATTTAATAAAACCGGAATTATGTAACATTTTCTTTGATACAATAATCTTGATTTTTGTTTCTAAAGCTTGGTACTTTGCCCATCCGAATGACTTCCTTGAACACATTTTAGTAACATAAAAATGAATAATATCATAGTAAAAATAAAATGCCGCAAAGAATCCAAATATGAGCTTGCTGCGGAGTTTTCAGATAAGTGAAAGGTTTGGATTTTTTCCTCCGAAATTGCTTCTTACTGACATTTCCAAGTTATGCTCCTTCCCTTTAATTAACGCAGCTACTCCGGTGAATGTTTTACAAGGGGCAATGCATTAGTTTCGTTTTAGATTTCATTTTTCTGTAATATAATACTAAAGTTTGCTACATAACATTTAAAACATTATACACATGGTTAATATGCAAAACGAATTTTTTTTTCTATCCAGAAGATAATTGGATATTTTCTCCTGACACTAATCGCGAATAAAAGTGAACTAAAGTGACTAAATGGATAAGTATAGGTTATCAAACATTATCATAGATAATGTATATCTCTAGATTAAGCCCATCAGATGTACCGACAGCACATCACCGGTTTGATCGCCTGTATATAAACATCAGGGAATATAATGGTAGGCGTGGACAGACATGTTCTACACAGAATTTTTTCATAACCAAATAAGAGACCCTTACTCTTCCATGACTCCTGCCCTCACCTCTTATTTCATTCATCATCCCCATGCAGTTGAAGATGGAGTATACAATGTCAGGTACACACGTCTGACCGCTTGTTTTAGTTTCTAAGGTTTAACTTTAGAATGCCCAAAAAGAAACAGATGATATTTGGATGTATGTAGAAATAATAAAACTGATGGCCAATTTTTGAATTTCAGTTACATTCGATCATTTCTGAGAGAGTTGTAGCAATGTTTGTAGCATAAAATGATACTGTGTTCTGAAGTTTGAATATCAAAAATCTAGGTCAATGCCGATTTTACTTTGGATGATTTGGTGGATGCACATGTCTTTCCATATTGCTACAATGACAGTAATTTAAGACTATTACCTGAATAAACAATGAGCCATGTGTCTAGTGACAATGAATATATTTACCTTAAGGTATGTACTTCGGTAATAAAATATCAAAGTTAGATTTTTATCAATTTCTATCATTTCCACCATTATTCCGTGACATGACGACTTTGGATTTCCAATTGTAAATTTTCCCTTTTGGAAAGCTATAGGTCAAACATGGCAAACATTTCTCCCATATTGTCTCATGTTAAATAGGCCAAATTCAGTACACGATTAAACAACTTCCTACATTTTAGATGAGTATAATACACCTTCCAATATGCTAACTAGTCCTCCTCTGCCCAAATTTCATTATTTTGCCATCCACCTTAACTTTCAGACGATAAGAAATTTTACAATATTACATTATAACGTCACATATACAGTATGTATTAGAAGATTTCGTTTTTAATGGGAGCTATTCGATCAAACTCGAAATTTTGTTGGTTTTACATATCATAAACATGTAACTTAACCGATGCTCAATCATCTTGTTTTTCAGATTTGTCGGACCTTTGATAATCATTATATCAGGTGGAGTTTTCATCATCGTATGTATACTGCTTATATGTCGCATTACAAGAGTTTGGACGGATAAAAAGAAACCATCTTGGGCTACTGGACGACAATTTAACACTGGTATTACTATGATATCAGTTACAGGTATATCATTAATTCATTCATCCATTATTTTGATGATGATAAAGATTATGTACATTATTTCAAAACCAAGGACTATCTCTGTCCTAAAATTTGTTTTTGGGGTTTTTTTGCTATTCAAACAAAGACATTTGCATTATTACTTTTCTTGGGTTATTACTTTTGCGACGGGTGTTGCATGCAACCAGGGGACGCTTACTCCTCCAGGACACCTGGTCTCACCTGGGTTTTATTGGGGTTAGCATTTGTCTGAATATAACACTATACGCGATATTGTCCTTTTATTCCATGGACAATGAGATATGGTTTGCCCGTCGGCACTTCTTCGCTTTCTTACTTCTCTAAGAAAATTGCTAAGATACCGAGCGATGGTCGATAAAGAAGATCCATTCAGCTAAACAAAGTAGAGATATAGACTACCACAGAAACATTGGAAGAATCAGAGTTTGCATCTGGTGCCATGGCAAAGTAAGCATCCCCACTGACCTATTACACCCGCCGTGATTCCATACTATTATTTGAACTAGTAATCATATGAGATACCGTAGTCACAATCGGTAAAGAGTCATGATTAGTAAAACTGTGTGATATTACATTATCACAGTACAAACAGTCCTTAAGAAAGGATTAAGGAAGTCAGTATTGTCAGACAATAATTTCTGATAAGCGCAAAGAAGGTCTTTATAGCGATCGTAAAATTTGCGGAATGTAGTGGTTTTTCGGTTTCTTTTGATGTTTACTCAGTAGCCTTAAACGTAAAATACGAAAGTAACTGATGTCACATGACTGTGGCACTAACATCAATGTACCACAGTGGACATTTACGGACCCATGAAATTCAGATTTGAGACCAAGTGCTCGGGAGGAGTCAACGTCTCCTGTTTGGCAAGCCACATCCGCCCTGAATGCTCTTAAATACAGACGAAAAAAAATATCATTCAGCACTGTATATATACATGAATATGAAAAAACACTGTAGAAAGTGTTACTGCCGAAAAACATCAGCAAAAGGGGTATAATAACACTTAAGTCAAACCCTTCGCGGGGAACTTTTTTAAGAGTTCAACACTACAAAGGGAGTAAGTGTGACGTTAATGTAAATTACGAAAGTAACTGATGTCACATGACTGTGACACTAACAACAATGTACCACAGTGGACCTTAACGGACTCCTGGAATTCAGAGCTGAAACCAGGTGCCCGGGAGAACCGTAATCTGAGGAAGCTTTAGCATATCTAATCAGTTGACACATATAGACATCATACGTACGTGGTAAAAGAATATTACTACACGCTAATTAAAAGTTATCAATGGGAAAACTGAAATCTTCACGTTTATGACTAGTACAAATGTTTTATATCCCAATTTAGTTCACTTCGTGGATTTTCTCCGGGTACTCCGGTTTCCTCCCACACAAACGACCTCCTTACGGCAAGATCTGTGCCAACGAGCAAGATTTATATAAGTTGTTAACTTGTTTCTTAATCGTTGTAAAATAAATGTGCATTTCGTATACTAATACGTAATGTAAAATACGAGAGTAACTACTGTCCGCGCCACTCACTCTGGAAACCAGAAAATCTGGATTTTCAGTTATTCATCTTCAGAACAATTTCAAAAAGGCAAAACCATACGGTTGATCTTGTTTAGTCGTAACTTTTGGTGTATGCTAGATGTTTTTATGAAGAAGCATTCATATTTTATAGAAAAAAAATTCAATTTTAGATAGGACGATTTCCATGTAAAATTTTGACGTGACGTCGCTAAGTTTCCCATAGACTCAATGTTAAACATCGGCGACGTCACGTCAAAATTAACATAGAAAACGCCCTACCGTGAAGTGCAGTCCTAACATAACATTATGTTCACGTCGCGTTAACGTGAAGTTTGCTTTCCTCGTGCGCTCAGGACTGCTGAGCACACGCGTTTGCGTTAACGCAGATTTCCACGTGAACTTAATATCGAGACCGCGTGAACGCGCTTGACTGCCGCGTTAACGCGCTTGACTGCCGCGTGAACGTGCTTGACAGCCACGTTCGCTTGCTTACAACTTATAACTTGTATTAACATGTTCATATAGAAGAATTTGAAGGAAAATATATATATATATATATATATTTATATATATATATATATATATATATATATATATATATATATATATATATATATATATATATATATATATATATATATATATATATATATATATATATATATATATATATATATTTATTGTATATAACTATTAAAACATATAAATAAAATATTTAGAATTAAATAAAACCCTTCCGAGTTAAGGGATATTTTTATAAACATTGAACAGAATTTCCGAACAATGACTTTAATTAAATTCTTACTTTAGGAAAATAATAATAATAATAATAATAATAATAATAATAATAATAATAATAATAATAATAATAATAATTAGAATAATTATGAAATTAAAATCAATAAAGATAATAATAATGATGATATCTACTAAATTTATAAATAAGAAAATAGCTTTAACAAAATTAATAATAATAAATACATAAATAAGAAACACGTGTAAATACATAAATAAGTTATAAATGAATCAACAAATAAGAAATAGATACATAAATAAATTAATTAAAAATAAATAAATAAATGAAATTAGAAAGTAATCATGCTAGTATAAACTTACGAAGTTTTTTTTTTCATAAATACCTTATTGCATGTCTACGCGATAATTCCCTTTGCTATATTACATATGAAATCCTTAATGCAGGGTGTCATTTTAAAATAACATTTAATACACGTTTTTACAGCAACATTCGCGGTAATTTAATTAGATCCATTTTATTTTCTCCGTCCGCACTGCATAGAGAATTACAAATATAGACATGTGAACGTGCGACGGACCGAGCGCACGCGGGAATAAATCGCGTTAACGCGAATTCCCTCCCGCGTTAACGCGGGGAGCGCACGCGCGTCCGGTCGAGCAGTCCTGGCACGTGTGCTAAAGCAGTCCTCGCGACTGCTTTTCGCGTCAACGTGAATGTTATGTTAGGACTGCACCCATCTGTATCTGAGATGATTTTTTCCCTATAACATATAACATACACCAAAAGTTACGACTAAACAAGATCTGTCGATTGATATTAATTTTGTAAAACTATTTATAAGATAAATAAGTGAAAATCCAGATTTTTCTGTTTACAAAGTGAGTGGCGCGGACAGTAGTGTCACATGACTATGGTACCAAAAACAATGTACCACAGTGGACATTCACGGACCCCTAAAATTCAGACGTGAGACCAGGTGCCCGGGAGATGTTAGCGTCTCCTGTTAGGCCAGATACACTCGCCGTTAATGCCCTTATATACAAACGAAACAAATATTATTCAGCACTCTATATATACATGAATGTGAACAAACACTGTGTAGAAAGTGCCACTGCCACATAACATCAACATGAAGGGTATAATAACAGTAACATAAATCAAAGATTCATGATCAACATAAAAGTAGCGTTTAAGTTTAAATTTTGTACATTATTTTAATCTAAAACTCATCTACATTTCCTTAACAGAAATTATATGTAATAAATATTTCAACACTTGGTGTTAAATATTTATTGTTTTAAGATATAAGGGTAATATTATATATATGAACATTTAATTCTGCACATTAGATCTGTATGTGCCACATTTTCATTAGGTTATACTGAAAATGGTGAAGCATGTAACAGAAATACTCAAAGCCCCGTGATGATACGTCTACCAAGTTATTCCGATTCATTCAACAATTTGACACGTTTGTCTCCACCATCATACGAAGACTCGATTAAATGTTTTCATACCGTCAGTGAATCAAACACAGCTGTATATTGAATTTTAATTACGATTTCAAAGATTGAGCGGGAATTAGTGGAGATCACTTCTGTTGCTGGCTACATACTTTAGAGGCGAGTCTACAGTGGACTGAAATATTCAGTACGTTGTTAACATCATTTGAAATGATGTAATTACTACAAACATTAAAGAAATGGAATTCAGATATAATTGAGTTGCGCATATTTTAATATGGGAGCACGAACAGTTATGGATCATTAATACATATATATATATATATATATATATAATTACTTTAACATATGTTCTCCTGTAATATGATATCAAGGAACATTGTATGTTTTTTGAAGTATTGAAAATATAAGCCAAAGTTAGACTTTCAGTATTATCTACCATTATTCTGGGCATCTCATCATCTAGAAATCTTGGAAATTAAGATTCTTGGAAATTCTATAGTGCGTGGTAGTATAAAAATATTTTGTATATAAGTTTAGATACTTTTGACAATTTTTACCAGAGTTACAGTTCTTTGTATCAAAAGAAGAAAGTAAAGTACACAGAGAAAGGACAAAATCTTAAAACGATAAAGGAGACTAAATAAAAAACCTAAATATAGAATGCCACCCAGGATAGATTTTATCAGATTTTATTTCATCATTAATAGATGCACCGACTTTATTTGAACAAGAAAACATAAATACGGAAAACATTCCGCAGTGTTTCACTTACCTTTCAATTCGTATTAATGACATACTTATCATATATGCAGTGTTGAGTTCCCACAGATGGTATCATACAAGATATGTTCAGCATAGATATAACAAAGTATTTACACTAGACCTACGTTCTAAACTAGGAAGTTAAATTGTGCAAAATAGGATAAATCACATTCAGAACCACACAAAATATCCGATTACATTTTTACATTTTTAGATTTACAGCTTTTAATTTTTTAGATTGAAAGGTTTACAGATTTTAATCTTTTAGATTAAAAATTTTACCTGTAAATATTTACGCCCTGGCGTGTGTGTTACATCATGGCTTTTACATGGTGCGAAATACTCGGATTTGATGGAGACACTTTAGAAAAAAAGAAGAAGAAATGCAGGTGCATTTTATGCTCTTTTGACTATATATATATAACTGCAACTTTCTTCTCCAGGAGATTCAAACCGATTACCTATACACGCATGTTGTTGATTTACAATGTATAATTTTTGAAAAAAATCAATTGCAATTCATTTAATGTAGAGCTACATCACAAATATATTGGCAGTGTTCCTGCAAATGGTTTAACTTATAGTCAAATGTCATTATCATTTCAAAAATACATGTGTTCAGGGGAAACATTCACAGACACCTCGATGTAAGGATCAGGGATATGCTACAGGCATGTAATTTTATTACTCAGCTTTGTAATCAAAATAAATCATAAGAAACAATCGTAATAATTCTTCTGTTGTTATTGTAAGAAACTTTGAACATACCATGCACTATGTCAGTATGTGTTCATATATATGATAATTATTAATGTAAAGATGATGTATAAATCCAAACCATAAGCCCGAAAATCATGAAACCAGAGGACATACAAATCAGTGAAAATGAAAACCGGGTGGAAAATAACAAAATATGTCTTTTTGAAGAGCATGTGTGAACCCCTATGATGGAGTGAAATCAGGTGCCCGGGGGAGTGAGCATCACCTGCTTGCTAGTAACACCCGTCACATACACCCAGTAGAAAGAGTCAAATCATGTAAATTCCATATATATTTATATATGGAGAAGTCGAAGTAGGTAACCATCTAGTATTGAAGGGAAATCATTTCATGAATTAAATAATCCTATTTGTTGTCGACCAATATAAATTGATCATATCTTTATTTGATATATTTTCGTAACTGATAAATAACTATTGGAGAAACTTTATTTGAATCAGGTCTTATATGCTAGCTAATAACTAGAATTCAAGAAATAATTGAGTATTTCCTTGTCTTAGTTTAACAGAAATATTCTTTTGATATTCCTGTGATAAACTTTTTAAATCAGTGAACCTCCCATTCCTGAGCTCAAGTTTATTTAAAATATGAGTGAAGAGAAAGGTCCAACATTTCAGGAATTGGCAAAAGATTCAATTGAATCGGCCTTTCATGAAGAGAAAGATCTTTCAAGAAAAGTAAACATGTTTTCTCAAATGTGGATCCTTAATTAATCAAATGTGGATTAATCAAATGTGGATCCTTAAAAATTCAAAAGAGTTGTTAGAAAATCTAAAAGTTTTACTAAAATTCACTCTATCAGGTCTTTTGACTTTTCAACTCTTTACACAACGATCCCTCATCAGAAATTAAAAGATAGATTAGCGGAAATTATTCAAAATGCATTTACTAGTAAAAACGGAAGCCGCAAATTCAAATATATAGTAATAGGCCACGATAAAACTTACTTTGTTAGGGAAAATTCTGATTCCAAAAATAAATACACTGAAACAGCTGTCATCCAGATGTAAAGATGATGGATAAATCCAAACCACAAGTCCAAAAATCATGAAACCATAGGACATACAAAATTAGCGAAAATGAAAAACAAATGGAAAATAACAAAATATGTCTACTTGAAGAGCATATGTGAACCCCTGTGATGGAGTGAGATCAGGTGCCCGGGGAGAGTGAGCATCTCCTGCTTGCTAGCAACACCCGTCACATATACCCCGTAGAAAGAGTCAAATCGTGTGAATTCCATATGTATTTATATATGGAGAAGTCGAAGTAGGTAACCTTCTAGTATAGAAGGTGTCAAATCTGTGTAAAGTGATCGGAATCGGTCTCAGTCCAGAATATCATTTAAAAGTCTGGATAACGAGATATCATATGGAGTAATAAGAGTCTCGTAACGACCGTAGAACTTCCTCAGTGACGATGCTAGTCTTGCACATATATAACCCTGGTTGAGCAGCTTAACTGAAAGTAGCCCTCAGAACAAAGTCATTGTAATTTGAACATGCTCTGGAATAACGTATTAACTGAGATATGAATACGCCGTATGCGGGCGATGATGGAATGTTGCTACTTATGAAAGGAAAGTTTGTGATAGCGAAATTGAAATCGTCACGTTTGTCATAGAGTGAGGTGTTCAATTGACCATTAATGTCGAAAGACAACAGATGTTGAACTTTCTTATCGATAACATTTTTGTGGTGTTTGGAGGTAAGGTTTTTCAACAAATTGTCGGCATTCCAATGGGCACTAACTGTGCTCCGCTTCTGGCTGACATATTCCTTTACTCATACGAAGCTGAATTCATTCAGTCTTTCCTTTCGCAAGGAAAAAAACAATTGGCTCTTGACCTCAATTTTACTTACAGATATATAGATGACTTGCTTTCAATTAATAATCCTTCATTCGCGGATTACCTTAGCATCATCTATCCAAGTGAACTTGAGGTCAAAGAAACCACAGAAAGTAGTAATTCTACTTCGTATTTAGATATTATGTTGTCTTTCGACATTAATGGTCAATTGAACACCTCACTCTATGACAAACGTGACGATTTCAATTTCGCTATCACAAACTTTCCTTTCATAAGTAGCAGCATTCCATTATCGCCCGCATACGGCGTATTCATATCTCAGTTAATACGTTATTCCAGAGCATGTTCAAATTACAATGTCTTTGTTCTGAGGGCTAGGCGACTTTCAGTTAAGCTGCTCAACCAGGGTTATATATGTGCTAGACTAGCAACGTCACTGAGGAAATTCTATGGTCGTTACGAGACTCTTATTACTCCATATGATATCTCGTTATCCAGACTTTTAAATTATTTTCTGGACTGAGACCGATTCCGATCATTTTACACAGATTTGACAACTTCCATACTAGAAGTTTACCTACTTCGACTTCTCCATATATAAATACATATGAAATTTACACGATTTGACTCTTTCTACTGGGTATATGTGACGGGTGTTGCTAGCAAGCAGGAGATGCTCATTCTCCCCGGGCACCTGATCTCACTCCATCATAGGGGTTCACATATGCTCTTCAAGTAGACATATTTTGTTATTTTCCATTTGTTTTTCATTTTCACTGATTTTGTATATCCTCTGGTTTTATGATTTTTGGACTTGTGGTTTGGATGTATCCATCATCTTTACATTCTTTAAATAAATGAATAGAATTAACGTTTATTCAAAATATGTATCTAGGAACCACAACTATAATATTCGCATAAACAGAATTGATTATGTTGACAGGAATTTTATGTGACTAAAGAGGATACATATTTCTACAAGAGATATGATTTGATGTTGATTTGATGCAAATAATCAATTTATTGTACAAGTAGCTCTACTGGTCGAGACTATTCGAGCTTAAACGATATCCTGTCGCCTGTCTGTCAGGCAGTGTGGTCGTCAGTCTATTAACAATTCTTGTTATCATCCAGTTGTGCATCCCTCACTTTGACGGAGATCCTCCGGACAGGGGCCAAGAAATGGGCGTGGCTACATTTCCTACTTTAAATTATTATTGTCTATTTTCCAGGACTGTTTGTCTCAGAGACTTGATTATGGTGTTTATGTGTCAAACCTTTAACGTTGTCCATAACTGGTCAGCTACTACGATTAGGACTTTCGTAATTCACATGTGTGTTCATTCTGGCTAGACGTTTATGTCGGTACTAAAAGTTTTGACCCTGCGATCTACCTTGAAGATTGATCCATTTTTCAAAAAGTTTAATTTTGACCATAACTGATTACTGGGGTTTATGCGCTTTCATATTTCACATTAGTGTTCACTAATTAGACTTTTCTATCTTCTATCCGTTTCAAGATTTTTTGGCCGTCTGACATTGACCTTGAATTTAAAATATATGCTTTCTTTCCGAAAATACCCTGCCGCTTTGTTGTTTCACATCTCGTCCACGATAAATTGTCTTAGAGACTTAGTTTTGGTGTCAATATTCTGTAGATGATCCTTTTACGTAGAGATTAAATCAATGTAAATTTTGTTATCGCATATCCTGAAAGATTGCTTCAGAAATTTTGTTATAGTATTAATATATTAATCCAAATGACCGGATGTGCTCGGTATCCTTCCTATAGGGCACAGAAAAGGATATTGTCTCTTTATTACTCTATGCAGTCTACTGTTTAATAGGATAATCCAGAAGAGCTCCAATCTAGACAGTGACTTGTAGTAAATAAATATTACCTGGGTCTAATTGTTCGAAACTTTAACTAATTGCTAAATTTCATCTGACTATATCTTTGAAATAAGAATACTATAAATCATTGACTGTGTACTGATTAATAGCATATGAAAGCAGTATTATAATATAATTCAGAAATTTATACAGACATTTTATAGATTAAATTAATTGTCCCTCAAACTTTAACCATTAGTTAGCTTAACCACTGGTTAAAGTTTGGAACAACTGACAACTGAACTAACCATCTTGTTTGAATAGCTCGAAGTACATAAATGGTTGTGCGTTATGTGTAAATTACATTTCACTGCTTCCATGGATTTGGATTAGTATATGTCGCATATTAGTTAAATTAGTCATTGAATTTTAAATGTGCTGAAGTTAGGAAGGGGGTGTGGCTCAGTGGATAAAGTGCTGGGCTTGGGACCGAGAGGTTCCGGGTTCGACTTCCACCATGGAAAACTGGTGCTCTGTCTTTTGGATGAGACAGTAAAAACTTAGATCACGTGTCACTTTACGCGTGGCATGTAACCGAACTGGGCCACCTTTAGTGGTGTAGACTACTATGTCTAATACGACGACGACGACGGCGACTACTACTATTACTACTACTACTACTACTACTACTACTACTACTACTACTACTACTACTACTAGGCCTACTACTACTACTACTACTACTACTACTACTACTACTACTACTACTACTACTTCAATTTATTCTTGTGAACCGCACTTGACAAGACATGCCATGTAAATAATCTGTGAGAACAATTTTGACTATTCATGTATTTTGTACTTTCTCTGTCCGTCCCTCTGTAGGTTTCTTTCCCTATCCGCCTGTCTCTCTTTTATTTTTGCATTTATTGCATAGTTCAATTTGTCAACAACTTAACTTGCATGTAATTTTTTCAAGCAAAAGTAACCCAAAAATAACATACCACAACGCGAAATTAAAAACATTCCTGTACTTAATTATATAAGAAATCAAACAGGAAGATGATAAAAGTGTAAAAAAAAATATAGACCACACAACGCTCAGATAGAGTTACTGTCGCATTACTGCTTTGTTAAAGGAGACACATATGACTTCCTGTTTTCATGTATTGGTTAGTTAGGACGCGATATGACTAAAGCGAAAATATATTTTGCCACGTATTCATAATCACGGCGTTGTACATTTTAAAGGAAAGATTGTATAACATTAAATCATGATAAGAAGACAAATGGCGGTATTAAAATTATCAGAATATATCTACGGATATAAATTTTGTGTACCATATGCGCATTTCGACACAATAAGGCCAAAACCAAGGGCATCTAAAGTGTATATACTTGAAAATGAAAAGCAAACTAATTTCAAAATTTGCTTCAAATTCAGGTTTCCAAAACCAATCTATGAACAGAGTTGTGGAGACACTCATTACGTTAAGAATAATTGACAAACTTCCTTCACAGTGAATTGGAAACATATATTTCGGGTCGATAGGGAAGCATTCAAAACAGGGTTTGTGATTACCCTCGCGATCAAAATACATTTACTCTATATATCACAGTGGAAAATAATATTTTATGAAAGACAGAATCATGTTAAATATCTTTTACTTGCTAATATATTTCCTAAAATATTCCAATCTGGCCATAAAATAGCCCATAAAATGGTGTAGATTGTGTGAAAAGAACCTAATGAATCTTATGGTGTTTACAAATACGACTTGATAAGGTAGACATGTTGTTTGTACATTTGGTAGGCTTTAGTTAGAGATATACAATTTTTATCAAAATATTTGATAACACATTTTATTCATTCATCATAATCTAATGCTAGTGTTTTGTCTAAAGCAACTAGCATGACATAACACCATGCCCTTTTTATACAACGCCATAACCATATCGTTGCCCCATGCCCTTATTTGCCCCAATTGTATTGCTATATGACTGCTTCCTTCTTTTTGGGGGTATAACTCCATCTATCGAAAAATTACTGAATTTATCATTTTATTTTTTTCCTTCAATTTACGTCAGAAGTGAGTTTCATTAGGATTTATTTATTTCAAACACAAAAAAGAAGCGTGAAAAGTGTAATAACGCGACATCATACGGATTTTTTCTATTCAAAAATTTTCACACATATTTAATCATTATGACAAAATTACAAAAATCTTACACTCCTTTCACACGAAATATAATAAACCCCACTTTGCAAAGAAGTCATCTGGTTTTCTTTTACTTACATAAGTATTTTGCTGTAATTTTAATTTATTAATTCCTTTTTAGCCATTAAAAGAAGGTATATTTCCTTTACTTCTTTGACGGAATATATATGAATTAATTACACATAATAGAATATTTAGTTTGTCATTTTTTTACCAAATATAATGTGAAATAAAGATACATAAAAAGAAGTATCACAAATATTATTTATATAAGTGCAAAATGTATATCGGTTTGAAGTTACTATACCCATCTTGTACAACAAAGTGTTTGCTCCAGGTATTCTATGCGATACTGTAGCCATCTTAATTTAATATCAATTACTCGTGCAATGGATTTATATTTTAGTATCCACCAATGACTGCTATGCTGAAAATTCAGTTCCACTGATCATCTCTCTTCTGTTTTTGGTGTTTAAATAAAAAGGAAAAGATATATGGCCAAATCAGCCTTTGAATCAAAACTGTTAGTGTGTCAATATCGATATTATTGTTATGCATGGAACTTTTATGCTCTGCACAATACCATAATAAATTGTAAATGGAGGGTTGAACATGAACTTCTCACAGAAATCATTGTACGAGAACACCAAACTGAATGAGCAAGGAACTCGTCACATTCAACGATGTTACGTAGATCATGTAGTACAGTGAAAACAGTGCTCCAAAAATGATCAGCTGTATGCAGCAAAGTTTACAAATGTTCGTTCCCAAATGTAATGATTGCTTCGCGAAGATCTGAAATATACCGCCGAGAAGTGAACACCAACAAACATTTGAAGTATTTAATATTTTTCGAACCTATGTGATTTTAAGACCCATGATAAACGATCTGATACAAACCATGTTCAATCCTCCGTATTGTAGTAACTAAACAGCAAGTGTTTTTGCTATTCTATCTCGTTTATTTCCCCATATAAATCTAAAAAAATCGACACTTTATACTTTATTTTGGTTTCAAGGGGATCAGGCAGACTCTGGAGTAAATGTGTTAATTTGTGGGAGGAGAATAGTTTTAACCACAGCAATTTTTCCGGGCGTTGATATAAGTCATTAGTCCAGTGCTCAGGTATAATACATATTTCATTAACCTTTTTGTCAATATTAAGGTCAATCATATCTACCAAACTAGAAGGTAAGATGAATACCCAGAAATTTAAAATAATTATCTGACCATTGAATTTCATAATCCTCACAAAATTTAATGTTGCTGTCTATAGAAGCCCCAATACATACGTTTTTTTATCGTTAAGCTTAAGCCCGAAAACTTTCGAAAACTGGTCAATTAATGACAAGTCCTACGTAAGAAATTTTCCGACCCATCCGGTAAAGGTGCTGTATCATCAGCATATTGAAGGAGTTTGAATTCGTGCTCAGTGATTGTAATGCATTTATGTCCGTATCGTTACGAATTATTGCCCCCCTTTATCTCAACACAGAGCTGGAAGATATATGGCGAAACCGGAAACCCCCCCCCCTTTTTTTTGCCTACAGCCACGCCCAATAGTAAAATATTCATTTCATATTCAACATCACATTCAACATATTCAACAAAAATCCATTTGAGAAACACACAAGTTAAAGTCGTTGAAAAAGATGCATAATTATTTAATCAAATTCAGATCAAAACTGAAATAATTTAATACATTAAAAATAAATTTTCAAGACACAGAGTCATATGCTTTCTCGAAGTCAAGAAGCAAAAGGAATCCTAAGATATCGTATTGATTACAGTGATCTATACAGTCATAGAGGAGTCTGGTATTTTCGCCTATATATTTTCCTGCAATACATTATCGCTGTATTAATACATCAAGAACTGACTTTAATAGACCATATTCCGGTTTTTTATAAATGACAACTTTTTGTCCGAGCTAATACCATTTGGCGTTCTTTTTCATGGTAACGTTATAATGAAAATATGTCATGCGTTATGACATCACTATGGAAAACAACGCCAAAATGTATTAGCTCGGACGAAAAGACAGCAATTATCAAAACCGGAATATAGTCTATTTATGTGTTATGACTCCAAATAGTAATTTGTAAGAAACATTTAAGAGTAAAATGGGCGCCAGTTTTTAGAGGTCTTGAAATGCTGCAAAAATGTCCAGGGGTCAATGGGTTTTCGTCAGAGCTCTATCAATTGTTCTGGGTTGATATTGGTGACTTCGTGCATCGATCATTCCGTGCTTCTTTTACAAAAAGTAAACTGACAACGACTCAAAGGCGTGGTAAAATATCTCTTTTACCAAAGTTTTATTAATGAAAAGTCGATAAACAAGTCTTCGTTTATTGATAAAGACCAATCAGCGGCTTGTGTATCCTGTGAAATATCTGGGTCTTCTGCATATTCAAGTTTGGTCTTATTAATGATATCTTTAACTTTCTTTATATAAACTGGGTCCCGCAATAGCCAATCATTAAACTTCCATGCCCCCTTGCCTCTCTCCGTCTCTGAAATACGTAGCTCTAGCTTAACAATTACGTGATCAGTTCTATAACCTGAAACAATCTCCACTCTCTCAATAATAGACATAAAGTCTTCCGATATCAAAAAGAAGTCGAAGCGGGCTTGTGTTATTGGATTTTTCCTATTCCGAGTGTGCCTATTGTCAGCCGGATGATAAATTCTCCAGGGGCCGAGCAAGTTTTAATGGTTCTTAATTTGTTTAACAGCTTCAGCATTCCTAGTATTATTCTGTGGAACACAATTATAACATAATCTGGAAATTCTGAGCACGATCCCAGTCGCCACACATGATAAAAAAATCATTGTCAAAATCGTCTAGTTTATTTTTCAAATTAATATAGAATTCGGGTTCGTCCTTATTCGGACCATAAAATCACTAGAGTAATAAATATAGAACATATATACCTTATGATTTTGTGCACCACATGCGCATTTCGACAACTAATGTCTCTTCAGTGTTGCTCGTGGTCGAATGGTTGGCATTCTCATATTACATAAATATTTGAAGAGCAGTATTGAAACCAAAATGACCGAAAAAGTGAACCAAAGAATCAATCTAAGGACAGAGCTATGCACGAGGGAGATACTCCTTCATGGCGGAAAATTTTATGTATATATTTCAAGTCAGTACAAAAACACTGAAAACTAGACTTATGATGCCCTCGGAGACTATCAGTCCACCAGCAGTGACACCGGCCTAGTGGTTATAATAAATTGATATTTTTTCTCAAGAAATATACTCGAGATTATCAGGCTTCCTATATTATCCTTGTAGGATGCTTTTACTTCGTATTCAAAATTGTTACTAAAAAGTTCAAGAAACAACCCTCTCGAATCCGTCCTTCCCAGTGACATGGATAAGTCAAAAACCCCAAATGAGCACATCCAAACGTTCATCATTAGAAACAAGATGTGCGTCTTGAAAACGGTAAATATTAGACTAATAGGATCTAACACCATGTTCCGGGAGGGACAAAGAAATCTCAATCCGCGTACCCATGCTTATTGATATCCGGCTTGCCGAGTCATGGATTTAAATCGGTATGGGCACGAGGATTGAGATTTCTTTGTCCCTCCCGGAACATGTTGTTTTGATTCTTTAACTTACATTTCCCCCTTTTCACTGTTTATAATTTGTCGGTAGTCAAAGAAAAACAACTCCAATAATTACAGACAAACTCTGTCCAATACCTTATGCAAGAAAACAAAAAGTCCCTATTCAAGTTACTTTTTATTGACAAACAGCATAAAGAAGATTCTCCGTAATAGTTAGCTTATAAAACAAGAATTCAAAGTGTATATTTTTATAATTATGGCCATGGTGCACACACGAAGGTTTTAGACTATTCCGCTGACAAAATTACACAACGCGCACTTATTTGAACATGTAGATGCACAACGCATGTGAACACTTGCTATACAGTGATCATTTTTCAGTGATCTTCACCGCTATCTTGAGATCTTTTACGCTTGTGTTGATTGTAATAATTTATGACGATATTAAAATGCCTCTATGAATTGATGTGTTATAGATGATATTCTGTATTGGATTTCTAGTATTAATGCATCGGGAAAATTCATATCGATATGTACTTTAAATTGCTGATGATTGCTGACGTCCCTGTAGTTGTTTAATAAGCAGGATTTTTGTTACATGTACTGCATGTGTGTCCGTTACATTATCCATTATTGTCTGGAAGTTTTTGGCATGGGTATTTGATAGTGGAAGTTGACGAACTACTTCTAAAATCTTTGTGTGTGCAACATGGCCATAGTTTTAAAAATAAACACTTTGAATTCTTGCTGAATGAGCTAAGACCGAAGTGTGTGACTGATGTTCTAAGAAGAAGCTTCCGGTTTAAGCCACGCCCACAGGGTGAGATAACGGAGGGTAAGAGAACAATTTTTCCAGGAAAAAAATGAGGATTTTCCAGTCCGAAATGTAAGAATTAATATTCTTACGTAGATATCCCATTATATATTTTCTTTTTTCAGGATCGTGACGTTATACACAAACTAATCCCTTGTCAATCAGTGTTAAATATATTTTGTATACAAAGTCACACATTATACACGCTATAGTCATCACACAAAAGAACATAAAAGAAAAGTTATTAATGCTCCTCCCGACTTGAAAATAAACAGTATCAATCTATATTGACAACCAAAACACATCGAGTCACGCTCTGCTACCTGCAGAGTTAAAAATATACGGGTACACTGTGAATTATACGTACTAGGAATAAGTACGTCAGCACAAATTTGACGCTTGGGTGACTCCCACCTCAGAATAGCGGGCGCAGATGTAGATGTATATACACAATGCATCTCCAGGTGCGCCATTTGTGCTGTTTTCAGCCCCACAAAAGGATGCGATTATAAGTACACTTTTTACGCCTGCGCACAATAATTTTTTTCATCTCTCAGCCCCCACGAAGTAGTCGGTGAGCCGCCTGTAACAATGGCGATACATCTTCCAAGCCATTCGGATTCTTTCAATATTTAAATTCTGTTTTTCCATAAGGAATCATATACAGACTCGACATACCGATTTCCCTATAGAATCATTTAATCAAACAGTATGTTGAACTGTATTACTACGATTTCAAAGGTTTAGCAATAACATTATGCATTGCTGATCAAAATCCATATTACTAATTACTATGACATCTCTTCATTCTACATGGACTTGAAGTATGACCTGATGTTATAAATATAAGTTTTGAGGTCTTAATGTTCATACATTGTTTTAAAACAAAAGCAAAAGAAGAAGAAGAAAAAAAAACAAAACAAAAAACAAAAAAAAAAAAACCCCCAAAAACAAAAACAAAAACAATCCCCCAAAAAACAAACAAACAAACACCCCCCCCCCCCCCAACCGCTTGTCTTTAAAAACTTTTAGGCTTATTTTAACACGCAATAAATATACATCTGAATCAAATGATTTATTGAGAAGTTTTGGTCTTACTTGGTAATCGCAAAAATAATCCTTTTGAGACTTTGTGGTCATCTTGCTTGTAGCTTGATGACTTAAATGTAGTGATAACAGTAGCAAAGATAGGCCCATTTTTAAGAAAATATTACTTGCAGATTTCTGTAGTTCGATATTCAGTCAGATAAAGCTGAGTTTTGTAGTTTGGTTTCGCTTATGGAGATTTTCATCATTTACCATGAAAACAATACAATTGAACCGATATAGAATGAATCAATATTATCTTCAAAATCAAAAGAGCAACAAGT
Source organism: Pteria penguin (assembly GCA_035048485.1). Taxonomy (NCBI): domain Eukaryota; kingdom Metazoa; phylum Mollusca; class Bivalvia; order Pterioida; family Pteriidae; genus Pteria; species Pteria penguin. The sequence goes on along the minus strand of CM068588.1, from coordinate 21,850,250 downwards.
TGTTTTTGTTCTCTTTCTAGAGAAGTGCCTTTTTCTAGAATAATTGATAATATGTGCCTCTTTCTAGATTGATTGATGATATTCTGTAATGCGACTTAATGACCTGTTCAGTGAACACCAAATATGACTTTGTATACCAGTTTTGTGCTTTCGTATGTACGCTTAGGAAACAAAAACTCTTGATTTTGACATGTTTCTTAAGAACTGCTGTGACGGGTGATGCGTGCAAACAGGAGACCCTTACTCTCCGCGGGTACCTGGTCTCACCTCGGAATTTTTCAGAATTTCAGGGTTCACAACAGTTCCTTTTTGAAACTTACACGATTTTGTATCTGTCCTTGGACTTTGAGAATAATTAACGGTTTCGTACTTCTCCGTTATTGATTTGCCTAGACATACTGCAATTCATATAACTGTTTAAATATGATCTGGCTAAGACTCTTTAAATATGTGGTATTCTACTTATCACATTTGTATAGATACAGACTTTTCAGGCCTTGTTTCATGTATCGAATATCCTCAGCTTCAATATAGGACGCATACCAAAGTCCTGACCCTTATCTCTGATGATTTTGGTCATATTTCGGTACAAACTGAATGAATACTTCAGAGAAATTCAAGTGTAACGTTTTTATGTTCAATTTTTGCAAGACAATTTTCTTATTTTCTTGTCGACTTTCATATAAATTGGAGATTTATCAAGATCTTAATGCAGTGAGTTAATAAGCAATTTTTTTTTGTTGTCTGTATACTTTAGGATATTCATGACAGGTTTGTCTAGCGAAAGAGTAGATATATACACCTCCGTGATACCTTTCATTTCCAGGAGTATACCATGTTGCGCTTTTGTACGCATTTTGCTCAGTGCAATGAACTTTCATTTCGATTTATCTGTTTAAGTGCAAAGGGAATTAAGTGTGACATTACAACTTATTTTGTTACTGAAAACAGATAAAAGATAAATTGGACTCCAGATAGTTAATTCGTGATGTTGATACCTAAATTGTTAGATGCATATTGATGTCACAGTGCACTCCGGAGGTTTTCTAAATAAATGAATGAATAAATATAAATTAATTATCAATGAATATGACGCATTTCTTTGTATGAACTCCGTTGGATATCTTGCGCAGGTATAATTAAAAACGGTACAGTAAATATGTCATATTGTGTCAGTCACATTCCCTATGCAACGAATTTTAATATAAGTAAGTAAATATAATATTGATTCAGTTACCTACAGTTATATACCCTTGATGCATATTTATATGGACCTGCAGGAGCTTTTTTGTCTTGATTTGGTTCATGCATAAGGAAATTTGATTTGTTTTTGATATACTCTGTATGTATATAGAAATTGATTTCTTTTTATCTGATAAATCATCAAAAGTTTGTTTGAACTCGTGCTTCATTGTCTCATATAAATTTCTTTAGCGTGAACATTTGTAAACAAGTTCATGGAATGGAAGTTAGTACGCCTTAGTATATACATTCGGGCCCTTTGTGGTATTATGCTCAAAGAAGAAATTCAATGTAATGTAACGTAACATTGCGCTGAATAGGAGTTATAGAAGAAAAGACATAAATCATCTTGCAAAGCTGTATGACAAATCACTAAGGACATACACATAATAATGATTACAGTAGTACATACACAGAAAACGACATTACGAAAATATCCGATTGTATAACAGTTACGATACCGACTAAGGACGGTCAATTTAAGTAAATAACGTCACTCATTTAGCGTGGTTAATCGGTTTACTAGCGCCCACCTTGCACTCACAGCAAAAGGAGCACAATAAAAGGACACAATTAGAAATTTATAAAGAATTATCGAGATGAGGGGTAAACAAAAATTTTAACATGAAACGTTTTATGGAAATATATGCTAGTATCAAAAATATGTTAAGCCACAGCAGCATGAGTCAACCATGCTCTGCCTGTTTGTAAACGAACTCAGATTCCCGATCTGATTAACAGTCAGAGAGGACGAGGCTCAGGACCTTGTCTCCTCTGAAAAGGTTTGGACAAGACCCGTCATACAGTCCACACCGCCCTGTAAGTCAGATTGCATCGGTCAAGTAAATGTCTGTATCAGACTGTAAAGGGGCCGAAGAGCAAAAGTCTTTGCCATGTGTTGGATAAATATAGAACATATATACTTTTTAATTTAGTGCACCATATGCGCATTTCGACAACTTATGTCTATTCAGTGATGCTCGTGGCCAAATAATTGGAATTCCCAAAATATATAAATATTTGAAGAGCAGTATTGAAACCAAAATGACCGAAAAAAGAACCAAAGAATCTATCTAAGGACAGAGCTATGCATGAGGGAGATACTCCTTAGTTTTAGAGTGATTTACTTAATTTGATGACTGAAAATTTGAAGTATATATTTAATGTCAGTACAAAAGCACTGAAAACTAGACTTATGATGTCCTCCGGGACACCAGCAGTGACACCGGCCTAGTGGTTATAATAAATAGAGAACATATATACTTTTTAATTTAGTGTACCATATGCGCATTTCGATGTCGAACAATCAATATCAAATTATTTCATTTTTTTAGTAATCGAAATGAAATTATCAAAAATCAAAAATTTTGACCTTACTTAGTTTTTACACCACAATATCGTAGAAATTGAGAAGAGTAATTACGCTGGAAAAGTCATATTTCGAATTTAGATAAAATGTCCGAATAAGATCTGTAAAATTTCCCAAAAGGTTATCTAAAGTTATAATATCTATAACCCCAGGGCAGATGTTTCAAATTGATTTGAATTTCCTTGTTTTGCGCGAAAATTCACAACGTTAAGGCAGGTTCTAGCAAATCAAACCAAAATTGACCAATATCAATATCATAAGGTGGGAGTCTAGAAAATTGAAATTTACAATAGGAAATCCAAAGTTGTTAGGTTAATTATATATGTTATTGGGATAATGATGTTAATGATTGGAATATCTAAGTCCAAGAAGAGGATATACAATGTACTTATCAGAAGTATTGTCTTTGTTTAATTATTAATTCAATTAATTTAATTATATTCAGGCGGATAAATGTCGGTACAATATTTTTCAAACCCAGTGCTATTGATTACTAAAGTATCATTTAGATCTATAGTGGTGCCATTGAACTTGTCAACAAGTCAATACGTTTTGAGGTTTGGATAGAATGCATTAAGTCCCTGTTATAACAATATAAACATAATCTACTAAAAGGGAAGCGCAGTTAGTGCCCAAAGGAATCTGTAGATAAACCTTGCTAATAAATTGCAAATATTTATATTTATAATATTGTTTCTTTCCGATAAAAATCGGAGTAAAATAATTTTTCCAGACTGTTTCATACTGTTTTCGAACAGTTATAGACCTATCAACACTGAGCGTCGCCATTTTGTTTTTCATCTTGGACGTAAGCGGCCTTTCGGTTAAAAATCGGTTAAAAGAGAGTTGAGAGGCAAAGACGAAAGGCCATAATATTTAACTGCAAATTCGATATGTGAAGTATGTCATTCATTAAACATTGCATATATATAAGTTATATGAGTAAAATAACACGTGTGTTGAAGTTTGTTCATATAATATATATCAAATATCTTTTAACGCGCATGTATATTAAGGGGGCGTGTCCAGCTGTCAATAACTCTCGCCACATTTATCGATTTACTTAAATCGCTGAAGTGTGTATATCTGAAACCTGTACTCAGCACTGCAGTACATTTTAAGATGGAACAGTCCATGCATTTTATCAAATAGGCTATTAAACATCTTCCCGATTGAAATGCAAGTATACAGATTGCAATAATAAAATGTAATAAATTATAGTTGGTAGCAAACTTTTTCATTCATTCACCTATTCTTATTTCCTCTGAGCTCGATTACAAGCAAGACTCTTAACATAACAACCCCCTCCAGCTGTCACTGTAAGTTTCCTATGAGTGTTCTGTGACTTTAGAGGCAGATTCAGGAGGTTGTACATGTGGAACATCTTTTTTCCCACAGTAACAATTTTCAAGTGTCAAATTGTCTAGGTTTCTCAGGTCTGCACTAATGAGTCTCTTCAATCTGTTCAAGGTATTTTCATGAAAACCTCATGGTAAACTGATGTGTACTTTCAACTACCATTTACTGTTTGTTTTAACTCTGCATTTTACATGCATGTAATTTTATTTAGCACAATCAAATGTAAAATCTATCAAATGAAATTTATTTATTACTGTTACGTATTTTGGATGACGTAACATTCAAACGCATTTTATGAAATCTTGAAACATAACTAGGTAATAACAATATAAAGATCTTGTAAATAGATTAATATGTACTGTACATTATACTGGTAATGTGACTGGTGTCTGTAACGTCACGTAAATAATATAATTTACATAAAAGATGCTATACATGTAGATACAATATATAACATTACATACAATACATATATACAATTATAATGACTGTTATAATAATTTATGATAACACACACTTACGGGGTTCAAAAAGGCAAAAATTTTGTGTCGTCAAATTGACAAATTTAAAGAAAATTTGGACGACCTCCAATTTATTTACTGAAATTTTAGGTTACTCATAGAGATTTTAGGTTGTTTTTGACGACCGGACGACTGCTAATTTCGAACCCTGCACTTAATATAATAATGTAGATACAATATGTGCATACATATTCTATCATAATGACTCGGTACAACAAGCTTACAGTCAATGTTGCATGCAACACTCTTCCCCTGCCGTCATCGGTGTGTTTGAACCAAATGTCTTACTTGGTTGCATCAACACATAGGAAATTAACACTAGTGAGCCAGTAACCTCTACCATCTTACTTTTGGTAGGTGTGTTAGATTAAAAATCGTATTATAGGAGGATTTAACTGGAGTTATCATTTGGATCCCAAAATCTATATTTATCAAGTGACTTAAATAACTGACCTTTTGATCCCAACACTATCCCACACTAGAAGTGTTTATAAACTAATATATGAAATATCAACTAAATTCGTCATTCCTAACTCAAGTTATCATTTGGAAACCCTAAAACTATTTTTAGCAACAAACCCCAAACACAATCCAATGCAGGCTCTCTGGATAAACTATCACATAGTCTGTGTAAAGTTCAACAATATTGGACAATCCTACCTCAGGTAATAATCTGGAAACCAAAAATCTATTTATAGGATCGGTGAACTATATATTTGACATTTTTACCTCAAACACAATCCCATGCAAGCACTCTTAATGTTGGCCCATCCTATCTCAAGTTAAAATCTGGAAAATATCCGGACTGACAGAAGGATAGACATACAGCAACAAACACTATAGTCCTGCTGGTGAAACTGGCAGGGGACTAATAACTCAGACAATCACATGGAGTAACTATAGTACCATCATATATTGAAAGTACTTATCATTATTAAACTTCTTTCATGAATAATTTCATTTCCAATTCTTGGGGAGGAAGAGCTAGTGACAACTATGTCACAGAAAGCTCTGGTTTCTTTGTCATCTGCTTATTACTCCTGATAAAAGAGGTGTAACGGAAACTTCTACTGAAGATGAATTGAAAACAATTTTTAAAGACATTGCTAATAGACACATATATGTGGAACAAGCTATGAATTCACCAAAATGCTTCAGGATTTTTGTGAGACGCCACTGACTCCGCTGAATCATGTTGGTGATATAATGGAAAATGATGATGGCATCTGCAGTCTTTACCTTCCTTTGCTAAGATACCAAAGTGAAACTTACATGTAGTCAATCCTCTAGGCAGAGACATATATACTTTCAGAGACTGGAAACTAGCCACTACTTCCGGAAACATGCTGCACACCCTTTTGTTATGCAAATTAGGTTTCGCCGCGCTTAGCATAATATTCTGAATTGACCGCGCCGATAGCCGAGTGAAGCCTGTATATCACGACAATTAACAAGGTCAAACCGCCCCGTACTTAAGAAATTTTATCATTTTTTAATAATTATTACTATTCGTAGTATTTTACCTATTCAAAGTAAAATTCTTTTGAACTCAACATTTCTTTTCATTTCATTAAAGACAGAAACCAGCTTTAGTTGATGTCAATCCAGGTTAACCTGCTTCGGTTTTCACCTCTTATTACCAGGTGTTACCATAGACTGATTATGTAACCATAGGCTAGAAGCAGTTAATAATACGTCCAACCTTAATTAGTGTTTATTTAACAATTAAGATCGGTAAATAACAAAATAAAAAAGATGCTGTCATTTGCACAGCCGGTGTGGTACGACGATTTCGGATGCTTACGTTGGGACAATGATCTCCAATTTGATCAGATCAATTCAAGAGGTAAGAAACATATCTGCTAAGATTCTTTTGAAAATTTTAAAATAATTTAATTATTTTATTATTTTTTTGGCAATTAGATTATGGCAATATGCCATAGATTTCAAAGGATTTTCTCAAAGAGGATTGCCCATCTAAACCCCCCCCCCTTTTTTTTTAATTTACTGTGGTTTAGGAATAAATACCCCGAACCGGTCCCTTATGTTGCGTTGAATGTAAAGAAGCAGTATTATCAAAGAAAAAAATATATGTATATACATTTAAGATAAATATCATGCCAGATGTGCCACATCCTATAATAATTTACTATAAGCAGTAGAGAATCGGGCTATTTGACCACTGAAAATGCACCTAAAAGGTGTTAAATAATAAATTACTGCTTTGTTTTTTCCAAGTGAGACCACATGCTTACATTCCCTCGTTAATTACTGAAACTATTTTAAATGGTGAAAACTAAAATTTCTCTTTAGAAAGATATAAAAAAGTTGGGAAATATAAGGGTATCACTTTTCTTTTCAAAACCGGAAATCGCAACTCGTATGAAATTAAAGATTATAAACATACATTTATATACTGCATATCATACTTATAATGACAAAAAAGCAAATATCAATAACCTGCATACCATATAAGCATGAGACTGTACTTACTTATTGAATTATTCGGTGTTGTTTTAACACCTATTTGTACAAGGTCAATGTCGTCGACTCCATTCAGAAAAATAAAATGTCGCCGATATACCCGTTTTACTAAGTGTGTAGTGCAGTATTTACAACAAGCTGATCAATAAAAATGCACAAAATATTTTATTGAATATATATAACCCTGCAAACAAAATATTGTCGAGTGAATTACGATAAGTCAGTAGAAAATCTTGTGACAATGACGCTGTCGAGTGTCTGTTTGTATACCACACGCCGTGGAAATGGCGTCTTATTATGGGGGGTCATTTTGCAATAAACTTACGGTGGACCAAGGGTTTCAAGCATCAGATCATATTTTCTTAACTTAATTGTTTTATCTGAGACTTCTTTAGTCGATTCTTTAAAACATTGCGATATTATGGCTTTATTGTTTCCAAGCGGAGATTCATGAAGAACAATATGGTGGACGGCCGTTGTTTACATCCTGGCTACTCAGACAGTTAGCACACGCCAGTATTTTGCTAAGAGCTGAGAGGGAGTTTCCAGTCTCTGTGTATATATGTCTCTGCTCTAGGTTATAAGAAGTTGGTTTTGAAAAAAAAGGTCATGTATAAAGTCAAGGTCAATGGGTAAAAAAGTATGACACCACTGGAAATCTTACATTATAAGCAAACCTTAAACATACCATCAAAACAATAATCCTGTCACAAATATGATAATAAAGTTTAAGAACATTGGAAAACAAAGGCAAGTAGTAAGTTCAAGGTCACAGGGTAAGAATCAGGAAGGAATTGGTACTGATAAGTACATGTACATTCAACACTACATTCAATTTCACATACATTGATAAATTAATAATGAACAGCTTCAGATTTATTGTAAATAAACTGTACAAGTATAATTATAGCTGAAATGATTGGTTAATAATTTGTGGACATCACGTTTCTTAAATTTAATGGTGATTAATCTGCCATTAGGCCTGCTAATATTGCATTGAATGACTGGAAATTATAAATGGAGAATAATAGTATTCATTTATGACTGATGATTCACATCATTTCCCCAACAACTGTGTAGTTGCTTTGTTTTCTGATGAATCATTTCATGAAATTATAATTGAACTCTCTTTTTACCCATTTGTACTAAAATATAATCATTATTAGGTTGCGCAAAAATCAATACACATAAAAACTTATAACTTAATGGTAAGAGTCACCATGAGTTTGAAAGGTTCTTCATGGGATAAGGCAAGGGCTATCATAAAGATACTGATTTTTATGTAATTCTTAATAACATGTATGTCACATTTGAGGTACTTCATTATTTCAATAATTTCATGAAACATTTGCTATTAGAACTTAATGTTCCAATTGACAACATTAAACATGAATTATAAAAATCCTAATTATGTCTAAGAGTGTGAGATGTCATACTGACATTACATGTATAGGTAATGATAATATGAGTATACCAAGAATTCAAAATTTACACATATTATTGCATCTATAATTTGGTACATTTCACCTAATATTTTCTTAATTGACGAGCACTCCACGCCCACCATATGTCAAGCGCTTCAACTGAGACTATGTTAATTTAACACATGAGAAATGATACCATTTGTTGCAAGAATTGCAACGAATGCTGTGATCCTTTAAAGTCAGTACGATGTTTTCTTCTTGTACAAAATTTTGACATTTTTGACAAAAGCAAACTCACGTCTGATCTTTCAGTGCTGCTGTACTTGGTTTAATGTCCATAGGTTCAACTCAGTTACTCATGATTTCTGATGCTCCATTTGTACACGATAGTCTAGGAACCATGGCCTTTTATCTTCTGATGATTGTATCTTTGGAATGGATAGCATCTAGGAAACAAGACACTGCACGACAAGTTCTATTTCGTTACCCTTTGAGGAAGTCCGCGTTTTGACCATAAATATTTCAACTGTTCAATACCCCCATGTTGATATTTCTTCGCACGTATGGGAGAATGTGATCTACATGATTCATTGTAAATCGGTAAAATATGCATATAAATGCCATATATACACAAAAACTTGCTTATATTTACAATAACTTACATATAAAGTCACTAGCTCACATACAGATGTATCAGTCATAAAAAACTAAAAGCCGTGGTGCATGCTGCCATGTTGTTCACACGTCGCTACGTAATTTTTAACCGAAAACTCGCTTATATCATCGCGCCGCGTAATAGGTTGATAGGTCTATTTGCACGATTAATCTTTTGATTCATTGAGTCATTGGACTCTGTATCGCTAGAATAGTTTATGTCTTATAGAGATGCCCTTTTTTCTTTCTTTGTTGATTGTATTTCAATGGATCCGCTCACAGGATTCTGATACTTTTGTAATTTTGTTCTAGGCAGTATATTTTGGTAATGAATGAAAAAAGAGGAGTTACCGGCTCAGTTATGTGGCAGAATTCACCATGGAGCTATACAATACATGAATATAAATATAAATGAATGTATCATATAACAGTAAAGGTAATTTCAGGTAAAGTGATTTTTTCAGCAAATGTATCATAGTCTTCGTTGACAAATTTCTTCACTTATACGAAATTGAATCTGACCACTCTTTGTTCTCCAAGTGGAAGAAGCAATTAGCATTTAAACTTGAAATACAAATATAGATGTAAAGATGATGGACAAATCCAAAGCACAAGTCCAAAAATCATAAAACCAGAGGACATACAAAATCAGTGAAAATGAAAAACAAATGGAAAACAACAAAACATGTCTACCTGAAGAGCATATGCGAACCCCCGTGATGGAGTGAGATCAGGTGCCCGGGGAGAGTGAGCATCTCCTGCTTGCTAGCAACACCCGTCACATATACCCAGTAGAAAGAGTCAGATCGTGTAAATTCCATATGTATTTATTTATGGAGAAGTCGAAGTAGGTAACCTTCTAGTATAGAAGGTGTCAAATCTGTGTAAAATGATCGGAATCGGTCTCAGTCCAGAATATCATTTAAAAGTCTGGATAACGAGATATCATATAGAGTAATAAGAGTCTCGTAACGACCATAGAATTTCCTCAGTGACGTTGCTAGTCTAGCACATATATAACCCTGGTTGAGCAGCTTAACTGAAAGTCGCCTAGCCCTCAGAACAAAGTCACTGTAATTTGAACATGCTCTGGAATAACGTATTAACTGAGATATGAATACGCCGTTTGCGGGCGATGATGGAATGTTGCTACTTATGAAAGGAAAGTTTGTGATAGCGAAATTGAAATCGTCACGTTTGTCATAGAGTGAGGTGTTCAATTGACCATTAATGTCGAAAGACAACATAATATCTAAATACGAAGTAGAATTACTTTAGATGATATACTTTAGATGATTTTCTTTTAATTATAAATTCTACATTTACCTTAGAAAAAATTATTTAAGTGAACTGGAACATAAAACAAAATCACAAAGAGCAACCCCGCCCCCCCCCCCCCCAAAAAAAAATTACCAAAAAAAAAAAAAAAAAAAAAAAAAAAAAACCAAACAAAAAACGAAAAAAAAAAAAAAAAAAAATAAATAAATAAATAAAAAAAAAATCTGCTTGTTACCTATATATTATGTTATATTACGATATTGGTGGTCACCTGAAAACCACATTAAATGACAAACGTGAAGACAATATTTTCAGAATTTTTAATTTTCCCTTTATCACAACATAGAGTATGGTATTTCGATCTCCATTAATTTGAAGTACATTCTAGATTAATACCTATTCCAACTGTTCACAGTACTGAATTTGACATTTTCCTTATTGGGATTTAATGTCTACCTAACATTTGCTGCTAACATTAGTGGATCATTTATTCTCCTAAATTTGAGGTTCTTTGATAAGTTTTCAACTCTTCCCTGCTTTCTCTCTTTCTTATTTATTTATTTTGCCATTCGGCTTCAAGGTTTATGGAGTACCGGGTTATTTGTTGCTTTTCCCCATCATTTAATTGTATTATTAAATTCAGTCCGAAACTAAGGTAAATGGATTTGAATAAAAGAAATTGAGTCAAACATTAAACTTAGTCAAAAAGTTAGTAGGAGCAAGTCCCCCTCCGGTCACAACAAATCCATCAGGGACTAGGATTACCTAGAAAAGTGTTGAAAAACTGATTTTGAACGAAGGGCAATAACTCTGGAAAAAGGTCAACCGTGACCAAAGTGGAACTTGATAAGTAACTCAACTTGATATCTTTAAGAATTGTCAAGAAAAATCTGGAATACCAGCTTAACAGACAGACCGGAAACCTAAAGTCCCCTCCGTGTCACTGGTGGGGGACTAATAAGCATATTCCACTCTTCCAATCGGAAGTACGGACTCTTGTTACCAAATTGAGAACTGTTTGCATTATTGTATCTGTTATGAATACTTCACAAGATAGAAATAATGAGATACATTTTTAAAAGAAGCACCTCAGTATTACTGCCATTTCAAAATGAAATTCTTCATTCCGATGGAAAATATAAACAACATGAATTTGAAATGTGATAAGTATCTGATGTTATTTTGTTACACAACCTAATAGCATCGTATGTTTTAATATATGAAGTATACAATGAAGATTTGTAGGTTAAACACTCCATAGTTATCTCAATCATTTCCGGGACAGTGATTACTTTTATGTTCGTCATTTTCTATACATGCAGGCGAATTATCTATCCGTTAGTTATTAGCCTTTATATCGCTTGACTAAACATATCGCACTAATTACGAATAAGGACTTGCTATAAAACATTCATACCAGCAAGTTACGATATCGTGAGCAAAAGGTATAGATTTATGCGTCAATGTACTCTTTATATCAATGTTTCACTGAAATGTTATAGCAGCACTCATTTCAGTTTCCATAATTTTGATAGCCAACAATTTTCATTTTGCATAAATTTATAACTTCCTGAGTACTAAGAGTTTCAATGCAATGTTTGGTATCAATCGCTAGGAATCGTTAACCCCATAGGAGAAATAAAAAGAAACGCAGTATATAATATAATTTTTACCACATATTATGGTCATTTCCATTGGCCGTCTTAATTCGCAACCGTTACTACATTACAATATGATATTTTTGTTATGGCTTTTCATGTGCTTATTTGTATTTGTTCTGTATGTCTGTGGCGAGGTTTTTCTTATAGCTGAATAAAACGATGTTAGTCAAAAGACATTGTCTTTTACTATGTGCAGGAAATCTGCATTTATACAAAAGTATATAAATATTGTATAATTTAAAAAAATAATGTTTCAGTAAATATGATAAACAACACAAACCAAGAATTGTGTATAGAGTCTTATAGAGAAATCATTCATTTTCTCCAACTTAAGCATCTTTGTAAAGAAAAAATCTTTCAAAGTAGTTTATCGGTAAAACAACACTCTTTATGTCGATTGCAAATTTCTATTCTTACACTAATTGATAAAACTATTTAAAATAATAAAACCAACACACGTAGAAAATGATATTGCCATTGCTTTTGTTATATTATTGTGTTGTCTTTGTTTACCCACCATGGTGCATTTTTATCACAAAGCGCTAGCTAATCTCGAATTTACATTATAGACAGATAATTTAATTGGTTATTGTTTTACTTCATTCTATGACTATTTCCCGTATACCGTGACGGCATCTGCCTGATGCATCGCAAACAATTGTTTACCTTTGCAACGGACCATCCCAAAGCAGTGAGGGATCTTTTACGTGCCACGCCTGCAGTGACACGGAATCTCGGTTTTTACTGAATTGATAGCCTGCTTTCTAATTGGATGTATTGAAACATGCCTTGATAGATAGAATAGCACTTGCATCCATTTTAAACAATTCTGACGTTTTAAATAGAAAAATTGCATAAGATGAAGGGGTTTTGCTTTCAGAAAAATGCGCATCTGTGGCCAAGAGGTCATATATCTTTGTATGCCACGCTTGTATATCAACGTACCCTTAAAGATGGATGGTTTACGCTTGTCGCTTTATTTTCCAATAGACCTGAGAATTAACCACCGTCATATAGGTCAATAGTAATGGATAGCATAAAACAGCAAATATGGAAAAATAAGAATTTGTAGTTCATAAATTTTCATCAACGTATACATTTAGGAATGACTGATACAGTAGATCTCAGGCATTTATTACAACCTATATCAAGACATATCAAACAAACATAATGCACTGGTAGTTGTCAGCTTGGTACAAAATGTAAATATTGCACGTTGAATGTTCTTCACATTAGTCAATTTCAAAATATAGAGCATAATGTGCTTCGCTCTCTCGAAGATTTCGATAATTTGGTGAAATCTTGTCCATTAATATTAACAGGACGTAAAGTTGAGGGAATGTCTTCCGTGATAACATCTTTTGAAATTGGTAAATTTGAAAACTGATCATCTATTTCATTCAATTTATGATTCGATTTAGCTATAAGAAAGAAAGTCTCCATTTTCCCCTTTCCTTTAACATCGATAGCTCCACGACGACGAAATATATATTCATCGTTTGACAGCAATCTGGTTATATAAAAAATTAAAAAATAAAAAAGGTACTGTAAATGAAATTATTTGCAGACTTAAATTGTATCAAAATTTGAAATTGCAGATAGAGCAGAACAGGTCGATGTTGAGTATCATTAAGATGTCTGAAATATGATTACGTAACAAATATACCTATACGTTGTTGGACTGACATGTATTCTACCGGGAGCACCATGGCTTTCCATTCTGCTTGCGGTGTTAACTGTGTCCCCGAATAAACAGTATCTTGGCATCTTCAAGCCGACTACCCCAGCCACAACAGGACCACTGTGAATTCCAACTCGGATCTGAAGGAAATAACATTAAACATGATTATAGTTCTATTTTAAGAGAATTTATATCTTGTTCTTAGAAGATATCATTGAAGGATAATAAATAAAACCCACTTGTATGTGAAAAACTCAAGAAACCGACGGGCAGCCGATTGACAAAATCAGTTAAAATATAAAAACAAATACAAAACAAAGCAAAGAGCACCTACTTAGGAGCGTAATTGAGCTCCACGGTGTTGGTTCTTTGTATTACGTAACAGTAACCAGACACAGACATGAATGTCTTAAGTAGTTTATACTTTACACGTAAATCGACATCCCCGTGTAATGTGATCTTCTTCTTCGAACTAAAGTGTCAACATCCGGGTCTGGTTTTCTAGTAAAAGAAACCGAATCGACGTTCCGGATAAATTAGCTCATCAATATGGAATGAGATCAGGTGTCAAGGGAGAGCAAGCATTTCCTCCCTGCTAGTAACCCGAAGGAGAGTGGTGTATACCCTAAATAGTAACAATCATTCGAAGGAGAGTGGTGTATACACTAAATACTAATTATACGTTAAAATTCGGTGTTCCAAATGGTCGGAATAGGTGAATTCCAGAACATCATTCAACAGTTTTGATAACGAGAGGTAATATTGTATAAGAACCATTACCGTTGTTCAGTGGGGATGTCAGTCTAATCTCGGTCGAGTAGTTCATCCGAGAGTCGTTCTGCCCACGGAACAAAGTCAGTGTAATTTGAACTCAATCTGGCATAACGTATTAACTTTGATATGAAAACAAAATAATCAGGCGATGGGATATTGCTACACATAAAGAGAAAGCTTGTGATGCTGAATTGGAGTCGTCACGTTTATTTTAGAGCGAGGTGATTAGGAAACCATCGTTGTCGTCAGAAAACATGATATTCAAATACGAAATCAAATTGTAGCTGTGTGTGGTTTCTTTCTCTTTCAGTTCACTTGGACAGACATTGCCAAGATAATTCCCAATCTGTGAATGTAGGATTATTGGTGGAAAATAAGTCATATATGCGTTTGTATTTGAGGATGTAACAAATGATTGTATATTCTAAAATTATTATATGTGTGCTTTTACAAATCGGAAGTGCATTGTTCATCATTGTAATGATGAAATGCAAAAATTTTCTTCGATAGACTTTTAAGGTTTCCATACCTCTGTTATAATACTGTATTTTTGACACTTTTATCAACATTCATCTGGAATATTCTGTCAGAAAATGATAGTCTGCCTTTTTTTATGTTTCGAGGATCAATTCTTAAATAAATCTTAAGCTTTATCATAATCTATGCCACTTTTCAATTTTACCTGCAAAGGTTTTCCTGTTGCTGGAGACAGAACATTTGATGCTTCATATACCATGTCAATAGAAAAATCTGCAACCACTTTAGCATGATCTTCATTCCTTTCAGGTGCCCCTCCAACAACCATATAAGCATCGCCTATTGTTTCAACCTATTGTTTAGATTAAAATCATGGGAACCAAACAAAGTAAAGTTTGATTGTAGCACATAACACTAGTTAGAAAATTATGGCAGTATTCATTTTAACCTGAACGTATATCAGAACCTTAATGATCTCGTAATGTAATGAATTGTGTTGAAAATTAATTAAGCATTGCAGGAATGTCAACAACCCTGGGTGAGAGTGAGTAAGTGTGTTTAAAAGTACATGACTTGTATGATTTTTTTCCTCTACGTTATTTGGTATTTTAGATATTAAACACTGATCCCCACCATGTAAATAACATGAGGATGATCAGGTAAATATCTATTAACACACAGAAAATTCTTTATTAATGATAAATTGCTAGTTTTAAATGAAACGAGGAGGGATTTAAATTCTGCACAACAATATGATGAGGACTATTAATATTACTATAATATATAAGCAAATTTTAAAGAATTATTTAAAATGTATTCAAGTACTTTATAGACACCATGTTCGCTGGTTCTTCTGTCAAATCGTTGATACATATCGTTGAGCATAGCAACGATATCCAGCGGGGAACATGCAGCTGCAATTTTGGTAAAAGTGACAATGTCACTAAACAGAATGGTAACGTTGTCAAATTTCTCTGAAATTGATTAAAATATTTATATGAAATCATACCATAATGCCTTACAATCGTTATATTCAATTAAAAAACGATTTATACTTTTGTTTTGTATCAAGTTATCTTTGCCATGAAAAAAGTAACGAGTGCTATTTTTGTTTTGCATTCGAAAATATATATTTACTGCGATTTGAATTAAGGGAACTCTGATAAAAGGAGTTAAGACAAGGTGCTCGTACGGAAAACTTGTCTCCGTTTTGGATGATTTAGGATGTTGATTTATTTCTTATGTGATAATGACGTGTTGTTTTGTATTTTTTCTTTTAACTATACGCATGTTTAAATACTGTTTTCCCGATTCTGATGAAGAAATATAACACATTATGTGGCTTTCCTTATTCTTGGGTTTAGATCTCCGTTTCCTTTCCATGCACTATAAACAATCGATAATGTACTGTATTCAGTTACTTTAAACGATAATGGCATAATGACAGTTATAGTCTTGTCAATGAAAAATGAAAACATTGATTAGTGAAAATGAATACTATATAGACTGCACATAAGATACATTTCGTTATCGAAAAAGTCTTTACTCCTTAATTCTTTTTTTCCGCTTAATAGAGAGGTTTCTATTTATTGAATAGAGAGAAGTTTCGTTTGCTATTTGTTTCAGTCTTCAACACCAATGTCCGTAAATATTGTGTGTTAAAGAATTTCAATATGAGAACAATTGAATAGAATGGTATATTGGTTTTTTTTCTATTGTTATTCTTGTTGTTTTTCTTTTATATACAATTTACCAGCTTCAACTGATTGTCCGTTTTTAAGTTCGTTGGCAACCTTCTCGGGAAGCATTTGATAAAGTAGAAGTTCTGTTTTCTTCTTTTCTAATTCAAGAGCCGTGGAAGTTTTCTTCAGTTCTGCTGTTGTCTCGTCAAGTTTCTTTCTATGCATAAAAAGAGCAATGAGACTTCATGTATTGGAACTATAACTGTCGAAGATTGTAAAAGTAACTATTATGACTGAAGATTAATACAGGTATTCACATATATTCCTTATGTATACTGAATATATTTAAAATCAGTTGGAGATTCTCTTACCAGAAACCCACTTTTTATATCGGCATTGTATGGGTTTTGATCACAATGTACCTATTCATTACACATGGGGTTATCCAACACCGTCTTGAGTTTTCTATTCCTACGCTTCTGACAGTTTTTTGGCACTGGGTTAAGCCATTTGTATCATAATTTTTTAAGGTGTTCATTTACTTTTTTTATGGCATCAATAATATTATGATCATTTTGTATACGATCTTATCAATGTTATGTCACAATACTAACAGAATATGAATTTCATCGATTTATCAAGTATACTTTTGATAATATACCGATGGTTGTCGGATATTTAATGTCCAAACATGCATTGCAAATATGGTACAAATTGTAAATCACAAATGAGATGAGATGTGTATGTAATAGAACTGATATTTGGAATCATTGATAAGATCCAGTAGGGATTTGATAACTTCACTGAAAAAAGCAGCAAATTCTCTTTGCAAATGTTTCGTTGTGTAAGCGCGACTCCTCGGGTATCCTCTGACCTAAACATACAACACCGATATAAAAATGGATTTATGATTAGAGAATACAAGACTTATTTCTTCCTAAAATCACTCACATTGAAATAAACAAACCCCAGTTTAAATGTACTGACTGTACACTGTGCACACACATATAAATTATCATAAACCACTCAAAAATCAAGTAAATACTTCATGCGCTTAATCATTTACGCAGCTCCAGTTTCTGCATTTCACTGTACTTCTACACAAAACCAAACACCAGGGGCCAGTTGTCCGAAAATTTAACCACTGGCTAAGCTAACAAATAATTAAAGTTTTAGAGATATTTAATTTGATTTATAAGATTTCTGTATAAAAATCGAAATTAGTTTATAAAGCTTATTTCATATGCTACGAATCGGTAAACATACTATGACAAAAAGTCTGCTCATTTCAAAGATAAAGTCAGAAGAAATTTAACCATTTGTTAGTTTAACCAAGTGTTTTAAGTTCCGAACAACTGGCCTCATACTTTATTCTGATAACGCTGAATACATTCTTACAATATGTAAAAATACTACATTTGGAGCAGAGAATACACAGACTTGGATACTTACGCAATGTCAATTTCAGCAATGCGCTGCTGATTAAGTAAAACAAGTTCCCGTGTGACGTCATATATTGGGATATCAGATAGAAAGACATTCATTTCCATAAGTTCTGTGAGACTTGTCAACCGCGGCGAACATATGAAAATCATGTGACGGACATCTGCCAACCATATCATTTGACCTATAGAGTGCATGAAAAATATATTTAGATTGCAGAAACGGAGCCATCAGCTCCCAACAACATCTTCTTTGCACATTTAATTTAACGTATGACTTTTAAAAAGTTAATCGAACACGTGGCATATCGCAAACTCCACTTTACACACAGACATTGGACCCCTAAAACTGACACAAGTTTTTTCAATACTATAGAACATATATACCTTTCAATTTTGTGCACCAGATGCGCATTTCGACAACTTAAGCCTCTTCAGTGGTGCTTGTGGCCAAATAATTGGAATTCACATAATATATCAATATTTGAAGAGCAGTGTTGAAACCAAAATGACCGAAAAGTGAACCAAAAACTCTATCCAAGGACAAAGCTATGTATGAGGGAGATACTCCTTAGTTTTTGAGTGATTTACATTATTTCATGACTGAAAAGTATATATTTCATATCAGTACAGAAGCACTAAAAGGAGACCGCCAGTACAAGAGCACTATCAACAAGTGATGTAATTTTCATTCAGGTTTATAGAATCTAAAAAACCTGATCGTATCGTAGTAATCGCTGTTGCAAAATGGTACTTGTCATTGATCTTTAAAAAAAATTACATCAGTTTGTATCAGTAATGTAAATATATGTATTTGTCATGACAAAGTACTGGAAATTTAGATGGAAGTTATACATGTTGGAATAAAATGACGTCAGGGCAATTGTGTGGTATATCTAGATATCTATCATAACGCAGAAAACAATTTTCACTTTGAGGTATTACACTTTGTTATAAACTATAATTCTTTATATTTACATGCTTTTTGAATCCGTAAAACCATATCAGTCACTTTGATATGCCAAATTGATTTTTTTCATATTGCTTTGAAAAGATGTAGACTGAAAATTTACGTACATTAACATTGAGGATTAAAATAAGTTGTTTTTCATTGTTTATATAATGATCTAAAGAAATTACTATAATGTTTTTGTTAAGAACTCAGCGATACACAGAATACAAATATCTTTGCATATAATACAGTTTATGCAGTTGTATTTATGCTTTCTATGGATTACACAGTACATCATTTTATGTCACACAGAACAAACCTTTCAGAACAAGACGGACTCCGCTTTCTGGTCCACTTTTGACAGCTAATTGGAATACAGTGTTAATAAACAAACGGATATTTGACACAGAGAACTTCATTCGAGGCTGTATCATCGAGAAGTACGTATGGACACTAGATCCCACTGATACTCGACTGTTAATTAAACGTTGTATAGACAAACCACATTGTTGAATTTTCAGTTTTTCGTCAAAAATCAAATGGTACGGGAATGCGCCACAAAACTGTTCAGCACTGATTCTGAAATGTTTTGGAAAAGACGGTTCAATAGTACATACGCTATTTGCAGGTTCTTTTTGAACAATGTTTTGTAGAATAACTTTGAAAACCACATGTTCCTGTGTTGCTCCTCCTTCTATTATTTGCTTATTTATTTTCAGCAGCTTGATAGTCGCTTCTTGGTTATAGAGATCTCTGGAAACAGCTTTCACTAGACCTGGCAAAGAAATATTTGATAATGTTTGCCATATACATGTATATTGGTAGATCAAAATAAAATAAACGTTGCATTGTTGATGTTTTCTTTTATAAATGCACTGGCATTGTAAACTTTTCTATATCTAATAATGTGTATGGGAACATATTCTGTACTTTAATGTTATAGTCAATGTTTGTTTGTATTCCTTTATCCATATTTACCAACTTTTTCGAACTCCCGCCCTGGGCGCAACGGTGTTCCGTCTTTCGGATGAGACAGTAAAAACCGAGGTCCCGTGTTACGGTAGGCGTGGCACGTAAAAGACCCCTCACTGCTTCGGGTATTCAATCATTCAATCAATCAATCCCATTTGTTTGTTTACTAATATATTGGCATTAATTCAAAATACATGACCGTCAAATATAGCATTAACGACTCAACATTTCAATGATACTGTAGTGTTAAAAGAAGATACGTGCAACATGCTTACAACTTTCCAAAAGCGTGACTTTTACCAGTCAAAGAACGGAAGTACACATGCACTAGCAGCTACAGGGAAAAAAGGACAAATAAAATGTAAAAGTGCTGAACATCTAAATGACGAAATTATAAGAAAAATACAGTGAGAAGTATTTACTATGACTAGATTTTACACATTATCAAAATGATATATAAATTCGACTTTTGAAAATATTATTGGTTTCTTATCATCAGTTAATTATGAAAATTATGACTGTGCCATTTGTGAATTTCTCATCCCTACTGATCCAGTATAAAGGTAAGAAATATGTGATCTTGCAAAAGTTAATATTGATAACAATCCATTTTAAGGATGTGATAACCAGTAGCTCCTTTCAACACTATTAGTGACGGAAATGCTTCTACAATAGACCTACGAAAAATTGAACGGTTTATATAATGTCTTATTAAGATTGATGGAGCTGGAATAGGAACTGAAATTAATCAATTTTGAATCAACTTGAAGAAGATACTGTATAAAAATGTTAATTAATATAATGAATACACTTTTCGTAAAATGAGATGACGTGAACACTAGATTGAGGTTTTTCTAATAAATAAAAGCACAGCCTTTTTTTACGAGCTCCACACTGGAAAGGGAATAAGTAGTACATTACTTTTCAAATCGTAAGAAGTCAAATTTTTATAAATGCTGCCTTCCACAAACGCAATTTTCCATTTTGATGAAATCATATGAGGTTTGACAAAAACGCATTTGGATCATAAATCGCCAGGTCAGGTTCCTTTACGAACCGTGGAAGGGTGAATTTGTTATTATCCATATAATGAAGTATTACTTTGCCTTTACTGCATATCTATTTTTCCTTGAATGCTGTACTTTGATTGATAGGGCAGTGTGATAGGCTTTCTCTACAACTTTTCAGAGAAGAATCTCATCCCCTCTGATTGTAAATCAAGGACCTGTAACCGTAACTTAATTTCAGGCGGACAGAGCACAGTTGGTCAGTAATACATCAAGTCACTTTATTTTTAAATCGATAGTTTATTCCACTTCAACTGACCGTCTTAAGTCGGATTTTTTGTGTGCTCGATTGTCAGTGGCGAATTTTTTTTAGATTGCTACGTTTGAAGCCGTTCTTGATTTATTTTGTCCGATTTTCCAAGTTTAATATGATATCATCAACATATTTGCATGTAATTGGATCACGTGAAAGTCTTGCTGTGCTCTGTATTAATTCTTTATTTTACTAATATCTAACGTATTCATATATACGTTATAAAATATTAATATAAGTAATGAAAAATTTTGAATGTCAAAACGTCTGCGGTGTATTTAAATAAATTAATTAAGTCTTTTTATTAGACATTTAAGAGTTATTTAATCAATTCAACAATTTTCTATTCAGGTTTGCAAAATTGTCCTGAACTATAATGATGTCACCGTATGAAGTTGTTCTGACTACAGTTTGAAGTATGATTAGAAATGTATGTGACTGATGTTGCCGTCAGACAGGGTATGCTTTTTTCTCCTCTCATTCCCTTCTCTTTGGCTCACATATACTTCTTGAATATATGCTATATGGTATGTCTTTCCTGTTAACTTATATTGTGATTTTAGACTACTGAGTATTACGTATCAAGTGATGACGTATTATTAACGGCATCAATTAAACATCAGACGAATTTGATATATGGGTCATATAAGCACCCTTAGGATAAAAACTTTTATAAATACAGAAAGATGGACTGAGTGGTGTGTAAAAACCGGAACTAAGAGACCATAAATCTAGAATATTTTTTTTTGTATTTTTTTTTACTTGAAATCGATATGTCAATACAGGACTTCCGAGATACGCGTCCTTTTCGAATTTTACATACATTTTAGTGAAAAGTTAAGAATTGAATTTCCGGCATGGTATAAATAGGGTACAACCGTTACAACAAACCTTTTTAAAAGAAGGTGGAATAGGAAATTTGTTTGCACAGTTGTTCCCGTTTATATTATAACGGACACAGAATGCCCCACATTTCACTTAAATCTAATCATTGATGCGTATCTCGGATGTCCCGTATTGAAGCTGAGAGTAAAACAGTTTAGATCCACATATGGACCTCATGATCGTTAAAAGATAAACTCACCCACTGTAATACACAAAGAAAACTAACAATCCTGCACGTAGATATATCTGAGCACTGTATTTCAATATTACATGGCACGGAAAAGGCATTAAAGCTTTATCAATAACTTCCTAGATTACGCCAACCAACGTACAAGTTCCATTGTTCGTTTCACACCTTTTTGAAAAACTGCGTTAACAAAATGTCGAATGGAATACAATAGAATGCACGATATAATGAAAGAGCAATAAACTATTAATTATCGTTTTTAGACTATATTATTTGCATTCATAAAAAAGGATTATGCTGAGATATTGAATACATTAATCATCGAAATAGCAATATATATATATATATATATATATATATATATATATATATATTGATCATTGCTATTTCGATGATTAATGTATTCAATATCTCAGCATAATCCTTTTTATATATATATATATATATATATAAAATACCTGCCCTAATATATGTATGGAAACAGAATTTTGCTAGACTTCTCTTTTTTTCTCTGATATATAATATTTTCCAATTCCAATTTTTACTGGGCACAGTCCATCAGCAGACACGAACGGCATTATATCTATCTATCTATCTATCTATCTATCTATCTATCTATCTATCTATCTATCTATCTATCTATCTATCTATCTATCTATCTATCTATCTATCTATCTATCTATCTATCTATCTATCTATCTATCTATCTATCTATCTATCTATCTATCTATCTATCTATCTATCTATCTATCTATCTATCTATCTATCTATCTATCTATCTATCTATCTATCTATCTATCTATCTATCTATCTATCTATCTATCTATCTATCTATCTATCTATCTATCTATCTATCTATCTATCTATCTATCTATCTATCTATCTATCTATCTATCTATCTATCTATCTATCTATCTATCTATCTATCTATCTATCTATCTATCTATCTATCTATCTATCTATCTATCTATCTATCTATCTATCTATCTATCTATCTATCTATCTATCTATCTATCTATCTATCTATCTATCTATCTATCTATCTATCTATCTATCTATCTATCTATCTATCTATCTATCTATCTATCTATCTATCTATCTATCTATCTATCTATCTATCTATCTATCTATCTATCTATCTATCTATCTATCTATCTATCTATCTATCTATCTATCTATCTATCTATCTATCTATCTATCTATCTATCTATCTATCTATCTATCTATCTATCTATCTATCTATCTATCTATCTATATATATATATATATATATATATATATATATATATTGGAAAATATTATATATCAGAGATAAAAAGAAGTCTAGCAAAATTCTGTTTCCATACAAATATTAGGGCAGGTATTTATTTCATAATAATTCAGGGGGTGGGGTTGCAATTGTAAATAGTTTAAATTATTGTGTAGTAATAATCTCTGTGCTTAAGTACAATGGTTTGTCTCAAGGAAAAAATAGAAGGGGTTTAAAAAACAAAAAAAAAACAAAAAACAAAAAACAAAAAAAAAAAAAAAAAAAGCAAAAAAAAAAAAAAAAAAAAAAAAAAAAAGAAAAACAAACAAACGAACATACCCCAAACAACAGCAAAACCAAAACACCCCCCCCCCCCCAAACCCCCCCAAAAACAAAACACCCAACCCTCGAAAAACAACCCCTGTTATAACATCCAAATACTGTATTTCTTCAAATAACAACATAAAGCATTCATTATTCATATACCACCATTGCTGTCTTTATGCATAAACATATAGACAACTTTGGTGATTCCCTACCAATAGCTATATAGCACGTAAAAGAGAAAACAAAAGACATCTGAGCAAGCTTTATGACACAAATCACCAACAACATGCATATAAACATGATAAGTTAAAAAATTTCAGATAACGTTACAAATTTATTCAATTATACTGCAGTTACGGTACGGACACAGGACGCTTAGATAAAGCAACAAATGTCACTAAGTTGGTGTGGTAAACCGGTTTACGGGCGCCCCTTTCCAACTCACCGTAAAAGCAGCACAATCGTTAAAAAATTTATAAATAAACCTCCGTATAGAGAACAAGGATCAACAGGTTTCTCATGAAAAGAGAAAAGTACTATGGAAGTAATTGCTAGTATCAAAAATATTGTAGAAAACATCAATATAAGTAAACTTAATCTGTAGGAGTCCTGACTTACAGTCAGATGGGACGAGGTTCGGGATCATATCTCCTCTGAAAAGGTTTGGACAAGGCCTGTCATAGAGTTCTCACTACCCTGTTGATCAGCGTGCAACGCTCAAGTAAAAGTCTGTATAAGGATGTAGAGGGACTCAATACAAGACCTTTTGTCTTTGCGATGATCTTGGGGTCATGTCTTTCGATATTTGAACTAAAATTTATCAAGTTTACTTTTGGAAACATCTATCTATCATAATATAAAACATTATGGTATCTTACCAGGCATCAAAATATAGTTCTTTGTACAATGGACCCCTCAAAGGTTTCATTGCTAATATATGTTGCAATACATGAAGAAAATGCAAATATTAATCCTGCTGTGAAATGACGCCGTGTATTGTACTTTACATTTTGTATGACGCGGAAGTTGCATTGTTGTATTTCCGTTAATATTCAAGATTACGCAAACTAATATGCAGGTTCCATTGTACGTTTCACATTTTGTGCGAAACTGTCTTTTCATAGATTCGACTGGAATTATATATAATTATACATGACATGATTAATACAAATAGAAATGGTTTATATTATATTTTTGTGTAAATACAAAGAAGAATACTACCATTTTGAATAGAAAGTTTGTAATTGCAATGGAAATGTTTGTGATCAATATTATAAATATAATCATCACTCATGATCAATGAATACCGTACTTTATAATAACAAGAGGCCTAACTGGGTTCATATTGCTCAATTTTGAATTTGCAGACACATGTATAGTCTTTCTTGTTGTAAGATTGATGCCTTTAAATATTGTAACAAAATGAGTTAATTGGTTTTGGAGGAAAACATTCCTCCATTAAAAAAATATCACAAAACATTTGAACCCCCCCCCCCCCCCCCAAAAAAAAAAAACTCTCAAACAAACTCTTTCAATGTTTATTTCCTTACACACGCATCGAATCAAGTGTAAGGGAGGGGCATAAATCTTTATCAAATTTTACTTCATTATATTGTTTCGTCTGTATGTCAGTTCATTCACGACGGGTGTTGCTAAGAAACAGGAGACGCTCACTCCTCCCGGGTACCTGGTCTCACCTCTGATTTTCAGGGGTCCGTGAATGTCCACTGTGGTACATTGTTGTTAGTGCCATAGTCATGTGAAACCAGTTATTTTCGTATTTCATTCAAACGATAAAAATGTCATGAGAATTCATTATGTATTTAAAACTATCTCCGACAGTATATTATAGGTCTTAATCTATAATTTATTGCAATTAAAAGTATAATTGCATAAAGTGATGTCTAGAACACTTTGTTGGAGAACGCCATATTGTGCAGTTAGCTTATCTCTCTTGTCAGGTATTAGCGATGATTCTGTGGGTTTATGACGCATCTGCAAAAAATTGCTTTCCAGAGTAACTGCTTCCTTTTGTTTTGTTAGTGAAAACTTATAATATGTTGTCTACCGAAAGTGAATATGAATACGATGATTAGGTACCTCAAATAGGAAATAATTGACAAAAATGTTAATATGCTGTTTACCTTTTGAAACCAATCATCAATAAAAAGACTACTTGAATATATGTGATAGTGCTGGTTTCATATTGAAAATCAACCATTTAAGGCTATCTTCTGAGTGAACAGGTATTAAGGTGATCTCATTTTCTGCAACCATGACATTCAGTGAATTGATAACAGCTGAGATGTATGAATATATATATCACATGTGAACTAATTAACTACTACTGTTCACTCAAGTATAGATTACTTTATCATGGTCGATATCGAAATGACGGAGTCATACACTTTCAAGGGGTTGAGGATGAGGGATGCTATATTTCCGGATTTTTAATACCCATCCCAAATTTTCCCGGAGTTTGACTACTATTTAATACGATCCCATATCGTTCAATTTCGGTAATTAGGCACACTTTCGATATTCATTTTCGGTTAAACTGACGACGTTTGCTATCTGTATTTTCATTCGATGATAGCATTTGAATTGACCAATCAGCATCGAAGTTACATTGACTTATTGTTAAAGCGAGGTTGTTTAAGCACGTGGTGACTGTCAAAATGTGCGTGTTGAAATTTATATAGAATAATGCATAGCAATACGATTATTTTTATGTCCTTTGATATGGTCAAAAACACCAGTAAATATGTCAGAATCAATCTCAGAGCATCTTTATCTTTAGAGCTATATTGAATGAGGAATTTTTCAGATAACCCACAAGCATCTGAGGACAAAATACACTGCTTTTTAAGTAGGTTATTCTTATCCTTCTCTATTAAATATCTAATATGATATTTCAAACGAAGCAATGAATCGAACCTACAGTATTCAAAGTCTGAATCTTGAAAACGGATAATATAGTTACATTTGATTTCAAAACTATTCAGATACTCTTCAGTTCTTTGATTGTTCATAATGTTCCAGTATTTAAAAATGTCTTTAAAGATTTTAACATACATTTGACACAAAAATCTTAGTGACACTCTTTATAGTAATGTATGTAAAATTAGCCAATAAACCCCTGTTAGCGGATTGCAAAATTATCATTTTACAGTCATATCATGATACATACATGATACCACATATTACATATGCCAATCAAACATTGTGTAGTTTCATGTAAATGAAGTATACGGCAC
This sequence comes from Pteria penguin, assembly GCA_035048485.1. Taxonomy (NCBI): domain Eukaryota; kingdom Metazoa; phylum Mollusca; class Bivalvia; order Pterioida; family Pteriidae; genus Pteria; species Pteria penguin. Next base: position 21,823,053 of record CM068588.1, on the reverse strand, counting down.
TGATCTTCACACCCATCAGTAATTTACTACAAAAAACAATCTCAGCTAATCTGAATTGTTACAGTTACATACTCGTGGGGTTGCTATGATAGCAATATACCCCATGATGGTAACGGAATTAGCGATATCTGATTTTTTTCTACAGTTATCACATGAATGAAAATTGAATTTTGTATTCGATATGTATCAAAGATATATGTAAAATATTTTTTTCTCGAACCGTGCCTTTAAAAAATGGCACTGAGGCGAAATGATTAGAGTTGATGATATAAAAGGGAATATAATTGTAACAAAAATATTATCAAGTGATTGAAAAGTCATCAATTTTTTAAAAACTTTTTTCTGTAATTCATTACTATTAATAATAATAATAATAATAATAATAATAATAATAATAATAATAATAATAATAATAATAATAATAATAATAATAATAATAATATTATTATTATTATTATTATAATTATGTTAAATGAGAAATTTAACACGCGAAACGAGAGGGGGAGGATGGCAGATAAGGCAAAACGATTACAATGCAATTTACTATGGTTTTCTTCAATCGCATTTTAAAATTCAAATTCAATTTCTGGCAAATTAAGTAAGGCTGTTTTCTAGCATATGCCAGTTTTTTTTCTGGGCAAAAGCATAAAGTTGGTATATTGGGTGAATACGAAGCTGAATAGAACAGAAGAGAGAGAGAGAGAGAGAGAGAGAGAGAGAGAGAGAGAGAGAGAGAGAGAGAGAGAGAGAGAGAGAGAGAGAGAGAGAGAGAGGAGATAATAATAAAAATCCCCAATAATTATATATCTATTAAAACATAAAATGAGAAAACGAAGCTCCTTTTACCTAAAACAATGGGATATAATCCCGGTCGTATTGTGTAATAATGAAGTTCTAAACTCTTGTCCTCCATCTCTTCGCATCTACAAAAAGGAAGAAAAGTGTTACAATACAAAAATAAAAATATACCACAGAATATAAGAATTGTAAATGTGTTTAAAAACACCTTTTTGTCAAAAAGAACAAAACAAGACAAAAACAATTTTCGAAAAAAAGAATTAAATAATAAATAAATAAAGTCAGATTATGTATATATTTAAGCTATATAATCTCGTACTGATGCTTGCATCATGATAATGTAATAAGAATAACACTACTAAAACAAGAGTATTTCGTTTATTTTCGTTGATGTTGGGGCTATTGCTGGTATTATTTGTTTATTCATTATCGCATATGTAATGGTTTATCTGAATTGCATACGGTTCGATTATAAAGAACTTTATTAATTTTCATACTAATTGATTCCTTAACAATGTTCTTTCTCTTTGCACACACCTAAACGAAGGAGCCTCTATATTTTTGTAGCTCATAGCCAGTAACGAGTGAAGTGAGTCGAGGTTTTGAATGAACGATTTGAAATCTCCACCCAAGGTTCGTAGCATCTTATCATAGCCATGTCGCAGACAGTATTGCAGGAAGTATTCTCCAAAAATTTCTAAAACTGTTTTCAAAGGCGCACCTGTAATGCATTTTCAGAATGTAAGTTTACTATTGTAAAATGCATATTACGCATGAATACAAGAAAACTTCACTATACATAAGAGAGAAAAATAACATAATCAATGGAAGTATCAACTACTCGTTGCGATAGTGGTGACAGGTTTGCATTGCTACTGCGTTAATGGACAGACATTCTATGGAATAACAAACAAGATAAAAAAAACCCATCCTGATTGTATCCGTTGTATTATCATGTGACATTACAAAATAATGATAAATCTGATGAACAATGATGATAAATCTGATTATAAATGCATTGCTATATTACATGTATTCTGACTATTGAGCTTTGTTTCGGACAATAGCCATTAAGGTTAATAATGATCAATGAAATTTTCTTCATGTGTGATAATGGCTGTACTTTATAAGGAAATATTACATAAATCGACTATTTCATTGACCTATGCTAAATATAGTAGGACATGAAATGAAGCGATCATGGGTAATTTACATACAAAAATAACGGAAGTACACGATTGTTCATATAGTTCAAGACTGTAAGACTTTAAATTGATAACGAATTTTAGATAGATGGTATTTACTGATATTGTCTTTGGTTTTGTTTTGATTGTAGTCAATTGTTTTCTTTGACAATACTTTTCGTGTAGCTATCTAACGGGACTGATATTTTTCTGGAGTTTGCGCTATCCTTTTGAAAGAAATGGTTTTAAAGATACAATGAAAGATAATTAAACGTCGTGCTTATTCATGAAAAGGTTGTTATTTTTCGCTTGCTTTGAATATTCAGTCCAATCTTCTAATACCACGTACATTAGTACGGTGTTGTTACAATGATTTATATTTTATATGGAACATATATGTGATATTGCCTATATAACTGCTTTTTGGCATACTGTCAGATATAATTTCTTTTCCATAACATCACAGCAAAATTGGTAGAAAAACAAGTAAGTGAAGCAGCAAGTTCATGTTTTAATCCTAAAATAATGAACCATGTTTATGTTACTTAAGGCTGACCCTCCATAACTGAAAATAGATAGACCTCGGGTATCTATTGTTTCACATTACACCAGTGTTAGAAAAGTTGACTATTGTCCGAATGGGAACTATCCTATTCAAAATTTCATACATTGCATTTTTCAAGAAATTCTCAGTAATGTATCTATTGTTGAAATGTCTTTTTAAAGGGTCATTTTGGTTTTGATTCAATAAAATCGGACATTACACTAAAAAGAAATTAACAAAAAGAACTTCGATGAAAAACAATTGCAGTATTATGTGATTGAATTTCTTTATAAATTTGAATATTGTAGTCGTGTTTGATATTAAATATGAATAAAATACTGAAAGTAAAGATGGAAAGAAAATGCGAAATTATATTGAAATAAAACAGCTAAACCTTTCAGATAAGTTTGTCGGCACATTAAAGGCTTGCGAAAGCCGAATACGTGCATATCATTATCAACGTGATTTTGAACAAGAGTAGTGTGTTGTGGACAATTATGTGCCTATTTAGGATTCAAGGAAATTAAAAGAAATGCAAAATCAATTCGCATAACGATAGTTTTATTACTTAATGTAGCATCGCTAAGCCTGCCATTATTTGCTTGACTTCAAAACCATGATTAATTGTACTACGGTTAAAACATCTATGAGCACGCACCTTTAAATTTAAACATTATGTCGAGCGTAAAGTAATTGTATTAAACTATGAGCATCATTAGTGAGCTGTTGTAAGGAAGCGGGGTACTACGCTACCTATGGATACGCTACATATCGATCGTCGTAACGTAAGGAACGCCACCCCTGGATCCACCAATCGTTTCTACCGAAAACAGTGTACCTGTAGTGGACAGTATGATCGAATGACTGTATCATTTAATTTTGATGTGAACTCTTAACCTATCTTATGGTCAATAGACTCTGTTATGTTAAACTGTAGTAAACTCTTACTAGTTGTATTATATGTCGATTATTGTTGATATATAAACATTTGTTGCACCAGGTGGCCTCGTGGAGTATGACAGTGATAATAGTAAGATTTGACTTACGGGGACGGGTATAATTGTACACAGGGAAATCGAATTATTTTAGACTTGATTTCGATAATCGTAAATGCCGAGTCTCCCCCTTCATAACACACGAAGCCACTACTGCCTTACTGTTTTGATGATTTCATTAAAGATAAAAACATTTCACCGACTTGTCTATTTCGTCGCATACGCAACACCTTAAGAAACCAACCAACGCGAAGTACTGCCCTACATTGTGTTGGGATAAGTTATTATACTAAACGGAAGAGTAGCTGAAAGTGTCATTGCTCTTTGGATTATATTCCAATAGTCATAATCACCCTTTCTGTAGTGAGTTGAATTATAAAAACACTGTCTCTTTGCTAAATGAGATAGCATATAAAGTTATTTGTATTAGAATAATCGTCCATTCTAGGATCACATCTTCAATTATCAATACAACACTTTTAATTTGTATGTGTTAAGCAGGTCTCTATCATTGGAAATGATGATATCCCATGACTGCATTCAAAATAAACCGCTTATTGATTTGCTTTATCGACCAGCGATAATAATCAAATAGCATTAAAGGACACAGATTTGTATATGAAAGTATTGCATGACAGATTTTACTTATAGAATGCATCTTAATGAATAAGGAATAAATTCTAAATCGAAACGGGATCTGATGTCATCGTTTTGCTTATCATTGTTGAAATATTTTGCTTTATCTCAACTGTATCAAACATGTGTTCCTCGTCTGCCATGAATAAATCGTTTTAACCCGTATATCATGTCAAAACAATATAATATGCATTTGTGATTCTTGAGTACTGCAAGATAGAATAACGATAATCAAAATATTAATCTGATATGTAACATAACAATATAGATTGTTTTGATCATTGGTAACTACATAAAAAAAAAAAAAAATAAGATCAACAGATATATACCAGGTCAATGGTTATGATACCAGGTCAATGGTAATGAAGGAAAGAGGAATGCAATTCGAAAAACAAATTTCATTGATATATGAATAATTATAGGACATATATAGGATCTAAAATGAATTTTCATTTTATACGTTATTTATGAAACGAGTTGTTTGTTTTATATAAAACACACAACGAGTTTCATGAATACCGTATGGAATGAAAATTCATTTCAGATTCTTTTTATCGCATGTGTACACTCAGTTTAAAGGTGTTTATTTTATCAAACACCGGCTTGACACAATTCTTTTCCACTCTATATTGTCACCTATGCCATACATTAATCTATGACATAGCGATATTTCACTGCATAAACAGCAAAACATGTAATAAAAAAGATTCTTCGTATGTTCCTGATCTGAACCATGAATAGGGGTTAATGAATGATCAACCTGGAATATCTGTTATATATGCAAATTTCGTATTTTGCATTTTGCTTTTAATTGTGGTTTGTTCAGGCAATAAAGTTAAAGGATATGGAGAACAGTTGTTGATCTTTGTTTCCGACAGTTTTATTCATAGATTTTTTTTTTCATTTCGTTTTAAATACACTTTGTTCACTATAAGGGAAGGTATGATCAATACAACGGTTGACCAAACCAATAGCCGAAATGCCAACCGACAGTTATATTATCAATGTGATTGCTGTGTAACCTATTTGTGTTGAAATGTTCTTTATATATTACCTCCGCCCTTTTTTGTGTTTTTCTAAACAAGTTGTTTGCATATTTCAATATAATGATATAATGAAAGAAAAAGCCAAAGATATTTGACCAAGCCTTATGACACCATGGACATGCACATAAAAAATGATGATAGACAAATAAACACAGAAAACATTAAAAATATTCGATAACGACTAGGACGGTCAAATAATTTAACAAGCGTCACGCAATTGGCGTGGTTAAAAGACAAAATTCATTGTATTTTCACGGAACAGAAAGTAGTAGCATCAACAGCCGTATTATTGTAAATATTAATAATATTTTCATGAATATTATGTTTATTACTATCATTAGATGTAGAAGAAAGTGAAGTAGTAGTAGTCGTAGTTGTAGTTGTAGTAGTAGGAGGAGTAGTAGTAGTAGTAGCATACCGTAAATATATACTTAGATAGCCAAAAGTTGGAGTAGAGTCGACATATAAAAGGTAATAGTGTGATATATTTGTGACTGCAAGTTCCAAGGCTCGAGTCAAACAAGTGTTTTCCCAGTTTTCTGTCTTTGATATAGTACAAACCAAGATTCCGTGCCTGTAGATGTCGATACGTGAAAAGATTCACCACTGCTCGGATGAATTCTTTACTTAAGGACAGATCCCGGTTATCAATTTTCAGATATCTTTTTATCAATTTTGAGGTGCTGTATTAAACTTGAGCATTATTGAGTTTCATTGTAACTTTGATATGGCTACCAATAAACATTTTGAGATTTTCCAACTTCCTGATTTGTCAGAACATGGAATTTCTTCATTGCCTCATACAGGCAGAAATACACAATTCACAATAAAAAATTTCTAGCAGATATTTTCTGTTCAGAATTCAAATACAAGATCTCTGAAATACATATTTCTAAATAAAGCCAGGAACTTGGCACCTTTCCCTTGTACCTTTTATGAAAATGGCACAGGGAAAGTGACACTTGCATTTATTCTGTAAACCTTGAAAAAGAGTTATCTCTCATGATGATATACTCTTGCCAGCACAACGCTCAGTACCTACCATATGCATTGCAGTCTTTGCAAAAACGCATGAAAGAGTATGCATGAAGAATATAAAATACCTATTAGGCAATTCCAAGAAAATGATTGGAAATATTTGCCTCACTAGGAATATATTGTCCAAAACGGTATATCATAATACATACAGGTTTTGCACTAGACTCTTAGGTTTTGCACTAGACTCTTTGACAATTTTCCTGTAATAATGACTGTATCTAATTGACATTGCTTTCATGTCATAGAATGCAAAATATTATATCATTGGTAAACACCGTCATCTTTGAAAAGAGGTCCTGGACAAGGGAGAGGGGTCATGCAAGTATACCCTTCCGAAAACATATATCACAAAATTACCTATCTTCTTCAGATTGCCTTTCAACAGGGGTTTCAATTGATTCATTTCCTTTCCTTGGAGAATTATACTCAGGTTATGAATAATGATTTATATGAGTATTGAAATGTGACTAACAATGGGATTGACTTAAGTGTTATTATGCATTTTGCCGGTCAGGGGAAATTCGGCATGTTGTCAGGGATACGCCGATTGATTTATACCATTTGTGGTTTTCAAACCTGAAGAATTCTGTATAGCGCTAAAGTAAAGTACGAAGTCAAAACGGAACTTCTGCCGGTTATCGTACACGGACGGGATGGAACTCTTTAAAGCGGAGATATAAAAATTTGACTCCCGCCTCTGGACTTAAGACAACATTTCTGTGCAATGCATCGTACAGATGTCAAACATCAATTATAAAATCTTGATGTAAACTAAAATTAAACAAAACAATACTATGAAAACGGTATATGATCCCTATTTATAACATAAGAAATATATCCTTTCCTCATGACATTGAGAATATTTTTACCTGTAACCTCACTAGTCGCTCCTATTAATGAGTTTGTTGTCGAGTCCGTATATTGATGAAACACCATGAAATGATCGTTTTCATTCAGTCCAGATTTCTCTCTAAATGCATGAATAAAGACAAAAATTACATAAAATGAGTAGTATATTTTAATGAATATTTTCATATTGAAAACAAAAAAATGTTTTACGCATATATATTGCTACTGATTTCCATTCAATCGGCTATAGTCTTTACTATATGTGTAACTGTCCCTTACTACGGTAGATTCGTTATTTTGTACCCTTGTTCTGTAACTCTAAAATTTTCTATTCAGTATTATTCCATTTTCATTTTAAACGTGCAGTGTTGAATTATTTTTGTAACGTCTATATGTTTATGTTTGTCATACGCGCAATTAATTACGATCTACAACTAATTGGATTTTTTGATATGCATATTCATAACGGATAATTATGAATTTTGTTTACTCATTACATCTGATATCATTGGTATCATCATTAAAATCTTAAAATTTAGTTTAATAAGAGACAATGCAAATAACGATTATGCATTTCAGATAGACATTATACATAAATTGATATGATGCATTAATTATGCACACACAAACGTAAAATAATCACATCTTAGCATTTTAACGTTTACTTTGTTAAATTGTTTATATCCGATCGTAATCATTATGGTTGAATGTCATAAAAACTAAAAGGGAATTGACAGAATTCTAATAGATTTCCAATAAATGTAGTTAAAAGCAAACAATACAAAGTTAACGTTAATCGTCATAGCTATCAGCTATATAGGATGTAGGACTCTCATAAGTGTAAATTGATAGCATTGATTACTTTACACATAATAAGTTCTCCGATAGCACTGATATTATGTGAATACACCAGCGTAATGAGACTGCATAATGCTGCATCAAAACCATAACACCCTTTGGGATAAACATTGATGAAAAGGCTATTCTTTTAAATATTCAAAAATATTAGCAAGGTTTCAACACCAGTCAACGTTTAATTGAACTGTAACCGTGATTCTCATATACAAATACAATTCTGTTCATTCATTTTCTTTTATTAAGTCTTGATATTTGCCCCTCATAGATGTCAGAGCGGTATATAGAAATAGACGAATAGACCAGAGAAAGTTTAAACAATACACAATGATGTATTTCATATCGTCGATTCATGTATAATGACGAATGAAACCTGTTCTAATGTTCCAATTTTCAATTCGGTATCATGTCTTTTTAGATGAGGAATAAAAGTAAAGCAGTAATCTAAAAGTAATGAACTAAAGGGCATACAGAAAAAAGAAAATAAAACCAGAGATAATTCATCTCGGACTATGGTATAGAATAATATATATGTCCCAATTTGGTAGAAATAATTCAAAGGTAAATTTATATCTAATATCGAAAGTAAAGTTATCAAATACATTATTCAAAAATTATTTCTGTGATAAGAATTAATATATTACAGCATATAACTGCTACATGTGACTCCACTATCCTTTAGATAAATGTTTAGATTATATGACTTCTTAGTCCCTCCTTTTTGTATTATGTGCATAGTAATGTAACTATAATTTGACTTTACGAATGAGGAAAGAAATATGGTGTAAAACTATATTGTTACATGATTTGTTGAACGACTTTCTTGTCACTAAATTCTTTGCCCAAAATATAAAATAATAAAATAGGATAATCTTTACATAATAAGTCTACGATAAAATACTTTTTATATAATGAATTAAAGATAAGATAATCTTTATCTGATGAGTAATTACTGATTTAATCCATATCGTATTTTTACTTATTGGTCTCGTTTTACCGTCATTGGTTATAGAAAATTATAGATCCTTAAACAAAATCAATTGGTTACTTATGCATTTCCAAATTTTCAACATCTTCAAAGTTTTTTTTTTTAATTTAACCACCGTGTTTGGTTATAACGGTGATGCATTATAAAAAGTAGAATCCTCCATTAAAGAAATTCGTAGAAAAGATTATCTTTTTTATCACACTATATACAAATCTATGCGTAAAATGCATTGCTGCTTTGACAAGAGTTCATCGTAAATAACAAAGCTCAAATGTATGGCTTGACAGAAAGAGAGGCACAAGATAATGTATCGCTTTCGAAATATCCGAAATAGCAGCCAACCCAGTTGTCAGATCACAAATCCTGTGCAACATGATTATATAAATATATATATTTTTTTCTTTTCCTTGTGTGTCTTACATACCAAAGTTTTCTCCAAATGTATTTATTATGATTGAATCTGCAAATCACAGATTTATCAAAGTCGATTTTCTCGTTCGATGCTACTGTATGACTAGCGTATGGGGTTTACTTCCAATTTAAAATTGTTATATTGGGGTGTAAAATGCCGAAGTTATATAGACACACTTGCAGTCGGAAAATCTAAAATTTACCGACGAAATGTATAATATGTTTTATAGAATTATTTTTTATCTCTTTCAAGATATTTTATAAACTACAAATGTGGTCTACACTGAAAACATTACAAAAATGTATAATACGCAACAGCTACATCATACGACATAAATTATTCATTGCTTTCCTTTACATTCTTTTGAGTTCCGAAAACCGTAAAATAAGAAAAACAATAAATAAATTACAGTCACAGGTATTCAATAAAGTAACAACATGAAAGATAAAGTATACACAATTGCTACATTTTCTTTAAACTAATGGGCGAATGCCACATTTTCTGCCAATCTGCCAGTGCAAGGTGGTCTAGAGAATCGTACATGTAAAGCGAGTGTACGAAAACGTGTAAATCCTAAAGACAATGATCAAAAATAATTCTGATAGGATAGCTTACAACTATATTTATATTGGTCTTGTTTTGTTTCAGTTTTTTGAGATATTGGTAATTAAATAAAGAGAATTTCCGATAAGCCATAATACCTTATTTTTTCTTTTACAAAAGCAAGGAATTATTGATATGATATAAAGATATTTAATTGGATTCACCGACTCGAAATACATACTTCAACAATGTATTTTAAAACTCCAGAATATTTCCCGCATGAATAGCTCCGATCATAGAATGGTTTTGCTCTTATTTTGAGATCAATTTCTTATGTAGGTTGTTCTTCATATATGTTTAATTTCCACAGATCTTGTCTTATACATGACTAAAGAATTATCGAATCGCGCCAATGATACAAAAAGTTAATAATAGTATAAAAATATAATACACTTCGAACAGGTCTCTATATAAGAACATGGTATTGATGATCAAATCTTTTCTAAATCATTTTACTTACATTATTTTCATCCATGTCTCTTTCCCAAATTTTTCAAGCACCAGCTCCCGAACACACACATGTATCTGTCCGTACTGGATACACAATTACATAGTAACATAATGTGAACTTAAGAAAAGAAAATACTGGTCCTTGAAGAATATAAACTCATATAAGTGCTGTATGATTTTAATTATCCAACCGTGGGTGTATACACAAAATATTATGCCTGTCGTAAATAATTATATTTTTATGTAAAATAGAAGTATGATTTAACACAAAGGAATACTTTTCAACTTTACTGATGAGTTTTTTTAATGGTAGCATAAACAATTACATAATATGATATACTGATATAAGTGTTGCTTTTATAATACAAAAATCTTACCATATTGATGATTTGTTCAATACCTTCAATAACAAAATGCCAAACGGATTTAGGAATACATCTATTCAAGTGTTCGATACTAATCTACTAACCGATACTCCACACCGAATGTTGACAATGGATATACATTTAATATCTCAATTTAAGACGGCTTAAATCAAAGCGCGCGTCGCATATCAAGTACCCAGTAGCAATAAACAACTTCAATCCGTAGTGGGAAACCAATTTTATATTTGTTCTATGTGCCACAGTGAAACATCGATACATCGATTACTTTAACGAGTGCATGCTGCTCTTGTTGACTATAAAACTTTTCTGTCGTTATAAACGATTTTCTTGATTCTCTTTGTACGACGAGGTATTTTTATGTGAGTGATACAGATGCAATAAACACCATCCGATGATAGGTGTCAAAATGAAGAAGTTAACCCAAGATTCAGTGCAGATTTTTGCCCATTTGCCATCCACACCTTACAGAATTATTTCAGTTATGTCAAGAGAAAACAAGAACATTCAAAAGATGTCATTTTAAGACATTTTACTGTCTTTTCCTGAACCATATAAAATAAGTTAGAATAAGATTCCAAAGATTTTCAAATATACTAATTACATGATAAATAAAAACATTTTCTATTATCCTTTTTTATATATTAACTTCACCTTTCATTGTTGCTCAATGTTGTGTAATTTTTCGTGACGTTATAATTCAAGGAAAACGTCATAAAGAATATTTCGGTAAAAAGTATTTTGTCGGGCATTAGACCCTTATATCAAAGGAATTAAATCCACGTATTACAGTTCAGATACTAAATACAATTATTTAGCATGCCAAATAACTCTAGATCTGATTCTTGGGCCAAAATTGTTTACCAACCACCTCTGATATGAGAGAATTTGGATTTGCCGTGTTTCTAGATATACTTCTATGTTACTCTGTCTTCGTATAATATGCTTGATCAATGGAATATATAACTGATTTACATATCTTATAGAATAGAAGATTTTCTTATGTGCTGAAAAACATTTCCTTTTCAAGTCATATCTAGTGAATTGTGCAGATATTCTGGTCAACCTTATCAAAGTGTTTCATTGTCATTATAATAAAGGAAAATTATTCCGATGTTAATTTTTATGCGCCTTAATTCTGAACATCAGTAGTCTTTCATAATAATGTACTTACCTAAAAAGAAAATTAATTTGCGACTCTCATTGGAGGTAAATTATTTCTTTGGAGACATTATTTATTTAGTTATCTAATATTAATATATCACTTTTTGCACTAACAACAATTGTACTTAATTGTTGAAACCTGTTCCTTGTTCTCTGTATGGAGGATTATTTATAAATTTGTAAATATGTGTCCTTTGATTGTGCTGCTTTTGCGGTGAGTGGGAAGGTGGGCGCCCGTAAACTGGTTGACCACACTAATTAAGTGACATTTGTCACAATCGAGTATTTTTGTAATGTCGTTCCGTGTATATTGTACTGTTGTCATTTTTTGTGTGCAGGTCCTTGTTGATTTGTGTCATACTTTCTTTCAAGCCGGCGTGGCCTAGTGGTATCGCGCTGGACTCCTGATCGGGAGGCCGGGGTTCGATTCCCGCTCTGGTCATGCCGGTGTCATGTCTTTCGGATGAGACAGTAAAAACCGAGGCCCCGTGTCGTGGTATGCATGGCACGTTAAAGATCCCTCACTGCTTCGGGTGGGTCCGTTGCAAAGGTCAAAATTTGTATGCCCCGCATCAGGCAGATGCCGTCACCATATACGTGAAATATTCGTGGTGTGACGTTAAACAAAAATCAATCAATCAATCATACTTTCTTTTAACTGTACATAACGCAAGGATGAGTAAACCACTTCTGTCTGACTTGTCTCGCAATAGATGCTTCAAAAACACAGACAGCATAACAACAACAATAATAACGATTGCAAGGAAGATCATCTTGGATTAAGTCACAGCCACACATCACAGCAGTGATGAACGTTGTATAATCAAGCATAATGCAAAACCTTTACAATTAATACATTACGAACCTCATACCAATAGGGAAATCAATCGATAGTAATAGAAAGAACTCAAATTAATGTTTAATGCGAATTGCGATTAAAATTTAAACCCCAGGGACGCTCAATCGTCATGGTCAAACACTCCTCGAAGTTAGGGGTCTCAGATGTCTCCTCATAAAATATCTCATTTCGTTGACCACTCCAAATTCAAACACTTGACCTTTAGCTTCGCTAGAGCTTAATATTATCGTAATTTAATACGCTGATTTACTGATTTTCCTTACGCTCTGTTGTAAATGTCTGCATGATTGATAACTGGAGTGCTAAATATCCAACATCAACCACAAAAATGAGTGGAATGAGCGTTTGCCTTGCTAGCCTGTTAGTTAGTGATCAAATAATCAGGTGGGTACTGGACAAGTGTTTTATGATAAAAATTGCACAGCACATTTTACGCTGTATTTCATAATATCAAATAGAATGAATATGGTTGGAACTTATGGAAGTTTTGTTTTAAACATTGTAATTTATAAGTATTTTGCATTTAACCTTATTGCAATTACTTACAATACATTTACATAAAATATTTACGTGAATATTTACATGTACGTCGAAACAGACGTAAGGCCATAAGTAAAACGGTAGCGATCTTTAATATTGATAATAGATAAATAAATAAATAAAAATATTGATTCAATAAAACAAAAATCTGATTAACGAATGTAAAAAATACTGCCAATTTTGGATCTAATTAATTAATCAAGATTCCTAGAAGAGGATAATAAATATAGAACATATATACCTTTTAATTTTGTGCATCAGATGCGCATTCCGACAACGTATGTCTCTTCAGTGATGCTCGTGGCCGAATGGTTGGAATTTTCATAGAATATAAATATTTGAAGCATTAAAATAAAAATGACCGGAAAAGTGAACGAAAAGGATCAATCTAAGGACAGAGCTATGCATGAGAGAGATACTCCTTAGTTTTAGAGTGATTTACATAATCTCATGACGGAATATTTTAAGTATATATTTCATGTCTGTACAAAAGCACTGAAAAGTAGAAAGTCAGTACAAAAGCACTGAAAAATAGACTTACGATGCCCTCTGCGACTATCAGTCCACCAGCAGTGACACCTGGCCTAGTGGTCATAATAAATATGTATGTATGTTTCGTGTGACGCCTGTGTTTTTAAACAAATTTTTTGATGTATAACTTGTTAAACATGCTTTTCTTCCAGTCTATGCTTTATATGCATGTGTGTTTGGGACGTGCACGCAAAATTTAACAAATGATATTTGTGATTAATCAAATAAGAAGGTAACTGGTGTCATGTGAATGTACCACTGCGGACATTCATGGGCACCTGAAATTCAGATCCGCGACCAGGTGCCCAGGAGGAAGCATCTCCTGAATGGCTAGCCATGGATGCTCTTTCAGAAGAAATAAATGCAACTGAGAACTGCATATACAATTGAATGTCAATCAACACGGTGTAGAAAATGCCACATAACATAAGGAACAAGTATATCACTTAAATGAAGTCCTTAGCGGGGAACTGTCTACGAGCGCCACACTGCAAAGGGAATGAGTGTAAATATGATGGATAAATCCAAACAATAAGTCCGAAAATATTATTGCATTAATTGAAAATGCGAAAGTAACTGGTGTCAATTGATTATGACACTAATAACAGTGTACCACATCGGACATTCACGGACCCCTGAAATTCAGAGGTGAGACCAGGTCTACGGGAGATATAAGCGTCCCCTGAATAGCTAGTCACATCGGCCATGACCCCCTTACATACAAAACAAACAAATGTAACTCAGCACTGCATATTTAAATGAATGTGAATCAACACTGTGCTGAAAGTTTCATTGCAACATAACATCAGGACAAAAGTCACAATAACGCTTAAGTCAAATCTTCCGCGGGGAACTTAAACGCAGAATACATACTGCAAAATACATGGCAATTGATATTGAATGATAGACCAATTTTGAATTCGTTGATGATTTAATTTCACCCAGTAAACATAATGATGATGTAGGACTTCAATGTGTGGATATAGGACATCCATGTTTGGATACACTTTGGAAAACACTGCTTATGGTGATTCTCTTAAAATATATATTAGGTTTGTATTGGTAGAAAGATTTCAAAACATGCAATTTGAGCAACATAAGCTGTATCTATGTAGTATAGACAATGTCATTCAATAATTTACGCAAACTCAAGGAAAACGCTTCATATGATATTTTTAATAAGGACATAACATTTATATTATTCGGAATAATTTATCTGGCTACTTGGGCTTATTCTTGTTATCTCTCGAAAGCTTTCTGTGAACAGAAAAAAAAAAGCCTGGCTAATGGTATAAATTGACAAATTAACGTTGCCAGTCAGTCTTGTTGTTGTTACCATTAATATTACTATTATTTAGTAAATAGAAGAAAATCTGAGTGCTATATCTTTATGAAGAAACCGATATTTCCTGTCCATATTGCTATTTATATATATATTTTTAATTTATTTATTTTTCTTTTGAGGCAGAAGTAAACGAAAATACACATTACGCAGAACTATTTAAGAACTGTTTCAAAGCTTTTTTCTTTTTTTAAAGAGTATATCACTTCGAAAGCTAAGTCTTACACTGCATCTACACCAAATTTTTCTTGTGAAGTGATAACGTTTTGAAATAGCGTAACCTACGCACAATTAGAGATTTAATTGTTAAATGTAAAGTCGAAGTTAATGTAAATGATTCCCATCTTTCGTATGCCACTGCAATATTGTACAGCCACTTGTATTTCTATTTTCCAGAACTTCAGGAATATATACAATAAAATGTAACAAGGAAAATTGACAGAATCGACGAGAAAGGATGGATTGATGACATCAGTTTCTTATCTTGATATTGATTTAGGACGTATTATAACATTACTTGCTGTCCCCGTTCTCTGTTATAGTAGTATCAGAACGACCTACTTTAATGGAAGTAGACATGTATAGACACGAATATGTAAAAGTCGTTGGTACTTTAAATTCATCTTTGTCAGATGTCTTCTGTTTTCTCTTTGTTATGTTTTCTCAATGATCTTGATCAGTAGTCATTCAGAAAACATAATGCAAATATACGAATATTATCTGTATCCTACATACAAAAAGAATTAATGAGTTTATATTCTTATCTGATATTGGAAGTCTTATCATCTGTAGGATCATCCTTTATAGTTGATCAAATATCACTCTCACAAACACACGATGTAAAGCTTGGACAGTTATAGCTTATATTTGATCGGATATTATTTTAAACCATGTTTTTAAATACAAATATATTAAATATACATTCTATTAAGATATATTTACATGTAGTAGTTAGAATAGATAGGGCCCGAATATCAGTGTTTATGACGTAAAGACGGTTCCGTAAAGTGAAGGGAAATGAAGCAGAGAATTTCTAGTGAAGCGCATCACAGTACAATTACACCGATTAATTTGGATTGTAAATCACGGTGTTGGAATAAAATATGAATAAACAAATTCAGGACTGCGTTTATATAATTGTCAAGATGTACTTCATGGATGTCCAATATCACCCCCCCCCCCTTTCATGGAGTACAGTTCCAGTCTGCCTGAGCACCGTACTAAGAGCACATTCAGGACGAAGTCACAAACTAATTTGGTCACTTTTGGTTTTTCACTCGTCTACTTGTCTGCATACATTTATAGGTATAATGTACTATTTCAACACATATTTGGGCTTTTGATTTTGTGAGTTGGAATTTTTCTTCAACTATAGAGCCATATACTGTTGGAAATGAAACGAAATTGTTCTCCGGCAGTATCTTAAAATCATAATTACCTGTATCTTATTCATTGCCTTCTATGCTCGCAATACGTCTAGTGAGTGATAAAGCAGAAAATTCAATAGAGAAAAAAAGGTGCATGACACATATAGGCAATCAGGCTAATTGTGATACATATTTTTTTGTATTCAGCCTGTTATTATGATTATCTATGAGTTCTCTTTAATCACATACAACCAGTAATTAAAAGAAAGTAATAATTCCCTATCTCTGTAATATATTTAATTTTCATGACTACGTTTAAGAACCCACTCGGCACAAAATGTACGATGACATTTAATATCAATATATACTTTCTATATCATTTTGCCTGACTTGTAATAGATTAACACGTAAATATAACAAAATCTTTTCATTAAAGTTTATTTGTGTCTTCAGTAAGACGCAAAACCATTTACATGAAATTTTCATTTTCGAATGAATAACAAAACGTATATACGTGTATAAATTTAATGTACCATATGCACATTTCGACAACTAATGTCGTTTTACTGATGCTGAAAACCTAAACTGTTTAAATCTGAAGTATAAACAATTGCAGATTGCAGAGTCAAACTCATTCCTAAATTGACCAAAACACAGAGAGAAAGAGCTGTGCATTATAGAAACACTCCTTCGGTTTAGAATAATTTTGTTATTTTCCACTTGTTTTTCATTTTCACTGATTTTGTATGTCCTCTGGTTTTATGATTTTTAGACTTATGGTTTGGATTTAACCATCATCTTTACATTACACACCTTTTATAGTAAATTTGGTTCGGGTCAGTACAAAAGCATTGAGGCAGGGATTACGACGTGATTGCTGTTTTGAAAAAAGACATCCCGGTCTTAGAGCGTGGCCATTATTAGATGTACATAACACGATGTAGATTCCGGACGAGGAGTGGTTTCTAGGATGTTTTACAAAATGTGCATTTCTGTGCCCCGAGGTGAGACAGCAATTTATTGAAGAAAATTAACAGACGCTCTCTGTGTTATTATATAAATGTTACCACATAACCACTCACATAACGTCTGGGCGCGAAAATAGACGTTGGTAACTTGCCGCACCCTCATTGTATCATTTAAAAGTCTGAGAAATAACTGATTCGCAATAAGATGATCAAGTGGATTCTTGTGATAAAGAAGATTTTCTCTCGCTCTCTCTTTGTCAACGTAAGCAGCAAAATCCGAAGTCGATAATTTTAAAGAATGAGAAGACAGGAGAAGAATATGTGTTGGATGATCCGATATAATATGTATATCACGTTTGCTCCAAGTACCTTGGAGTAAAGGTAGAGTTTCAAAAATTTAGAAATACTTCATAAATATATATTAATGAGCCTTTATGTTAAGTAAATTGCAGGACTTCTATAAACGGTATCACATTAGCTATGGAAAGATGGGGTTTTTTTTTCTGCCATTATTATTCGAAATATTTATTGTCTTTAATGGATCAAATCGAGTTGTTTACGTCTTCAGTTTATTTTATTACATGGGAATACTGGAATTAAATAATAATAATGATAATTAAATAAATGAACAGATAAATAATTTAATAAATAAGTACATAGATAATAATAATTCTAGTAACAATAATAAAACCATACACACACACACACACACACACACACACACACACACACACACACACACACACACACACACACACACAAATAAATCGGCTTGATAGCTATTCCAGCAGAGTGAAACTCATGATTCCGCATCTCATTGTGAGAATTTATTGACGAGGTGCTGTCTGTACGGATTGATCCTGTCGGCAATCTTACTGTTACACAATTCCTGGTGTTTGATATACTATTAGGTGTCGTTTGGTATTGAGTTTATCTCTGCAATTCACAGTTGGCACTTGGTACGTTGGACTGCAATATAAGTAATCATGATACGCACCCAGCTGATTTCTTTCTTCTTGAAATTAGATTGATCCTTGAAATCGAATAACACACAGGATGAATGTTAGCTTGTTAAAAAAAGAATGCTTTCTATCAATATAAATACGAGTAATTTAGCTCACCCGATTCAAAGTCTCAAATAAACTGATATGATAGCAACATCGTCGGTCGTTGGTCCGTCCATTGTTGTAAATTCTTTACAATTCTCTTAACTTAGTATACTTACAGTTAACGTTGTTATGTAACTCTACAATGTTTGTTTTTATATATTTATTCCGATGTATTTAAAAGTGTTACTAGCAAATTCCTCAGGTGGATACCCTACTTTGAAACACTTTTTCAGATGAGATGTATGAGTTGGTTGATTGGTGTCTTACGTCGCTTTCAACAGTGTTTCAGTTATATTGTGACATGGAAGCAGGAGGTAACCAATCTCTTAAAGATAGTGGCGTAATCTGGGAATCGAACCTGGATAGTCGGCGCCGCAAGCGAAGCGCTTAACCACTACACCAAGCCTGTCCAAGAGATGCAAAAAAGTAATGGTTTTTGAGTCAAAGGTTCCAGTAAATTCATATCGGCGGGTTCCAGAATTATTTAACGCCTTTGACATCGACAGCATAACCCGAGATCATCGCTAAGACCAAAGGTCTTGTATTGGGTCCCTCTACAACCCAATGCAGACTTTTACTTGCAATTGAGCGATGAACGCTGACTAACAGGGTGGTGGGGACTGTGACGGGTCTTGTTCAAACCTTTTCAGAGGAGACAAGGTCCTGATTCTCGTCCCCTCTGACTGTTAGCCGGGATTCCTATTGATTAAGGATCTTAGCTCGCGTACAGACAGGCAGAACATTTTAGAAACCTGTTGATCATTGTTCTCTGTATGGAAAATTATTTATAATTTTTTAAATATATATCCTTTGATTGTGCGGCATTTGCGGTGAGTGGGAAGGTGGGCCCTTATAAACCGCTTAACCACACCAAATGACTGACGTTTGTTACTTCAACTGACCGTCCTAAGTCGGTATTGTAACAGCAGCAGAATCTAATATTTTTGTAAAGTCTTTATTTTACTATTATCACTTGTTTTGTGTGTGTGCAGGTCATTGGTGATTTGTGTCATACAACTATGTCAGATGTCTTCTGTTTTATCTTGAGTGTTCGAAAATGATGATATTTAAGGTTAGTTTCTTTCGTTCAAATTGGAAAAAGAAATTTTGATGTTTTTCATTGAAATACTTAATGTCCCCTACAAATATGTTTTGGTTTTATTTTTCCTCAAGCACACTTGTCAAGGAATGGGTGTTCGGTACAATATCACTTTCAACTGCTTCGGAGCTTTTTGTCCTTTCAGTTAATAATCCCAATCGTAACTTCCGTCTTACACCTTTCCCCATATTTTCTTTTACTCTGTTTCTTTTATTTACCATTATTTACATTACATTATCATTCATTCATTGAATATTGTCAGATACGAAAGGAACGAACTAGACATCACTGTGATACGATACCGCGCTTAATGATTCTATTTTCCAGAATTCAGGAAGGTACACGTGTGCAAAGAACAATAAAAGGTGTCAAGGGATTAATTAAATTAATGAAGTATTGACTCTAAATACAGAAAGGTGAGCGACTGATGACGTCATATTTTTATCTTGATATTGATTTAGGACGTAGTACAACAACACTTCCTGTCACAGATCGAGGTGGCAGCAATATCAGAACGACCTAATTTACTTGAAGATAAACATGAACAGACAACTTTTAGTATATGACAGAGACGTTGTTATGTATGTTAAATAATATTGATAAGTAGTTTCCCAGGAAATATAATGTAAATACACGAACATTATTTGTATCCTACATGCAAGAAGAATTACTGAGTATATATTTTGTATCAGATATGGGAAATCTTATCATTTGTAGGACAGTCATTTACTTGATAAATGTGACACACACGAAGGAAGGCCCAGCAATAATTGCATATAAATGATCGGATATTATTTACAAACATGCATTGATTTAAAAGATAGCTATGTATGTATTACACTAAATATATTCAGTAGTTCTAACAGATAAGACCAGAATAGTAATGTTGATGACGTAAAGACTAAAGGGAAAGAAAATGAAGCTGAAAGTTTTACGGAATTGCATCACATTTATCATTTACCACCGAGTATTTTCTACTGTATACCACTATAACATGCATGGATAATAAAACAGAACATGAATATGTAAATCAGGATTGCGTTTATATGATGATGATAATGATGATGATGATAATAATAATAATAATAATAATAATAATAATAATAATAATAATAATAATTATTATTATTATTATTATTATTATTATTATTATTATTATAGTAATGATAATAATAGTCATCATCATCATCATCATCGTAACATTTCAGTGTTGTCCAAATCTCCCACTTGGGTATAGTTCAATATTGTTGAAGCGCAATAACGACGTAATCATAAAATATTAAACAACTTCAAGAAAAAACACGTAAATATTTTTGGTAAATTTTTAGAAAATTGAAAAATATGCCAATTTTTAACCATTTTGCGAAATGATTTTACAGATTATAACGATGCAAAACAGGGGTGTCACAACATAGTCAGTTTGTGTAGATTTTGCCCCATTTCAGAAACATTTCGTTTTTCCATGTCATAATGGCATCTGTAATGAGCGTTATCTTTTAACACATTTCTGGGTATAACGTGTCACAAAAAAGTTAATAATTGAGCTTCTAGAAAAAAAACCAAGTTTGTACCCCAAGGTGGTCTTGTATATTTGAGAAAGAAATAAAATAATCTATATCCCATATTATCCAAGGGAATTGGAGAGATTTCTTAGTTCCAGCACTGAGTACGATGACTAAGAGGAAAAGTATTCTCTGCCGATATATCATTATTGTTGTCAAATGTTCAAATACCTAAGTTGCTGGTAGTTGACATTACCTACACATGTCATCAGACATGATCGCAATATCATACTTTTCTTTATCAAATAAAACTGTCCGACATGAATTATGATAAAACATGAAAGCCGACATGAGCGTCGGTATTTACGATTAAGGTCTTAAGATTTTATTTGCTGACGGAGTAACTACATAAATATACATATAAAAACACATGAAGGAGACAAGAACACTAAGTCAAATTATTCTATTCACAGTATGAAATGCTGTTGAACTGAAATTTCCACGTCGGAAAAGCACGTGACGAGATGTCTGTATAGATACATATTATGTCGAATCAAGTACTGTCAAATAGTTAGAATGGTTAGTTTGTATGGTCAGGTCCTAAAATATCTGTTAACATTCTTGAAAAGGGAGATCTCAAATTGCCCCATATCCCTATATCGACCACAGAACGTCCCCACTGACAATTTCAAACGTTCCTGAATATATCCCTGTGAAAGTAGTTTCGTGACAAAAAGTCTAGCTCTCAGGACGAAATTTTCGTATTTAGATCATGTCCTGGCATATCGTATGAGTTGTGAAATGAAGACGCCATATGCGGGAGATGAAGGTATGTTGCTACTCAGGAAAGGGAAGTTGGTAATAATGAATTGAAATCGTCACGTTTGTCATAAAGAGAGGTTACTAATGAACCATCGTCACTAATTGATTGGAGTATATCGAAGTATGAAGCAGAAGATGCGCTGTCAGTTATATCAGGTCAAAGAACAGTAATTAACGAGAGTAGTGATTGGATGATGTGATGTAGGGGGAAAGGTACTACTATTTCAGTGTATCAGGAGCTGTGATTTGATGAAATTATTTGATCAATCTATAATTTTTTTTTTATAATTTTTATCTCATTTCACTCATGTAAAAATCCTATGATCTAAAAAGGGGTTGTTGTTTACATTTGAATTTTGGTCAGTTTTTGGGGGTGACCCCCTTCCAGCATAATTTTCTCGAAATTAAGGTAAATAACCTATGGTAAACTGTTAAAATTCTGATAGAGGACGGTCTGACAAACATTTTGATTTATGTATTGTATATCGCTAAAATGTAGGATGCTGTGTAAATCTTGCTGGAAGTTTGGTATTTTAACATGGGACCATATGGGAATTGGAAATACTATGCTTTGACCATCACTTGTCTCGAGGTCCTTTGGATACATGATGTTGAGTTGATCTTTAAATACAGGGTTTATATCCACAAACCGTCTAATTGTTTATTGCCTTTGGAGAGCAGAGACTGTATGAATTTTGCTTCGTTAGACATTCTAACATTTGGATGATCTCTTTTTCTGTATACCTGCTGCTGGATTCGGACTTTTCCTTTTCAAAATATGTGTCGTTGTGGCCTATAACGAAATTCCTTTTTTGTTAAAGAAGTTTTGAATAATTGATGTTATTCTGTTCCTCAGTGTTTGATGAGGAATGGTTGTGTAAAGAGTTGAAAAGACAAAAGACTTGATGCTAGTGGCATTATCAAAATATAGGAGATTTAATGTGCTCAAGAAGTTCCTTGGAATTTTTCAGGATCGACATCTGGTTGATTCCGCTTCTTGGGTAAGCAGTAAAGCAGTATTTCTGAAGACCATGTTTCAATTTTGGTCAGTAATATGGAAAGAGATTTGGCAGAACACTTCGAAGATCCAGCTATAAATCGATGCTTACATTTGTTACTTCAATTGACCGTCCTAAGTCGGTATCGTAACCGCAACACAATCGAATATTTTTGTAATGTTCTACTACTGTCATTTTTTGTGTGCAGCCATGGTGATTTGTGTCATACAGCTTTGTCAGATGTCTTCTGTTTTCTCTTTTATATGGTGTTTTATGCATCTTTGGAACCAAAAAAGGGTATAGAAGCTCGAGGTCAGGTTCATTTGTAGTAATGCCAAACGAACTGAGAACTCATTTGTGTTTATCCCTCTGATGGAGACAAATTTGTAACTTTGTAAGTAGGAATACCAGGCGTTAAATGAAGACAAATCTCCTGTATAAGACACTTAATATAATATGCCTTCCATACGAATGTGTACTTCCTAGCTGCTTTGTCAGGAACACTAATGGAATTTTCGTGAAGTCGAGTAAGTTCCCTAACGACGCTGGAGTCGCAAAGTATAGACTTTCTTTTGCGATGGGTGTTGCATGCAAACCAGGGGACGCTAACTCCTCCATGGCACCTGGTTTCACCTCGATTTTATTGAGGTTCACATTTGTCTAAATATGACGCTATTCACGATATTGTCTCTTTGTTCCATGGACTGTGAGATATGATTAACCCTTCTGTACTTCTTCGTGTTTTACTTCGTGAAGAATTGAATCTTCTAATCCTTTCCTTTAACAGCTTCCAATCGAATTTAGCCATTTAAAAAGGGTATTGGATAGATACAGATGTTGGAATTATGGTGAAAACAATTACAATTACGAGGACTTATGTTGCCTTAGAAGCCATTTAAATCTCGGCAATGTTTTTTAAATTGCCGGACGTTCTTGTGACGTAACCGAGTCAGTTTTCTGGACATGGTTTTCGGGTATTTCATGATGGACTATAGGCTAAAAATGCCATCTTCTCCAATGAACCACGCAACAGGCATGCTGTTTTATACCAGCTCATGTTATGGTAAAAATTGCCATCTCTGGATCGTAAATTCGTAATATTGCCTCCCAACCCTCCATGAAAAAATTCTTGAATGCAAAGAATGTTTTATCTAATATATGAATGATATAATATTTTACATGGTCAAATTAAAAAAGGTATTAGATACAGAATATCATAGAAAATATTATTATATACAATTACATTGTATATGTGAATCTAGATATTTACAATATCATTAGTAAATGGTTTAAAGATACATAATGTCTAATTTTATAAAATCAGAGGTACAATGAAATACATGTATATTCCTAACTTATTTTACTTATAAAAAGATAATAAACTGCAGCGACTCCCAAACCTAATAAGCCTTGGTTATACAGTTATTGCTGCAGCAAGTTAGAAATACGACCCTTAAATTTAACCTACTTACGTTCGTACGAGACCGGAGAATACTCACGAGACCTTAAAATCATTCATTTGCATACGGAGTAAAACAACAATGGCGAACATAAGAAAGAGAAAAAGAAAAGAAATCGGCCTTCTGCACTAAGTGACTCGGAAAAGAAAGGAAAGAAAGAATGAGTATGATGTAAAGCATGTGAGAAATAGAATTTGTATCACGTGCAATGCATACATTATGGAAATTAATATTTCCGAGGTCGACCGAGATGAATAAAACTGATAAGGAAAACGTGGTTTATGCAGCGTATTTGTACGCGATAGCTGCATTTAATACTGATGGGCAGTCAAAAGATACTGTACTAAACAAATTTACGATGTTACTTTAATCACAATAGTAGACGCTACAGGAGACCATATGTATCTTTAATAGTAATGTCACACATTGAAGAAGCCTGTATAGTCTATCCTAACTAAGAATTTTTCAATTTCCTTTTGAAGATCCTGCAGTTTGAAGTGCTCGATTTTTCAATTAAAATCCTAAGAAGTACATATAATATTGCATCAAAGAAGTAATACCATATAATCCATTGTGTAGCAGATACTAATCTGACTGGACTGGGATTTATTTAGGGGAATTTTTCTTTTCCTATATAATTAACAAATTTTGTTTATATAATTGTGATGTCTGTCCCTACGTCCACTAAGACAATGAGATTTTTCCACCCTACGAAATTTAGGCATTTCTTGTGTTATATATAGTTTAACTTCTTGCTCGAATCGACAAATATTTTCCTTTAGAGAATTTTTACTTTCATTAACTGTGTAGGATATTCCACAATTATTAATATGTCTATCATTGCATTTTCCCCTCATTTCCGTCCAACTCCCACACTCAAGCTTGACATTTCCTGGTTTCCCTGAGGTGGATCTGCATCATCATTATGCTTTATATGTTAATCATGTCACTAGTAATAGACAAATTCCAAGTTTTCGATTACGCTTTGAAATTCTTAAATATTACGAGTAAAAGCACGTGACTACGGACAAATACTGACGTTTGAATTATTGAATGTAAATTATGACAAATCGAAGTGCCATGGTGGCTTTTAAGTTCTGAGTAGATATTATGGTTTTCCCTATGTCTTGTTCACTTGTAATTCTTTTTTCTTTAACTAATCTTAAAGAATATTGTTTAAATCACGTGCCTACTGACAAAGAATTCCACTTAAACTTAAGATTTTGTAATAACAGAAAAGAAAATAGGAAATGGCCTATTATACCAGTGGGGATTTATAATGGGTTCTATTGTTCCTTGTAAGGGATATATAGCCATTTTGCCAGGAATTGTCATTGCCATTATTATTGTATCTATTTCTATCATGTCTATTGTTTCTATTTTCTCTAATTTTTGTCTGATGATAACATAACTTAGTAAACCCAGATTTCAGCTCTGTAACCGTTGTATCTAGTGATTCCTTAATTTCTTTTAAACAAGATATCATTTCTCTGACTGCGGTCTTTGTTTTAGTTCATGGTTTTAATGGCATTTACATGTATTGGGAGATTATTGGGTTGCTAAGCTAGTTTGCACGTTTCTAGTCTTAAAGCAAAATTTCTGACTCTTCAATATGTTATATGCATGTTTCCTAATTCTTAATCGTATTTCTTTATCGGCTAATGCATCTATGAAATGATCTAATGTTGTAGAATCCAACATGTATGTATCAGCTATATGGTATGCTTGCCTAGTAAGCTTCCTCACAGACTGATCTATTCTGATAGAATCTCATATTCCCCATTTACCATCGGTGTTGAATTTGCTTTAAAAAGCTCTGTTCTTTCTGCTGACCCATATATCATTTTTAGAGTTTGTACAAAGGATTAAGAGTCCCTTTTATGGGTGCCCGAAATTTCTCCAGGAACACCGCATGTTTGTCCAGTTAATTGACTATCTACATGTTATGATTTAGTATGATAAGAACACTTATTGAGGTTTGCAATGATCTAAGATTGGGATTTATAATCATCTAAATCTTCTGTACCGTCATACAGACGGGATTTTACATTTGCATTTGAGAATTATGTGAAAAGGGAGATAATCCCCTATTTTAGTCTTGTTGTAATTGGATGTACTGGTGTATTGTTCTACATTTTGATTTCCAGGATTATCCACTGCACTGGTTATTTCATAAGGAATGCCACTTCTCCCAGCATCAGAGGCAGGACTATCCTCATAACCGACAACACTTTTACGAGTAATCTTACTAAAGATTTTTTTTACTCGTATTTTTGAAAACCTATCTTGTAAGTCATCCAACTTGATATATGGTATAGAGTGTTCCTTATGCAGTCTGATTTATGTCGGACAGACGAAGGGTCAATTACGTACCAGAATGTCGGGGCACCGTTTTCAAATAAACCACAGTGGTAACCAATTACTTTATAGACATTTTAATTCGCCCGACCATTCTATTTTGTCCCTGAAAGTCCGCATTTTGGAAAAAATATCCCATCCTTCCAATAATCCTAACCTAAGTACCCCCTTTCGCCGAAAAAGGGAAGATTATTGGATTAGAGAATTAGGTACCGCGGCACCTTATGGTTGCAATGACCACATTGATACTGTAGGAAACTTAATAAGCCCTGGGAACCAGTCGGTGAATGTTCTTCATACATCATTGTTTGGTCACACATCAAGAAGGTGAAGAAGTCATGGAAAATGTAGGTATATTAAGCCCAATATCCATGATATATCCTTTGACGCTCTTTTACCATTTGTCAATCTACCATTAGGGCTTCATCATACTCGTACGAAGTTATATTCCCTTCCTTTGAGAAGGTTATATGAATTGTACGAATCGTCAATATCCTTACATTATCCTTTGACGCTCTTTTACCATTTGTCAATCTACCATTAGGGCTTCATCATACTCGTACGAAGTTATATTCCCTTCCTTTGAGAAGGTTATATGAATTGTACGAATCGTCAATATCCTTACATTGTACCGACTCTAGTTCCCGACAATATCTACTGCAGGGCATCATTATGGGCTTATCGTCTAGCGGACTTTTCAAGGCAGTTAAAACCGATATACCTATTGGTGATAACATTCGCCTCTTCCTTAAAATGAAATTTGCAAATTAGGGGATTGATGCTCTTAATTTGAGTAACATTTTGAACCATAGGTTAGTGAACGTTTAAATCCCTCAACATTTCAAACATCAGGAGTCGCCTTGTATTTCTTACAGCTATACATCTTCTGTGTCCTCTAAAATATTTAATGATAAAAGTGTTTTACAGTGTCTTGATTCACATAATATTCCAAAAGACCTTCCACCCTATACATGTTCAACATCAAAGTATCTTTACCCTCCATGCGGCCATGTTGTAACTGGTGACCTCAATATAGTCCATAACAGAAAATTACGATACCTCCGGAAGAAAGATCCTAAATATAGAGAGTCACCTTCGTTCACATGGCGTGAAAATTTCGAAATTATTATGGATGCATGCGAGGAATATGCCAGGAGATGGTCAAAAAGGGACGAAGTGAGCCTGACACTCTCTCCGAGTGGATTAATTCCATCGGAGAACTACTCAAAAGAAGAATAGGGCGTCTCAGGCATTCGGTAAGAACCAGACACGAGTCTATATTTAATGACTCTGATGTAGCCAGAGAACTCTCTGAACTCCACGAACAATTTATTATTGTCCCAGCTGACAAAGCAACAAACAATTATACCTTCGTTTGCAAAAGATTTTACTTTAATTGTCTGTTAGAGGAACTTGGATTACACTCTGCACCTGGAAATCCAACATACACACAAACAAAGTTATCTATTTCTGAAATACTTCAAAACCACATATCTGTCCTCGAGTCTTTTGGAGTTACCACGACAAACTCTGACCATGAATTACCTTATATTTATTGGATTCCAAAAATGCACAAAACCCCTTAAACACATCGTTTCATTGCTGGTTCTTCCAAGTGTACCACCAAACCTCTATCCATATTGCTAACAAAGATATTGACAGACATTAAGCATGGTCTTCAAATTTACTGTGATACCGCATACTTCAGAAGCGAAATAAATCAGATGTGGATCCTCAAGAATTCTAAAATACGAAAGTAACTGGTGTCACATGACTATGGCACTAACAACAATGTACCACAGTGGACATTCACGGACCCCTGAAATTCAGAGGTGAGACCAGGTGCCCGGGAGGAGTGAGCGTCCCCTGTTTGGCTAGCCACACCCGCCGCGAATGTCCTTACACACAGACGAAACAATAATAATTCAACACTGTATACATAAATGAATGTGAACAAACACTGTATAGAAAGTGTCAAAGCCACATAACATCAGGAAAAAGGTATAATAACACTTAAGTCAAACCCTCCACGGGGAACTTTTTCACGAGCTCCACACTGCAAAGGGAATAAGTGTGACATTCATGCAAAATACGAAAGTAACTGGTGTCACATGACTATGGCACTAACAACAATGTACCACAGTGGACATTCACGGACCCCTGAAATTCAGAGGTGAGACCAGGTGCCCGGGAGGAGTGAGCGTCCCCTGTTTGGCTAGCCACACCCGCCGCCGCGAATGTCCTTACACACAGACGAAACAATAATAATTCAACACTATATATAAATGAATGTGAACAAACACTGTATAGAAAGTGTCACTATGGCACTAACAACAATTTACCACAGTGGACATTCACGGACCCCAGAAATTCAGAGGTGAGACCAGGAAAAACTTTTAGACAATCTAAAATCTCCGAAATTTAATAATATTTTTAGCATCAAATTTTTTACTTCTCCACGCTCTACACTACAATTCCGCATCAAAAGCTCAAAAACAGACTTGCTACAATTATTCGAAATTCTTTTTTACATAAAAATGGTAATCGTTGACATAAATATTTTGTCATTGGGCGGGAAGATACGTATTTTGTAAAAGAACACTTTGATGCAAAACACAAGTATACCGAAGATCAAATCATCAAAATGCTGGAATTTTTAATAGACAATATTTTCATGGTGTTTAGAGGGAACATTTTTTCAGCAAATCATTGACATTCCCATGGTAACTAACTGCGCCCCTCTTCTTGCTGATATTTTCTTATATTCGTATGAGCAAGAATTCATTCAAAACATGCTCTCCACAGGCAGAAAAAGCCTTGCATCTCAGTTTAAATTTACGTATAGATATATAGACGACGAATTGTCAATCAATAATCCTAACTTTAAGGATTACACACATGAAACCTATCCCCATGAACTTGATATAAAAGAGAAAACCGAGGGCAATAATTCCGCTTCGTATCTGGATATGTTTCTAACTTTCGACAAATATGGTCATTTGAACACCTCTCTGTACGACAAACGTGACGATTTTAACTTCCAAATAACTAACGTCCCGTTCCTTTGCAGCAATATTCCGTCCTCACCTGCCTTTGGAGTTTTTATATCTCAACTTATAAGGTACGCAACGGCGGTTTTATTCCAAGGGTCAAACGACTGACCACTAAGTTACTCATGCAGGGATATGTTAAAGAACGTCTGAAATCGTCACCGAGGAAGTTCTACGATCGCTTTGGGGATCTTGTACGAAAATATGATATGCCTCTTTCTAGAATGATTGATAATATTGTAGAATGCGACTAATTGACCTGTTCAGTGAATACCAAATATGGCTTTGTATACCAGTTTTGTACCTTCGTATGTACAATTAAGAAACCAAAATTCTTGATTTTGACATGTTTCCTGAGAACTGCTGTGACGGGTGATGCATGCAGACAGGAGACGCTTTTTCAGTATTTCGGGGTTCACAGCAGTTCCTTTTTGAAACTTACACGATTGTGTATCTGTCCTTGGACTTTGAGAATGATTAACGGTTTGATACTTCTTCGATATTGACTTTGTATGCTCTCCACCTCTTGAGCTATATTCATAATGCTTATTATATTAGTTTTCTTATTGCATGCCATAATTGTAATGTTTCTTCCTTAAGTTCTAAAACAGCCTGACGTACTGAGTATAATTTCTTATCTATTTCAACCCTAACGTCATTTTTCATTTCATCCCCTAATTTAAAAATATTTGAATCTTTAAGATTTTGATTACAATTGTGTTTGAATTTTATTATTTCGGATCCATCCATTATTTCATGTGAATTTGCAAACATTTTTGTAGAAACTTCCACTTTCAACAAAATATACAACTAGATATTGGGAAATACTACCAATTTAGGTATTAGAGGGAAGGTAATTTTTAATATCGGAAATATACTTTGAATCGTCAGGCATTCTTGTGATATAATCGCGCCAATTCCTAGACAAGGGTTTCGGGTTTCAGATTAAGTATTTGGTGATGGAAAACGGGCTACCTCTTATGATGGAATACAGGCCTTCTTCTTCAAATGGTAATTTGTCATCTCTGGCCCGTAAATTCGTAACAATATAGTATCGTCCTCACTGATAGGGCAGTCAAATATGTGACACACAAATATAGTTTAGACCTAGAAGATATTGATATGTAAACATATATGAAAATATGGTCATTTAAATTATTAGATGAAAGTTCTCATGTTAATAGTGATTATATAAATAGTCTTTTCATATCAAAGCTTGCCATTTACACAGTTACTTAAGATATCGTATGTCAATGTTAAAATCTCATTCCCTGAGAGAGTATCAATAAGCCATAGACACCTGCATTTTGTCATTGCATCATATACACATTATGTCTTGTCATTGATATAGCATAAAATTCA
Source organism: Pteria penguin (assembly GCA_035048485.1). Taxonomy (NCBI): domain Eukaryota; kingdom Metazoa; phylum Mollusca; class Bivalvia; order Pterioida; family Pteriidae; genus Pteria; species Pteria penguin. Next base: position 21,791,741 of record CM068588.1, on the reverse strand, counting down.
AATGAACATGTATAATACATGTAGATCAAAAGAGACATCCTCGCTAATTGTAATACATATGTTCTGAGGCATTTCTTACAGTTTGTGATTATGACTGTCAATCAATTCTCTTCACTTACATGCGGCATGTCTCTTTATCATTATAATCGGAAAATGTATTTTCCGCAAAGGTACCGATACATAGAATTTGATTTCTAGTACAACTATTACAAGAGTGTCTAATTGAATTAGAGAAAAGATGACTCATCTGATAATCTCAACTATTTACTAACATTTATAAGTATTTTGATCTCATTAGCAGCTAGATTTATTTCAGGTACTAAGTCTATCTATGACTATATTTTTCTATTACTAAGCTATCTTTATCTTTATTACCTTGTACATACACGTATTACATGCATCACACGGTTTTGTTATTGATTAGCACGTTGATCATTTACTAAAATGACACGTCTGTAAGGATTTTGATTAAGGTAATCTTTGGTTTTGGTCATTACTTTCTAAAGTTTATAATGATTCCAACTAGATTCCCCTTGTACTTTTCATCTCGATGGCACACATCACCAGATCTAACCTTACTTTGATGCAAGGATTAAATACAATGCTATCCGATGGGCATATTGAATAAATCCTGGAAGTAAAAAAACGGAGAATTACCGAAGGGTAAACCATATCTCATAGTCCATGGAATACAGGGGACAATATCGTGTTTAATGTCATATTCAGACAAATGCGAACCCCAATAAAATCGAGGTGTGATCAATTGTCCGGGAGGAGTAAGCGTCCCCTGGTTGCACGCAACACACGCCACAAAAGTCCTGCAACAACCTTTCAAATCGAGGAGGTAAATACATATGTATATACACACGTGAAGATACGAAGGAGACAGGAACACGAAATCAAATTTCCCATTCAAGGCAAGAGATGCTGCCTGCATTTCAAACGCTTAACGCTGCCTGGATGTCAAACGCGTAACGTTTCTATTGAGAGTCATAGTGACATAGCAACACGTATTTTTCTAGTTAACTTAGTTACAAAACCATTAACATGGTACTTAATTTAAACAAAAGTTATAGAAAGTAAAAAAGAAACGGAGAAGTACCAAAGGGTAAACCATATCTCATAGTCCATGGAATAAGGGGACAGTATCGTGTTTAGTGTCATATTCAGACAAATCGAGGTGAGACCAGGTGCCCGGGAGGAGTAAGCGTACCCTAGTTGCATGCATTGCAGGTAAATAGATAAATATACACGCATGAACATACGAAGGAGACAGGAACACGAAGTCAAATTTTCCCATTCAAGGCAAGAAATGCTGCCTGTCTGAAATTCCGGTGTCGGAAACGCAGGTGAACAAATGTCTGTATATACATGTATATACGTATTATGTCAAATCAAGTATAGTTAAAAAGTCAAGATGGTTATTTTGTAGATCATGTAGATCAAAAGAGACATCCTCGCTAATTGTAATACATATGTTCTGGGGTATTTCTTTCAGTCTGTAATTATGACTGTCAATCAATTCTCTTCACTTACATGCAACCTGTCTCTTTATTATAATAATCGTAAAATGTATTTTCCTATAACGACCATAGAACTTTCTCAGTGACAATTTCAAACGTTCCTCAATATATCCTTGTAAGAGTAGTTTCGTGGCAAGAAGCCTCGCTCTCGGGACGAAATTTTCGTAATTAGAACATGCCCTGTCATAGCGTATAAGTTGTGAAATGAAGACGCCATATGCGGGAGATGAAGGTATGTTGCTACTCAGGAAAGGGAAGTAGATAATCACGAAATTGAAATCGTCACGTTTGTCATAGCGAGAGGTTACTAATGAACCATCGTCACTAATTGATAGGAGTATATCGAGGTATGAAGCAGAAGATGAGCTCTCTGTAGTATCTTTTATCTTGAGTTCCTTTGGACATATGATGCTAAGGTGATCCTCAAATACAGGGTTGTTAATCGACAGAACAGCATCGATGTATCTGTATGTAAGGTTGAACCAAAATGCTTATTGTTTATTGCATTTAGAGAGCAGGGACTGTATGAATTCTGCTTCGTAAAAGTACAAAAAGATGTCGACCAGAAGAGGCGTCCAATTAGTACCAATAGGAATGCCAACAATCTGTTGGAACACATTCTCACCAAATATCACAAAAATATTAAACCTCAACGTATCCTAGAATAAGACAGGTCATATACTGAGAACTACATGTAGATGCCATTAAAAAGAAATTTTGTTTTAAATCTCGAATTTCTACCTTTCACGACGGGTGTTTGAAACAAACAGGGGACGTTTAATACTCAAGGGCACCGGGTCTTACCTTGATTTAATTGGGGTTCACATTTGTCCGAATACGACACTATACACAATATGGTTAAGCCTTTGGTACTTCTTCGATGTTTAAAAATACCGTATATTTCTGCGGTGTTTTAAAAATACCGTATATTTCTGCGGGGACTTTATTTCTGCGATTCTGTGGTCTTTGTCAGTGACCGCAGGATTAAAAACCGCAGAATATTTTTTTCGATGTTTACCTCCTAGATTTGGATTTGATCAAACTACGCTTGCAAATGTAACATCTTATTGAAGTTGCTTTTATTTGCAGCTCTTTTTGTCATTTAAAAATGTAGGTAAGTCTGTGAATATATTGGGAATATACGGTCAGCAATTGCATGTCTAACAGGATGTCGAATGTCCAAAACATTATTTACAGATATGGAATCTTGTGAAAATCAAAGGTTGATTCCACATGAAAACGTATTACTCGCACATCATCCTATTGCAAAATGAAATACAACGAGAGAGAAGATGGCAATATACGAAGCCGAATTGCATATTCCTTCCGAATAAACACCCATTTTATACATTTCTGTGAATCTATTTAAACGATGTGGCACAAAACAAATCGTGTTTACGATACCAGCGTTGACAGACCTGTCTGTTGTCTTGTGAATATTTAAAAATTGATTTATGCTAGAACTATTTAAACAACACGTGGATGCTGTTCTGAAAAGAAAAGACTTCTAGTCGTCAGTCAATCTTAGAAAATAACCACTTTCTAATATAAATAACACGATGTGGATTCTAGTCAGCAAGTGGATTCTTCTATGTGTTTTATACAAGTTGTGCAAGCCGGCATGGCCTAGTGGTATCGCGCTGGACTCCTTATCGGGAGGCCGGGGTTCGATTCCCGCTCTGGTCATGCCGGTGTCCTGTCTTTCGGATGAGACAGTAAAAACCGAGGCCCCGTGTCGTGGTATGCATGGCACGTTAAAGATCCCTCACTGCTTCGGGTGGGTCCGTTGCAAAGGTCAAAATTTGTATGCCCCGCATCAGGCAGATGCCGTCACCATATACGTGAAATATTCGTGGTGTGACTTAAACAAAAATCAATCAATTTACAAGTTGTGCGATTATAAGCTCCCGGAATCAGAAAACAGTTTATCAATGATAGATAATTATGTAAGTTTATCATGTAATCATTTTAACAGTTGGTCTCTGTGTTGTTTTAAAAATACCGTATATTTCTGCGGGGACTTTATTTCTGCGATTTTGCGGTCTTTGTCAGTGACCGCAGGATTAAAAACCGTAAAATATTTTTACCGAAATAATTGAAACGTGCACGTTGATATTACTAGAGGGTATCTGTGTGCATGTATATCGATAGATTTAGTTGTAACACACCTGGTCTGAGAGAACAATTCACTAAAAATCACGTACCTTGACAGTTACGGAACTGACTTTATAATTGATTCGGCCATTTAGTGTTTGGATACTGGACAGCGGACAATATGATTAGTATTATCCCTGTATCCAACTGGACCATGTAAGTCCAAGGTACCCGCCGTGATGTAATTAGTGGACTTGGGGACAAGCGTCAGGCCACAGCTATCTTCGCAGGATCATTAAAAGGTAACCGTATTTACCAGTATTTAGCGTTAATTAGTTAATGGATTGACTAACTATAGCGGTTATTGTTTACCCTGCGTCGTCATCCTTGGCTTAGGGGGGGGGGGAGACAGATAGATGTAGATGTTACCCGGACTATGAATTTCCAAATGATTGGGACATAACACACAGTGAAAGTCATTGAGCAAACACCGACACACAAATGCGTTATGTTGAAAATATTAAACCGTACCTGAAAAAGAAACGACGTGAACTTGGTTTGCCAAGGGACGCAAAAGCTATGTGCATATTTGATGTAGTTGGGTCCCAGATGGGCGAGCAGTTCCGAGATGTGTTAAAGAAAAACAACATTAAATTTGTATACGTCCCCCATGCTGCACTGTCCAACTACAACCGATGGACTTAAGCGTACATAGGTCGGTTAAGGAACACATGGAGTCATCTTTCAGTTCTTGGAATGCGGGACAAATAACCAAACAACTCTCAGACAATCCCGATTCTTATATAATACGTCTGGTACAAATGCCACTAGCCAGGATGAAAGAGCTTTTCTGTACATGGTTGTTTAAAGTGTATCATGGTTTGGAAAAACCGGAAATTATAATGAATGGTTTCAAGGATTCGGGGATTACGGACACACATTCAGACTACTTACCTTTAAACTAGCTTACAGGAAAATAATATTGTGTATTGTATCGGTAGCAATTGTGTTTCTAAATAAAATGGGTGTTTAATACTTTTTTATTATTTCACAATATGATAGGGCGATAACTGGTAATCACTTTGTCCGTCGTTTGATCACCCACTAATGTCCGTCACACTTTACTTACAAGGTTCCGCAGAAATAAATTACCACAGAAATAAAACCCGCAGAAATAAATTCAGCCAATTTTCTGGTGAAATCGCAGAAATAACCCGCTACACGGTATGAAGATTAAATAGCGCACGGGAGAAGAAAAAGAGTTTGGTAATTTGTCTCACCTTCAGTATAATGTTTCCCAGTATGAGAACTTGTTGATTCGAAATGAAATAATCAAATTGTATTCTAGTGCTAAGGACGATTCTTTAGTCGTCTTTGGTGGCATTAACACAAACATTCAATGCTGATAATTCAAAACAAAAAGAAAAAAATGTGTGGACACGCCGCGACAAAATGCATAACAAGTTTGCTTTTTAGTCTCTGTATTATATTTTAGTCATTCTTTACTAAGTGTGGAGGAGAAAAGGTGGATTTTTAATACTCCATGTATATAATCAATCGAAATTTTATAATGTTTGTGTTAATTGCAGGACTTCTCTTAACGCTATGGGACAATATGTGGGACGACGTCAATTCGCCAATATATACATGTACTGGCGGAAAAAAAGAATCTGTGTATATTTCAAATTTGAATAAAAACAAAGAATTCTTTGATCTCTCTTTGTTCTCAAAAGCATAGTTCAATATACTAAACTCGTATTTGAGTACCCAATTTGTTAAATATTGCGTTCGATTCGCCTTGATGGCCACAGCACCCTTTTCTGGAGTTTCGAGCCTACGCGACGAGTGGTAAGTAATCGATTAGAATTTCTTGCATTCATTGAGAGTATTCTATGTATTGAACAGAAAGACATTGGTGTTTAGATTAAATTTTAGATTGAGAGATGCCTACGATGATTGAAATGATCGTTTGCGCACTATTGTGCTGTTGGAAGCTGGGATGTCTCAAAGCAATGTAGCAAGGTAGTTTGGAGTTCATATTAACACTCTAAATGCTTTATTGAGACAATATAAGCAAAGTGGCACTGTTCGGGCCCACGTATGGTTAGGACCCTCGGATGTGATGTCCACGTATATACGTATGTCACATTTGCGTAAACGATTCTAATTGACTTCTTTGGTCGCTAGAAGCATCATTGAACCTCGATGGATAAGTCCTCCTACCGTAAGATACAGATTGCGAGAGGTCAACATCTGTCGTCGACGTCCTGATATCTGTCTTGTTCTGCTCCAGCGTCACTGTGTTGCGAAGTTAGCGTGGTGTAAGTGGCATCGGCGTTTCAATAACAGAGATTGAGCGGAAGTTCTGCTTACGGACCATTGAATTTCATCCAAACAGCAATGACAGTCATATTCGGGCTTACCGACCTGCCGGCGTACGCTAGCTCCCGTGACAAGTTTGTACTATATCTGCATAACCTGATTCATTCAATGCGCCTTAGATGTGGAGAATGCATCAGTGCAAATGTCATACACGATATTACCGATATTAACCTTGGGAAACTGTCCCCCTCACACACACACATAATCCATATATATATATATATATATATATATATATATATATATATATATATATATATATATATATATATATATATATATATATATATATATATATATATATATATATATATATATATATATATATATATATATATATATATATATATATATATATATATATATATATATATATATATATATATATATATATATATATATTGTAATAGAGCGGTACGATGTTGAATTGCTTTACAGAATGTTCCCCGGTAAATTTCTAAAAAACGGTAAATCTGTCTTGCAGCTCAGTGGATTTCATCAGATGCAGCAATCAGTGATTCAGTTTAATTATCATTTTAATTTAGTGTTACTAAATTAATTTACAAGCCCATTGACAGAAAGTGAAGAAGATTCGCAATCACAGGTAGCTAAGTTTATAGTATATGATAAATAATTTGAGATCTAATCACGAAGATCTAACAGTATCATGAACATTTCTATTTTCAAATGGAAAATTTCAACGGTATTTCCAAATCTAAGTTCATTGACACTGTACCGTACAGTCTCTTGCTGAGTAAAGCTATTTATTTATGCTATGTATGACGGGTTGGAGGGAGAGGCAGGGGTATAGCTCTCCCCTCCCTCTCCCTTCTACTCTCTCCCTTTTACCATTCATTCCTTTGTATAGTAAAGAGATAAAGAATTGAATAAGAAAAATCCTTTGAATTAAAGTGTAAAGATGAAAAGAAAAATTAAGTTTAGCACATGGGATTAAAAGAGGGAACGTCAAACCCTTGATGGTCTAAATAAAATGTGCCAAATGAGGGGAAGGGGCATCCCTCGCCACAATAGAAAAAAGAATTGTAATTATTTATGTCATTGCCTGTGCTATTACTGCATTGAATGTAGTCAGGCATACATTATTATTGATTAATTAATTTTAGTAATTAAAAGACGATATACACATATATTAACTTTTTAAAACTACATTGTGTATATAGGAAAATGAGAAATTTCATCCCAGATTTACACATTCCCCTCTCAAGTCTTCAAATGTTTTGTTTTGTTTTTTTTTTTTTGTTGTTTTTTTTTACTAATCAAAATATGATATGTTAATCTTGTTATTTGTCTGCTTCAACTTCAATTATGATTACAGATTTGATAAAGTATATTCGCAATTGTCAATGTCAACTCATTAATTATGAGTTTTGTAATTTAATGTTATACATTTAGACCCAAACCCTTACACTCGGAAGACTGGCAAGATTCCCAGAATTGTTTTGACAATGAAATTATTGAATCAGAAGACCTCTTTAGTTCACCCAGACCTTCGCTTTGTCTTCATTATCAAAAACATCAGCAAATAAGTTATCTAAATTTGTAAATTTTCATATTAATCATTTCATAACAATTATTATATTATATTGTCTGTCTCGTCATGTAATTAAAAATAATCTGTGCCCAATCTATGTACTGTTGAACATATTTGTAGAATTTCAATGTTGTTGCCAATGGTCAAAATAATGTCCTTATCTTTGTTATAGTCTATGTGATGAAGGTCAAAGTCAATTAAAATCAATATGTCAAAATAATGTATGGAGTATCACACTTATAACCCGGGTTCACACACTTTAACAATATACGATGATATAGATTGGAAAGGAGGTAGCATCTGTTGTTGACAAAATGTTACTAAATTAGATCAGATTATAATATGTCTACATTATGTACTTAAATATCATTAGAGAACATGGTGACTATATAAGCATGCTTAAATCATATTTAGCATTGCTTTAACGCCAAACCTTACAAAGACAAGCAACACTTATAGTGGTTACCAAAACGTACCTTGTTTGTCTGCCTATTACCATAACATATTTTATATGTCTTGTATTGTATTAACTTCACCTTTACTATAGTACGATTGTACTATCTTTGTTTTAACAAATTTTATTTACAGACAGTCATGACCTGTGAAATGTCTCATTTATTCACAACCAGAGAATCCAAGCCCCCCCCCCACCTCTTTCCCCTAAAAATGTACAAAATAGGAATGAAAAAAAGAAGGCCTGCCAGACATCATTAAGTGGACCATTTGTTTTAAACGTTCTCTCAATATGTACGGAAGCCCATTAGCTTCACACAAAAAAATTAATTCATTGCGAATATTCGCAATAATTTTCACATAATGATTAGAATTCATGCAAGTAAATTACATGTTGGCGGGTTAGATATGTCTTCGGATGACACAACTTGTTAAATTAAAGGAGCATGGTCCGATTGAAGTCGGGAAAAGTATAAAAAAAATGTAAACGGATTTCTTAAACGGCAATCGACTGCTAGTATATTATCTAAGATGTGTAAAAAGTATCGTCACCAAAGTCGATGTCGTTAACAAGATATGCCCGTTTTAAATTTGCAACATAACCAGGCCAACTACTTGAATATTGATGAGGTCGGTCAGAGGAAATCACGTGACAATGAAACTCGAGCTTTACCCGAATCTAACATTTGTTCTACTTTTCTGTTTTTGGCCTCTGAGTCTATGTATAGTTATTTTCTACCACACTTTGGCTTTTCTCGTGTTCGTATTCCTCCATGTGAACCATTTTTGTTATTTTCTACGGTGAATATCCGCGCACGCGCATAATTATGGGCGGAGCATTACCTTATTTGGGGAATTGATACCAGCCGAATTTAATTCAACTCAATTACCTTTATTCTACGAAAACATTGAGGGATTTTAGTTTTAAATTTTCCAATTAACACAAAGTTTATAATTTATGTAATACAGGAAAAATAAGATATTGTCGTAATTTATCCTTTTCATGCTAGAAATTTCAGTCTCGGACTATGTCCCTTTAAGTTTTATTCAAGACTGTAATTAACTCAATCGGAAATCTTACATTGCTTAGCTCTTAATCATAGAGTACTCGGTGATGTACCATAGAACCTCCCAATCTACCCGCAAAGGCTTTCCACCGGATAAACCGACCCAGTATAGACCACCCCCCCCTAATAAATTGAACTAGTATAAATTTTCGCTGCGGTAAAACCAATCCAGCATAGACAATCTCCCACGGATAAAATGACCCCCCCCCCTTTGAGATCAGTACGCTTTCCCCCTTTTTAGAGATAAAATCTGGTTAGGTTCGAATATTACAATTAACGATGAAACTAATATGCATAATACTTAACCATGTTTATTTTTTAAAAAATCTCATCGGATATTGGTACACTGCCAGTTTGAAACTGAAATTTAGAAAAATCTGATTTCACCGCATAATGGCATGTGGATTATTTTCATATTAAAGACATTTTTTTTACTCTGATCATAAATGAGAATAAAATTGTAATATAATTTCACATTAAGACATATTATCACCTATATGTCGAGCAAATGGCGATCAGGGGCGGAGCCAGGTTTTACAGTTAAAAAGGCGGCACAATTGACCTATCCACAAATCACCCCCGCTGACCGAATACCAATGATATATATATATATATGTGTATATATATATATATATATATATATATATATATATATATATATATATATATATATATATATATATATATAATATATATATATATATATATATATATATATATATATATATATATATATATATATATATATATATATATATATATATATATATATATATATATATATATATATATATATATATATATATTTATATATATAAAGCACAAAGACACTACAGTTAACAAGGCACCCTATATTTCACTTATATTCGTTCCTCGTCTGGCACTCGATCCCACGACCTATGGTACCGAATCACCTAGCTGTCATGCATCCGACCCTCTAACGGACTGAGCTACCCGAGGTCCACATCATTTCTCTTTCAGTGTTGTATTCTCTCAGAGGATCCGCCCGCGTTTACGTCGGGTAAATTCCTTCACTTTCCGCGGCCGTGTTGTCATGCATGCGATTTGCTAATGATTGGCTATTAAAGCTCCGTTTTTGTGGAGCTCGGGTAGCTCAGTAGGTCAGAGGGTCGGATGCATGACAGCTAGGTGATTCGGTAGCATAGGTCGTGAGTTCGAGTCCCAGACGGGGAACGAATATAAGTGAAATATAGAGTACCTTGTTAACTGTAGTGTCTTTGTGCTTTATATGTTTGTCTAATTTGTCTTTATTTTCTACAGGTATTTCTTCGGAGATCCAAGGTCCATATTACTCCCATGTGTTTCACTGTTTCTATTTGTGCTTTGGATTTTGTATTTTGGAAGAAAGAAGCTTATAAGTATTGCAGTACGCAGATTGTATTGAAATTTTGAAGGAATTCTGCCTTAGTCTAGATAGGAAATATAGCACATATCTCAACAAATTTTATGTAATATTCAACTTTGAAAAATATCGACAAGAATAAAAAAAATTCAAAGTTAGAAACAGAGATAGATGAACAGAGGATTGATAATAATTCTTCATCAGTGAACATTGATTACCTAGAGGATTATATTAATGATAGAAGTAAATTGGAGGCGTTTAATGAAGATATAAGGAATTTTAGCAATTCTTTGTTTTAGTGTGTAATGAATCTTAATACATTGAAAAGGTCTTCAAAGCAAGTTGGACCTGTATGGAATGAAGTCGATTTATTATTTGGTCAAAGACTCAACAGAGTTCCTTCAAAGTAGACTGTAGATAACAAAGTGGACAGGAAACTCAGTATTGCACACAGACAGGTGTGAAAGATATTGTCAGATAAAAAATCTGACAACTTATATTGAGAAACAAAGCCTTATTCCTGCTTACCTTACTTTGGAGTGGATATTTTAAACGCAGAACATATCATTAGAAACTAAATTCCAAATCATTGTTAACGTTAATAAATGATAACGGACAAAGAAGGACATTGCAACAGACTTTGTAATTCCCCCCAAAATACACTGCGTACAATAATAAAAACCGTGATATAATTAAGTAATATTATGAATGTCTTCCTTGTTTTAGCAAAGGAATCGTCATAGGTCAGGGACACAAATGGATGTCGAGGACGCCTTTTTCGCCTGTTTTAAAGGAAGGGGAGGGGGGCGAAAAACCTTCCGCTTTCTTGGCTAAACCTGGCGACACAATATTAAACCGAACAGTGGGTGTCTTTCGCGTTTAAAGTCCTGACCCTGTGTCTTGACATGGAATTGTATGCCGTACAATCAGTGGCGAATCTGGAGAGGGTAATCTGGAATGTGAATCTGTTTGACTTGACAACAAGCCTCCTGGCTATCTTAAAAACTACACTCCTCGCGACATATATAACGCCGTTGAAGCGGTACTCTTTGTTAATATTTGACAAAGAAGAGACTGTGAAAAATAAAATCCGATATCGATGATGTTGTAGACGATGGGCAATTGAAAAGCAACGACATTGCCGAGGTCATTGCAGAATTTTTGCTGCTACAGGGAGACGACATTTTGCGTTAATGTGAAAGTTTGATACATTTATGTCATACACATGTATTTTGGGTTAAACACACATCTGTCCTTTGACTGAATGTCTCTTAGCTCTGTTTTCCAAGCAGAAAGAAAAACAAATATATGAGTGAAACGTGTCATTTATTCTAAATGACGTAAATGTGGGATCTCCCCACCAGATACAACAAACAAGTATAATATACAAACTTAAAAGATTCCCAAACAGCGGGAAAAGGTGGCATCTACAAAAGGCCATACACACATATCTTTTTATAATCATCAAACATTACAATACCTATCCTAAGATAATATCTTGTTGTTACACCAAATATTAATTAGGGTGGAAAAGAACATTTCACTGAATAAAACATCAAGTTTGGGTGGTGGTGGGAAACAAATTAAATTAACAATGCAGATAATCGCTGTTCATTGTTTGGCAAACAAAGCTGAAGTGACGCTGTGCATAATTAATTAGGCACGCGTGACTAGCCACGTGATTAGTAGAAGCCTATGATTGGTTGAAAACAATATGCATATTTAATTAAGGCATGTGACTCAAATCGAGAAATATGATTGGCTTTAGATTATAAACATAATTAGCATATTGAGTTACATATAGAAACAATACTATGTGATGCCCTAAATGATATTATCTCACAATAATAAGGTTTTATGTCATACAAATGTATTTTGGGTTAAACACACATCTGTCCTTTGACTGAATGTCTCTTAGCCCTGTTTTCCAAGCAGAAAGAAAAACAAATATATGAGTGAAACATGTCATTTATTCTAAATGACGTAAATGTGGGATCTCCCCACCAGATACAACAAACAAGTATAATATACAAACTTAAAAGATTCCCAAACAGCGGGAAAAAGGTGGCATCTACAAAAGGCCATAAAATTGAACGAAGCAAATTAAAAGAATTTGAAGAGTGAAATTGACGCCACCAATGACTGATGTATCGAAGACGTTTTCAACTGCCTTTATACACTCAAGGAATTTGTGTCCGATAAAATATCGGATACAATGACACAGAAAAAAAAACCTGACTTCTTCTGAAGATTGGATGCAATGCACAATCTTTGAATGCAGACTTCGAACCCTTGTATGAGATATTCATTGTTTATAAATGAATACTATATGTAAACGGTCTACCGTGTTGTTCCTTAACAAAATCAAAAAGCATTTGCTACATATTTTGGTTATAGCGAATTTTATTTCTTTCATCGGTAAATTTCGGAAAATTCATATGGCGAACTATGCATACTATGGACTAGCTTTAATGGTCCGTAGCGATTGGCTAAAAAAGTGTTTTAATGTATAAGGTATACAATAACAAACCGTGCAAGCACAGAAAACACTTCAATACTCTGCCGAAAACTGTCCATGCAAATGTCTAGGTATATGTTATTGACAATTTCCACAATTTAGATCACAGGCCCAGGCTCGGGGTGAGGATAAAATCGGCTGATATACGTGCACTATACGTATCCATATTATTACTTGAGATGGAGTAGCTATCAGTTATTTTAAAGATGTTATCATGGGGCTTAGAAAAATCACAGCACTTAATAACGAAGTATTCTAGAAGGTCTTTTGAGTTCTTTAAAACTGATTAATATTGCTTCTCGAGTAGATTATATCCGAGTGCTTCTGAAGCTTATTCTGTACTGCAGGAAGGAAGGTTGATAAAGGCTCAATGAAACATTTACTTGATTCTGCAATACATCTTTGTATGGAGTATTATGATATTTAATATCCACCATAAGTATGGATATACTTCACTATCTTTAATACACATATCCACATTTACCGATTTATGGTTCTCAAGTACTCCACCCACAAGGTGCGGATCGAGTATACGTAGGATTACTCATTTACGTATTGATCCTAAGTTCCTCTAGAGGGAATTTATTAAAATAAACCTTGCAATTACAATATTGCTTGAAACTTGTCTGTCGGCAGTCATAGGTTATTGTTGTGTATTCTGTGTAGTACTGATATTACATCTGATTCATGAAATGCAGAAGGATAATCCGTTTCAGTTAGATTAATTATACGTAATTTCTAAATCCACGCCTACATGCCTAGCCCATCTATTGTCATTCGATATGGACTTCATCACATAATTGATATTGTTTCTCAAATTATATAATTTAGGTTGCCTAAATTTAGAGTTTGGTAATAAGTTGGTGGGAACTAATAGTGTTAACGATATTGACATCTCCAGTAATGATATGTCCATAAGAATTACAACTGAAGTTAGATGAGAACTCAGAAGAAACCTGACCAGGCTGTGTGACACAAATCACCAAGGAGAGAAGTACATTAATAAGATACAAGTACTATTCCATCAGAATATCGATATAAAAAGACAAAAGAGAAAGTAAAAGTAATTACGAAATGCCAAGAAAAATCCAGTAAATATTCTCTGCCGACCGGTCATGCCCCCACCCCAAATAATGCCATAATATATGTCGAGTTATTTTAACATCGAAGACACATACAGTAGAAGGTATAATACCGTTGTCATATTTGGTCACAATTAGTATTCTTATTGCAATAGAAATATACCACAACCAAAACGATAAACAACATCTTCAACTGAATAAGGAGGTCAAGGATGTCGGACAATGATATTCGATAAGATCTTTGTGTCGTCCGTAACTTTTTGGGAATGTTAACTAAAGGTTTTTAATTTGATATTTTTGTGATAATAACGTTTTACTAAGTAATTGCCTCGGTAGGACCCGTAGTCAGATAAAGCTCTAGCATATCGGATGAGCTGAGACAAATAGACACCATATGCAGCTGATAATGGAATATAATAGTGGAAAGTTAAAAATAGGAAAATGCAAGTCGTCCAGTTTGTCATATGGGTGAGGAATTTAGTTTACCATCTTTGTCAATATTTAGAAAAAGATATGGAGAGGCCGTTGATTCCGTCTGGAGTGGTAGTGAGACAAAAAATAAACACTTTTCCCCTATTTATTCTTTCAACTTCCACAATTCAGGCCTGGAATATTATCAAAGAGACACACGTTGTCGAAATGCGCATATTGTTAACAAACATCAATACATTGAATCTGATATTTTGTTTTATTGTATTTGTACTGATTTTGATTGATGGGATGTTATGCAAAAATTGAATACTATAAAATTAGTAAAGTTGATCGGTCCATAGACATAACGATCGCTTGAAAAGAATGACAAAAACATAGAATATATATACGTTTAATGTTATGCACCAAATGCGCATTTCGACAACTTATGTCTCTTCAGTGATGCTCCCAATATGATTGTACTATAAGAAGGCTATGCCGTAAATATGAAAATACCAAATCTCCAAAGAGAGTATCGAATGTATGACCCTACTGAAAAGGCAATCGCGATTTCAGGAATCAAAAACGGGGATTCGTCTGCAGTAGATGTCATGCGCAACTAGATTTCCGGTAAAAAGTGCAGTAAAAAGATTTAGTTAAGTTTAATGTCTTATTAGTTAATTCGAAGTGGCTTGCATTATTACGCCAGCTGCTTTTCATTGCATCATTGATGTAGGCAAAACATGGGTTAACGGTTATGCAAATGGAACATCATAAACGATTTTATTTTTAAGATTAATTACTTTTGGTATTATTTTTAGGTAGAGTGGTACTTAATATTGAAGCCCGTCTGATCAATAAGACGTAGGTGGATTAGGGTATAGCTGACAGAGATATAAGAATTACTCGTGAGTAATAATAACGGCATGCGACTGACGCGCTTGTAGTTTAAATTACTGATTATAGCAATAGACCTCGAATAGCGATTAACAAACAAACTAATACAAGACGCTAAACACGTGACTATAACAATGGGAATGCCATGTAATTTTAAAGAAAAAGTGAACTGATTATGGAATCGAGGTGAAGCATCAGAAATATAGGGGTGCCAATGGATTGTATGAAAATTGAATTGAAAGAATTAGTCAGGACAAAAGAGGTGTTTATCGCACTAAAACCAATCGCTAACGGATAACTACGAGAGAGAAATTGGGGATTTCGCAAGCACCGAGGACAACATTATTTTTGACAGGATATATAATTATATCAGAGCTAATTTGGTTATCGATTACTCTCCGGGACTATCAATCTTGCAGCAGCAATATAGTAAATATCCACATAGTATAGTTAACTTCTCCAAAGGACTTTTGGTATAAACAGCAGCATCACATGTTCGAAAGATTAACAAACGTCTGGGGGAGCTACATATTAAGCAGAAATTCACAAACGTGTTAGTTGACGACCAATTGATTCAGGGGATGACACTTTTTGGCTTTCTGGAAATAAATATTCTGATCCTGTAAATGCTGGAAATAACAAATCTGCCTTTATCTGAAATGAAAATAAATATCTGGCCACCAGCCTGTACATATACCAGAAAATGCAAATATAAAGCAGAATGTTGAATTTTTTTTCGGCTCAATTCGCTCGGCAGATTGCTCACTCTACTGTAATGTGTAGTAATTTAATTGTGTAACTCATAATTCAGCTGAATTTATAGCATTGAACAAATCGTGGGATTCAATATGTTCAACAAAACTTGATAGAATTGTTGCTTTTTAAAAATATATTTGTATGTCCATTTTGAGGGGCAGACGGGGGGCAAGGGCTCTACCATATGCTTTCTAAGAGAATTTTTCTTCAGATTCTTGTTCGAAATAGTGTTATTTGCATCTCCTTCCCCCAACTTCCCCTCGTGTTGTCCGCCCCTCATTTAAATGCCAGGCACACCGATATTTCAACGTTAAAAAGAGTGGCGAAAAGGGGTCTTAATTGAATTTGCCTCATCTATAACTTGAGCACAGCACAGCAAAGTTAATATTTAAATTAAATCATGTGCATTTCAATATGTATGGTGGCCATATTTTTGACAGGGTTTCATTCTTTTTAAGTTTCATTCAAGTCAGTACAACAGGACATTCGTCAAATGATTTTAATACATTCATTCAAGTGTAAAATAAACACAAACATAACTTAAAATGAGAACAAAAGTAAAACAACAAAAATGTGTATCTCCACTTAACATACATGATACCAAAAGTAAGAACAGTCCTTAATTGATCACCTTAGACATAGAAAACATTACACAATGATATTGAACATTGATTGTAGATGGCCATAAGTCTTAGTTTCGTTTCTTCAAAACTTTTTAAAAATGTAAAATTGTACATGAGGAACATTTTTGCTAAATATCTACCAAGCTTTCTCAAGTTTAATCTGGAAGTAGTGAAGACAAAGTTAAAAATGTTAAAAATCAAGATATCAAAACTATTTTTGAAATGCTTATTTGCATTAAAATAACATAGTTCAAAGTAAGTCAAAAACGAACAAAATATCATTCGGACAGGAAGCCAAAAACAGCAACTCTTCCTCGCACACCCTTCTTTTAATTGTGATAAATGGAAACCTCCCCCTGGATACTAGAGGCTAAGAAAGACTATACACTTCACAGTTTACAACGCAATTCTAACAAGTATTTTTTGGCGACAAAAAAGCCAAGAAAATAAATAATCTGTCCCAGGATATTAAGGAAATAAATATTCTGTCCTGAAAATAAATAATCTGACACGACCAAATTTGCCATAAAATATGATATCTTAAATATTTGCATGTTTCTTTTATTTCTCACAATTGGTTTGCAGTGGAATACTTAAAATAATTCTGTTCAGTAAAGGCAGCTTTAGAAATCCTCCTTTTTATAACCATATTTTTTCCCACTGTAAGATTATTGTAAAATATCGAAATAACCAAAGTAAAAATTTCAGTAATATGAATTAAAATAATAAAACTTTATTCTCATATGGCTAAATAGCTTGAAGTCACCTGCTAAATTCATTGGCAAAAGACCATCATATGCAGCAAGCAGTGGGTTTGTGCCGTGAAATAGTTACAAGGAATCTATGAGATCTCATAAACATTTTTATTCTTTCTAATAGCTAATACTTATGCACATTCATACACAGTATGAATGTAACGAGTCTCGGGTCTGATGAAGATTTAAGGACATGATACCGGCGAGGGGTCTGTGGATCTAAAGTGACTTCAGAATAAATATTAGAACACATATACGTGAATAAATTATGGTGCACCATATGCATATCACGACAACTTGTGTCCATCCATCAATGTCCCTAAACTGTGGATATTAAAAAACATAGATATTTGACCAACGAATTAACTTGAATAAGAGTCAAATAACCTGTCTATGTACACAGCTAAGCATTCGTATCGACCCAGTGGTTATAATAAAAATTAGAACATATATACGTGTATAAATTATGGTACATCATATGCGCTTATGTTTCTTCAGTGATGCTCAAGGTTTAACCGATGGAAATCGAAAATATAGACTATTGACAGACAAACTCATTACCACATTTACATAAAAGTAGGAGCCCAATAACTCACCGAAGGACAGATTTATGCATGACGGAGGTACTCTTTAGTTTTAAAATAAATTACCAAACTTTTGATCACTCACTAATTTTAAGGATATATTTCGTGTAAATAAAAATATACTGAAAACTGGGCTGAGAACACTCTTGGGAACTAATAGTCCACAAGCGGCAATATCTACCCAGTGGTTATAATAAATATTTTAATATATATACGCATATAAACTTTTGATTTTGACAAATTATGTCTCTTCAGTGATCCTCCAGGCCTAACCGATGGAAATTGAAAATATACACATTTGAAAAAGAAACTCGTTACCAAATTCACCTAAAAGTAAGAGCCAAAATAACTCATCTTAGGACAAAGCTCTCGTTACATGAATTGCAAATAATTTAAGAAAATCTCCTTTGCAATTGTTTCAGGAATTTCATTTCATATTTCATGTAGATCGAGGAAAGGTTACAACGATGTATTGAAAGGCCAGTTGAAATATCCGTGACCGCCAAAAGAGAGTAGCAATAGACATAAGTGTTTTTAAAGCAAGGTAATTGTTTTTCAATGTAGACTTCAGTTTGCAATTGCAATAGGATTTTGCAGATCAAAGTTCTGTGGTATCATCAGAGGTTTCCAGAGTTTTCAGTGTATATCAGTGTGGTCAGCTTTATAGTTTTTAGTGTGACTTGAAAGCTTGCATTTTCACCAAAATTTTGTAAGGCAGAGTTTTACAGAGTGTCAGGGGTTGTCAGAGTTTTTCAGTGTATACTTCAGAGGTTTGGTTTTTTAGTGTGTATAGAGTAATAGTATATACGAAATCATGCTAGAAATCAAATTGAAAAAATAGGCATTTAATATAGGTATTAATAATGCATGAAACATATATCTCCTCTGCCAATTTTAATTCCATGCATCACAATATGTCTGTAACTTGCAATCATAGAGAAACATGATATAGACAGGTTTCCTACAATTTGTGTTATTTCATTTCCCTGACTACAAGAACTTTGATCTGAATATGTCAATACATCATACAAAATTTGGTTGATTT
Organism: Pteria penguin; assembly: GCA_035048485.1. NCBI lineage: Eukaryota > Metazoa > Mollusca > Bivalvia > Pterioida > Pteriidae > Pteria > Pteria penguin. The sequence goes on along the minus strand of CM068588.1, from coordinate 21,772,636 downwards.
ACGTAATGATAACGAGCAACTACTTGACAGTTTCGATTCTCAATTTCCTGATGGGTAATATTTTACATTACAAGGAAAGGTTAGATTAGATTGATGCCATTTTATCTATTAGAGTGATAAATGCAGCGTCTATGTAATGGAAGAAATCAATTTGCTAATACTTAATACATCAAAGATTTAAATGTATGTCCATAGATCTACATGTACATGTACTTATAGGAATCATTTACGGCAAAGTGACTTTCAGGCTTTATTTGGATGAGAGTTAAACAAAGTTGTTTATTCAATACAGATTTTATGGACTGATGTCTATATAGATGCATGTATGTTTATTTGTGTTTGTTTCGTTTCTGCTGATAGACCACATAGTGCGACTGAAATAACAACAGAATTTAAGTTCATTGCCCACCTTGAATCATGTGTCCATTTCAAGAGCACTCTGAACGAACACAAACTACTTAAATTTTTAAATTATGCAATCGGCGGTCATTCCCACTATGTAGTCCATTTTTAAAGGGATCAGTTTATACTCTACATAATAATCATAACGTAATAATGAAAAACATTTACAATTATAAAGTAACATATTAATTTCTGAAACAGACAAAACCGAATATTTAAATTCATTATTTGAAAACGGGGCAATTAAACAGTCGCCTGAAATATCCAGAAATGTTTCTAGGTGATGGAATAAGGAACCTCTGCTGATCGACTTCACTCGATTGAAAACTTAACATCAATGCAACATCATTGTGGGATATTGTTTCTTATAGCAAATCAATCTGATCTGTAATTTTCATTTATTTGCCTTTGTAAATTAAATGGATGTATCACCAGCAAGTGTTTGCACATTGAAAGTGAAAGACAACGACGTCGTGTTAATGGAGAGCTTTGGCAATTAAAATATTGTTAAAAATAGGTCTTAATGTTGAATTAATATTACTTTTATTTACTCTCAAATATTGACTTATTTCTTTAACAGAAGTCACCATACATTTCTTTGAAATGCATGACTTTTGAATTTCGAGACAGTATAAATTATCAAATGATACGATTTGCCAATTCATCTTTGAACTTCCATAAACACAAAAAAGTAAATATTTTTCAAAGTAAAATGTGCCATTTCTATTCAGATGTTACTAGGAATTTTATCGATGTTTAAGTGATTGGATGGTGAATAATAGAAACTCAGTGGTGAATGTTTTGCTCTTCAATGACAACATTTATCACACCGTCACATTGTATTATTCTTATCAAGAAAGAAAATCATAATTTATATATGATCACATTTCGGGAAATGACTACTGCGCCACTGTAAAAAGATTCAAATAAGATATTAATATAGTAAATATACTGATAATTTTTTTTTTAAATTGAAGTGCATTATTAGTCTAGAACTGTCTATCGCTTCATACGACAAAAATAACCGCTTCTTTATACCTGGTTGCAGAAAAACGTTCTTTTTCATCATCTCCCTGCAGGAAAGAAATCTTGCCCTATTGCTGAACAAAATTGCCATGGCCAAGCTCCACCATGTCTGATATAACTGAAACTGGCGTCACAGTGGTACTCACAATGACATACCTTGGTGAGCAGTCATGGCCCCATGGATACCATATGCAAAGCCCAAGCTTTTTATTTCTGTTTGGGTTACTCACACTCGCAATGAATGCCCTACCATGTAAGGTCGAATGTTTGGTGAATCTTAGCAATTGAAAATTAGAACTTGTTTGATTTATTTTTAAATTTGCGTTGTAAGTATGGAATTTGATTCATTCAGTCTTCTCCCATTGCGAACTGGGTCCTGCGCCATAAACTGAGATTTTATTTAGTTTTATTCTACTGATAAATAGAATTAATTCATCCTGAATTAAAATTTATTCGAACGTTTGATATTGGAATAAATGAAAATTGAAATTTTTGACTTGAGTGTATTCTCAATTTATGGCGCCGGACCCAGTACTCAAAAGTTAAGCGCCATACCTCATGTACTTCAGAAACTGTAATATATCAGAAATCCAAAACCTGTATAACCAGACGCCAATACAGGTTAACGATTTCTGGGTAATTATACAAAACATATGCAGAAGATAAAATATTTATTTCATTGTGTAAATCATGTTTACTACCTTATCTGAAATTTATTTCATAGCTAATACTCCATATTTTTCATCTATTTTATAATCTGAAACATACTTGCAATACCCCAATGGTCACTCGGAAACATTTCAATATTATGTATTCTCTGAGTTCCGACAAATTTAAAAAGCACCGGTGTACATTTATTTTTATCGGACTGTCGGAGGAAGATACGATCAAAACGGAATCGAGTCTTAGGTCCTTCGTCGAAAGATAGATTGTCGTTCATATATAAGTCCCAAGTATATCTTGTCGCTGGATCACTACCAAGAGTTTCCCATACATCTTTTATCTCTTTTGGAAGTTTTGCAAGCTGCAATGGAATAGAAATTGGATGATAAGAAATAGTTAAGGTGTTCGAAAGTCTCAAGTCAAATATAGTATGATAGTTCTATGATTTACATTTCTGTTCTTCTTAATTACTAGTCACAATGGTATAACATTTCTGTATAACACAATTTCATTCCATCTGTTCATTTATATAAAATCAAGAGGAATAATGATCAAATATGTTTTTATTTATAAACAAATACGAAGTATTGAAAAAAGATCATGTGAGTAAGTAATGAATAAATTAAGGTAGTCTTTTCTGAGTTACCAGTTAGTGCCCCAGACAGAGCCTGATCATAGCTAGTATGAATGGACGGGTCTGTTGCGAAGTTGTTCTCTTGGAAATTAATATCTGAACCAAGCACACTAATTTATATTGTTTAATATTGGCAAAATATAGTTCTAACATGATTTATGCAATGAATGGATAAAATAAATTACTGTACTAAATACAGAGAAAATTTCTATCGATCAACATATATGCAATTTGACTTACGCGTGTATATCATAGACAGAACATTGGTTGCGTCTTGAGATACAAATGAAATAAAACATTAATATCCAGTTGTATGGCGAATTTTTGTCACCTTTTTATTTCAATTTACAACACAAAATAAAACAGAAGACACATGGCAAAGCTGTATTACGCAAATCACCAGGGACATGCACACAAAACAAAAACGAGTCCTATTAGGGCTGTCGGTTCGAATTTTTGTCTTCGGTTTCCCTATTTGCACGAAACAGCATAAATGTAAGACATTGAAGGGGTTCTCATTACTTAGGTTTGATCCTTTGTATAGGTAACACTTACGAAGCCATACACCAGGCCGGTGTCGCCAGCATTTGAGCGAAATGATCCTAGCCTGAGGAAAAAAACTGAAACAAACACACCGTATTTAGATACGGTACTTCGTTAAAATGTCACAAATGATCCATGAATATACCTCATTATCCCGAATGTTTAAATCTCCACCGGAAATAACGATCCTGTCAGATGGTTCATTAATTGCTATAAGTAGTGCTAAACGTAGTTGATTTATACGGATGCACCTTGATCTCTTCATACTCTCTAAATGAGTATTGATAGCACTGAACTTTGAACATCTGTATGTGAACTGGAAAATAAAAAATGTACTTTGTTGTATTGCAATTTTAAGGTTTGATTTGGGGGGGGGGTTATTTATGTGTTTGGAATTTCCGGATATTTATATTCGAAAGAGTGCCAGTGGAAGTTCCGTATTCACAGTCACTATAAATTCGTCGGTAAAACAATTGCGACTCCCATATGGGATAAAACTAGATGTCCGCGGATGTGGCGGTTGCTATATTTATTATCATACTCATGCATCCTCTACTTTATATAAATGTCATGTTGTAGTATATCTATATGTCTGTCTGTCTGTCTGTCTGTCTGTCTGTCTCTCTCTCTCTCTCTCTCTCTCTGTATATATAGGCGTGGCGTGGCCTAGTGGTATCGCGTCAGAATCCTGATCGGGAGGCCGGGGTTCGAGTCCCGCTCTGGTCATGCCGGTGTCATGTCTTTCGGATGAGACAGTAAAAACCGAGGCCCCGTGTCGTGGTATGCATGGCACGTTAAAGATCCCGCACTGCTTCGGGTGGGTCCGTTGCAAAGGTCAAAATTTGTATGCCCCGCATCAGGCAGATGCCGTTACCATATACGTGAAATATTCGTGGTGTGACGTAAAACAAAAATCAATCAATCAATCTAACATTGGGTACTGGTGCTTTATTGACATTTTGGACAAGAACAATATGGAAAATGTGTGCGAGTGGGGGAGTTAGGGATTCAAAATTTTAAGATATATATTTTTCAAACACAAGATGTGTTTTTAGATTTATTCAAAGATTCGATTCTGCTCCCTCCCGTTTCTCATTTTATGATAAAACCAATGAAATAACCAGTTCACATATACTGACATACCCTAAGGCGCATAAGATTCCTACTCATATTGGTGTGTAGGAATTTTATAATGTCTACATCCTCGACTTGAACTGCATCTTTTCTAGTCAGAATGGCCGTGAAGTATCCTACCTCCCCAGCTGGATGGAATAAATAAGATGGGCACCAGGTTTTTATTAAAGGAACAGCTGGTTCTATTACTTCTTGCAGAAAAACAACGTGTGGTTTAAGCCTAAAATAAAAGACAACATTGTACATATATACTACATAACATCAATATCATACTAATCCAACGTATGCAGTTGACCTGAATCTTATACATGCCAACAGAGAGGCATTTGTTTGTACCATCTCAATTGGACAGATAAAGAAGAAGAAAATAATAAAATATCCTAGTCGACAGACAGCGCCCTTGTCGTCATACTGACATACTGTACAACATATCCACGTCTGATTAAAACCAGATTTTTAATCTATTTCTTCATTTGCCCCATTCCAGAAAAAAGAGGAGTTACTGGCTGAGTTATGTGGCAGAAGTCACCATGGAGCTATACAATACATGAATATAAATAATATACTAGAACATATAACACATTACAAAAATATTTGATTGTAGTGCAATTACGATACCAACTTAGGACGGTCATTTAATTTGACAAAAGCCAAACAAATGGTGTGGTTGACCGGTTTACGGGCCCACCTTATACTACCAGATAATATCCAGATAATATCCGCAATGAGATAAAAAGAGAAACGGAATAAAGATCTAGTTTTAATCAGACTGAACATGTCTCTGCGATTAATTTGCTTACCATAGAGTACGGTGATTTTAAGGTGACAAGTCAATTCAAACTAGAATGTACTGAAGTCTTCGGGATAGACATATCAATACAATCATCAGCTATCGTATTGTACAACTCACGCCCATTACATTTTTCTTGGCAAAGTAAAGTTTTGACGAATAGGTATATTATTACAATTTGTGATCCTTATTGTTTCCATAATGAATGTTTTCCTCATTTTGAACCCATATAATTATGGTTAAATGTATTTATGAATCAGGTATCGGTATCTTATAATAGAACCAGGGCAACGTATCTCATTCCATACCGTGATTATCTCCTCACCGAGAAGTACCAGGTTCGAGTTCCACTTGCCTTTCGAATAAGTGTGATCCCGTATTACGAAAGACTTGGCCGTAACTGATAATTTACTTCCTCGTATGGGTCCATTGCAATGGTGAAACGGTCTTAATAATTAATCAGACAGTTACCGTAGTTAACATTACCATATAGGTACATGTTCTTGGGTATGATTCGAAATACAGATACATAAATGTCAGCTTCGAGTTCCCAGTTTCGTTTATTAAATGGAACTAGAAACTTGTTCCTAAAGACTTTTAGATGTCTGACTCCCTCCGTTTAAAATAAATGGAAATAGGAATCAGTTCCATGTTCTGATTAAGAGTTTTGGATATAGTGAGGTCTAAACCAATCCCAAGTCACTAAATCTCATGTTTCTTCTTCAGTGCCTCAACTCGTGGTGTCTTTATATGTCTTTATTGTCTGCTTTTTTGTCGACGATAAACGGGAAGACGAAAGCAGAGCCAAGTTGCTCTATCTCGTGCTTCTTATACGAAAATGGGAATTACACTTCGCATTCGTGTAAAAATACATACTAGTCCACTGTCATTTCCACAGAAATAAGAACTACGATTCAGTTTTGTTTATGAAAAGCGAAACTAGGGGAAAACGAAGTAGGTACGAGTTCCGTTTAAGAGTTTTTATTATTAATATTAGATGATGATGATTATTGTTATTATAATTATTATTATTATTATTATTATTATTACTATTATTATTATTATTATTATTATTATTATTATTATTATTCAAGAAACAGATATCGAATTCACAGCTATAGAAATAAACCCCTGATTTTCTTAATCTGACCTACATTATAGTTCGTACTTCCGTATAATGGATAGCGGGCTAATCGACAAGTAGTATGAATTCTGGGGTGTAGTTCTTATTTACGTTGAATTAACTTCGGATTAAGCAGGTATATATCAGTGTGTACACTTGAACGGACCTTTGGTAAAGACAACAGTTTCGTACAAGAAACACGGGATTGAACGGCTGGGATCCGCTTGCGTGTTCAATAAAACCGGAATATCTTTTTATTGTTTATCTAAGATGAAACTGGCCAATGAGTGTAGTTCCTAGTTCCGTTACGCTGGACTAAGCAGCCACAATTTTAATTCATTAAACGGAAATGGGTTTAACGACGTTATTGTTATTTGTTGCTTGGAAATGACTGAAATATAACGACTTAGTCTGCAGAGATAGTACTGGTATTGCTTTACCTGTTCTGGGTAATACTTACTACCGATTATTCGAAAAAAAAAAAAGACTGAGATGGTTTCACACCCAGAGGCCATATACACAACTCGGAAAAATCAGAAAATAAGCAACATAATATGTTTGATAATCATCTTTCCGAGTTCATTCTTTAGCTGACCGTGAATCACCGGCCTTTGTGACATTTTTCATTAAAAAGTCAGCGAACACTTGAAGAGTGCAACGATTCTGTATAGGATAAAGGTTTATGTTTTGTAATTGGTATACTGAATAAATCATGATTCATGCTCTGGTTGTGAAATAAAACCCTTGTCTCAAGAAAAATGTGCTCTCTTAATTAAAATATTGTTACAAAGCCAAAGTTCAAGGTCAAGAGGTCAAATATCTTTGTATCAAATTGTTGTACTTATTAAAAGGTGAATGTGTGTGTGAAGTATGAAAGCCCTATTCCTTATACTGTAAGAGAAATCTGTTTACGGAACTTCTGAACCGACTTATTTTTACAAGGCCAGAGATCATGGTCAAGGTCACTAAGTCCTAAGTCTTGGTATCAAATGTGATACTTGTTATGGTAAATTTGATGTGTAAAGTATGAAAGTCCTATCCCTTATACCGAAAGAGAAATCTGCTTACTAAGCGAACAGACGTATAGGGTGATTCATATATTCCCTCCCAAACTTCGCTTTGCGGGGGTATAATATTTAGACACTTAAATAACCATTAAATTCAATTGGTTTGGAGAACGGCTTAATGTAACGGTAAATCACTTTGCGGCGCGGGCATTCCTGGTTGGATTGCCCGAGTGCAGCCTTATTTTTATGATCATCTGTTTCCATGTTGCAATACAAAAAGGAAGACAGAAAACACCTGGCCAAGGACATGCCAATAAACATGATTATGGTTACATAAACACAGAAAACGACATTAAAAAATATTAGAGTAAAGTATTAAAGTTTAGGTACCGGGTTGTGGATAACGGGCACTAACTTTCCCCACTCAATGCAAAAGCAGCACGATCAAACGACACACATTATAATTTATAAACCAGCTTCCATATGGATAAGTATCAATAGGTTTTGTAATACGGAAGTTCATAAAAATGTTTTAACAGGAAACGCTTTATGGAATACTATGCTAGTATCAAAAATGTGTTACATATCATATCAACACAAGTCAATTGTGCTCTGCCTGTCTGTAGACGATTTATGATGTTTGATCTGTAGGAGTCCCGAAATACAGTGTTAGTGGAAACGTAGCTCAGGATCTTGTCGCCTCTAAAAAGATTTGGATTAGACCCGTCATAGAGTACCCACCGCCCTCTTATTCAGCGTGCAATGCTCAAGTAAAAGCTTGTATAAGGCGTACACGTGCCCAATACAAAACATATGGTCTTTGTGATAATCTCGGTGTACTACTTTCGATGCCGATGAGATGAAATTATCGGAACGTTTGACCTTGTAAGTTTGTACATTAAATTCAGATGTATACGTATTATTGAAAAATCACATTTCAAAAATTACATAAAATGATTGAATAAGATCTGTATGAAATCTATAACAATGAGTTTAAAGATTCAAAGTGATTTGAATATGTTTTGCGTCAAAATCCAAGTCGTTAATGCAAGCTCTAGCAATCGAATCAATTGACTAATATAAATACCGTATGATGGGAATCTAGAGACAAAGCCATCTAAAGAAGGGAAATTTAAAATAGGACATACAAAGTCGTCACGTTTATCATATATGTTTGTATGAATATTGTTGTTATAAATTTCAATTTTTAAGTCCAAAAAAGCTGTTTCCATATCAGTGGTATTGGTTTTGTTTAAATGAAGTTCAGTTGGATAAATGTCAGTAATATATTTTTAAACTCAGGGTTATGGATTACCAGAATATCATCGATATATCTAGAGGCGCCATTGAACTTTTCAATAAGGTCGAAGCGTTGCAAGTTTTGACAAGAATGTATGAAGCTCTTCTAATAACAACGTAAAAATAGACCTGCAATAAAGGGGAGCGCAGTTAGTGTACATTCAGTAAATATGCCAATAATTTGTGGATGAATCTTGCCATTAGATTGCCCATAAATATGAATAATATCCATAAACCGGTGGCGATATTATACAACTCAGTACAATTCCAATATTACCATGTGATTTGTTGAGAAAATCCAGATGTATCTGAAGTTCAGTGTAATGATGTATACACTGATGAAACACTAGCGTAAGATAGGCAATAATTTAGTTTGAATGAAGGGATGAATTAGAGAGGTATACAGTGTCGAAAAATCAAAATTACTTTTGAAACTTGATTAACTTCAAAATTTCTCAAACGGAGTTCTTAATTGATTTCGCGAGAATAACATGGTCTGAACTGCAGTAAGAGAGAAATTAATATGCTTAGGGCGTATAGTTTTCTTTTTTATTTACGTCTAGAATTGTAGTGATCTTATATAGACTATTAATAAAAGTGTCGTTAAGAACCAATTGCCTTCGTGTGACAGACGTTGTTCACATAATAGAAAAACCTTTAGTATGTATTAAATGAAATATTATTATTATTATTATATATTTCATATAATAATAATAAAATAATATAATCGATCTATTACTTTGATCACTGTTTTCGTTATTTAAGATACAGTGTTTGCATTTAGATATATCCCACTTTTAAACAACTTTAATTTCTTGGAAGAGGGTAAGAGATTTATTCTGTTTTGCACGCGTCCTAAGCTCTAAAGCATAATCAGAAGCTATGTCTCATATATGTCATTCTTTCCAAATTGGCAACAAGTATAGCCTCTTCCTCCTGTCCTGAAAAAGGTGTAGGTCCCATGGTATCTTTTTCAACCCGATCACACAAAGTCTGTACAGGGACATTATGCTCAATTTCTGCGTTTTTATACCGACGCGTTTGTATGTAACCATGATGAAGGTATCTGCTAGACTAGTTGGACAAGAGTCTTAAAATTCAAGGACTGTTGGAAGCTGCTTATTTTAATTTCACATTTTCAATTATCATCCTCTACGTGTAGATTTGATAGAAAATGAAATAAGGATTGTATTCCATACTTTACTACACTGAATGGAAAACATATCACATTACGCCATGTGGATTAAGATATGGCAGTGTTACTACATAAGGTTCACTAACAGTTTATACAAAAACTCGTTTAATTTGGACCATGTATGAAACCAAAATAGGAAATGATATTCGCACTGATCTATGCAAATTAGCCATGTGTTCCAGCAGATGGCTTGAAACGTGCAATATACGATACTTAATGAAGACGGAAAACGGGTTTTAATAAAATGGCGGCTTTTTCGATATTCATGATATATACTATTGTTTTACCTGTTTTTAGGCATTATTAGATTTCAATGGTAAAATAGGGTGTATGCAGGGGTGATACATACAAGAGATTGATATCCGTAGCGATAAATGCTCTAAATATTAAAAAATTTGTACTTTTTCGAATGGGTAAATTTTACCCATAATGCATATTTTTAGGAAAAACAGTTGAACTCGGTGAAACTAAGCTGCAATAATCGATAAAAATGAACCTACAAAGCAATAAAACATCGTAATGTTTGTAATGTATATAGGATGGGATTACTGAACTTCTTTAGTATAACTCCTATATGTACATGCACATCTTTCGTCTACGTCTGTTCTAACAACTTGGGGATATTTGACAGATATCATGATTTTCCAGTTTACTCATGCATCTTGTGGACGAGATGGTCGTATGGATATTATTTAGAATTTAACGTTTATAAAACAATAACATATGGCGATAAAGCCGTATAGACCACAATGACCGACATCAAAAAGTAACAACCTTTTTTATGGCATAAGCTGTCAAAGATTACTTAGTGCCAAGACAATACATAATTGTATTATCTGCTACGTTAAAAATGGAAGCAAACAACAACAACAACAACAAAAAAAACTTAGAAAGTAACAACGTTGACACATACATGAAATGTTGAAGTTGCCCTGAAACAGATTAAAATCTCGAAGTTTGACGGAGCATAATAATTGAAAAAGTAAAAAAAAAAAAATGAAATTAGTAATAAAATCAAAATTTGTTGACAAACGTGTATTAATTAAGGCATCAAAATATACATAAATCCTTACTTGTTAATTATCTTGCACGCCACATACGTTCTTTGAATGAAAGCAATATCACTAAGACCATCAATATTCCAAGACATCATTTTAAGTACATCTGGGTTGCTAGCGTGGCTTAAAAATTGTAAATTTTAAATCATGAAATATACTGTAAAACCATTTTTGTAATTAATGAAATTGATTTAAACGTAATTTTTTACCTCTCTATCAATACATATATAATAAAAATGGCAAGTGTTGCGGAGTAAAATGCTAAGAAATATAAGCTATCACGGACGCCTGGACGATCCTGAGGTGGATCAGGTACAATGGAAAAGTAAGCATTCCCTGCTAATCGGCCACATCCGCCGACATGCAATAAAAATATGCGAGCTAGTAGAACTCGTAGACATATTAAGTGTTAATGGTATAACAGAGGTATTCACGATCGGTGAACGGCATTTCAAGTAAAATGGTGCGATACTGTATTCTCACAATGTAATGAATTAAGAAACTTAACATGAGATTCAAAGATTTTCTGATGAGTGTAACGAAGGTTTGTATAGCGACAGAAAAAGTAGAGTAATAGACTTCATACGTGGTTTTTCGAAATTGAAATCCGCTCGTTTGTCATATAGCGAAGTAATAAGTTTAACGTCTTGATCAATATTCGGTTGAAGATCTAACAATCTGATTAAGGGTTCAAGTTCTGGTTACCTCTGATTTTCAGCCAGTCAGTGATTCGGCTGCAAATCATAGAGATGGAATTAACATCCACAGCGTGCGTAACCCACAAGGTATTTTTTGAACAGTGTTTGTCACATATTGCGTCACTATCACGTGCCTAGCCGAGTCACTGTTTGGCTATGGGAAATAACGGTTTCGGTGACTGAGACGTCATCAGAGGTCACCAGAACGTGAACCCTGACGGGGTTTCACCAGATCTTAATACGCAATGGAACAAACAGAGAAGCGGAATAAAGATATGGTTTTAATCAGTTTGAAGATCTAAGTAAGAAGCGTAGGAATTGGATTTTGGCGTATTTTCAATTTCGAATTCTTTGTGATATATTGCGTGCATTTATCTGTGAAAGTCATTATTTATAGACGATACATTATCAATATATCTAAATATCAAACAAGAGTTGTCAGAAGACCACAGACCTCGGATGGGATGTTTCTATTAAGTAGGTTATTTGTCAAGCAATTTGTTATTTCAAAACACGACCAGATGAAAGATTTGGTCGCGATGATTCTACATGAGAAATCCTTATCTCAAATATTTCAAACGAAAAAGACCAGGTAAAGATTTTTTAATCAGGTAAAGATCACAAATAATTGTACCAAATGTAAGTTCTTGTCATGAGTAACCTATGTGTGACGTGTCAAAAATAAAAAAACAAAAAAAAAAAACCCCCCCCCCCCAAAAAAAAAACAAAAACAAAAACAAAAACAAAAAAAAAAAAAAAAAAAAAAACAGCATCAAGAACAACAACATAGACTTCTTTCAGAGACTGGAAACTCCTTCTAGCGCTTAGAAAATTACTGGCGTATGCTGGTTTTCTACGTACCCGGATGTTTACAAATGTTTTCCATCATATTGTTTAGCATCGAATCTTCAGCCTGTTGTAGCCACCTATTACATATTGCTATGTGTTCGATGTTTTCAGTAAAAGAATAAGTCTCAGATAAGTCAATAAATTAATGAAAGATGATTTGATGCTTTAAATCAATGATTTGTGTTAATTTCGTAGTAAATGACCGCTATCATTAAACACCTTTGACACGACTTAGGGTGTACAAACAAACAGTCAACAGCGTCATTTGTCACCAAATGTCCTACTTATTTTATCGAATTTAAATCAACATTTTTGGTTTGCTGGATGATAACTGTTCAATGAAGAGGATTGCATATCTTTTATTGATCAACCAATTAAATATTACACCACACACCTAGTGATAAAGGTATCTGGGCGATATTTTCTCATTTAAACAGTTTTGACGTTGTGCAAATAGGTATTAAAACATCGAATCATACAGTGAAATGATGTGATCTTGTGGTTATATAGTACGTAATTTATTGATGTTTGCTTTCTTGTCTTTTTAAATATGATTTGTGGTATATAAATAAGTTTTGGTGATGTTTTATTTCAAAGGCGTTTTTACTTCCGGTTCTGATAAGAAAAGTGATATTCTTATATGACGTACCCTTTACTTACATCCTGAAGAGAATTTCATTTTTCACTATTTGGAATAGTTTTATACATTAATGGGGAATGCAAATGTGTGGTCTGAATATGACAAAAAGCACTAATTTATAATTAAACGCCTTGTTACGTTCCTTTCCTCTGGTCAATTACCCAAGGGTCTCTACTTTTTACAGTGATAATATTTTGGAATGTGGCACACCTGGCATTCTACTCATATCTTAATCATTAAGCATCGTAAAGGTCACGGTTTTTTTTGCACGCATATGCAACATCAAGGGCTATTTCTTAATACTTATCCTTCTTGGTATAGACTATTTCAAAGAAAATATCTAGAAAGCTGTTTTCTGTAATGAAAGGGAAAAAAGTTTTTATACATTTAAATACGTATAAAGTAGAGAAACCGATTTCCAATAATAAAGCATGAAAATAATCTGGTTTAAAAAAAATATCGTAGTGGTGCAGATCGAACCTATGAACTGGAAAAGCTGCGGGCCAGATCCTTAACCACTAGGCCATCGGGTTACACATAATCAGGTGTGCCAAATCGTGTTATATACATTTTGCGCGGAGAAACTTAATTTGTGTCATAAAAGGGTGTGCAACATATTCCGAAAGTAGCCGTTAGTTTCCAGACTCTGAATGTAGTCTATGTCTCTACCTTACTCCTAATCGTTCAAAAGATATAGCCCAGGTTAAAGTGTAGAATGTAGGTCAAAGTTTAAGATCAAGAGGTCAAAAGCGATAGCACCAAATAAAAGCCCTAGTCATGGGTAACTTTTTTCTAATGGTTGAAAAATAAAGATCAGTATAAAGTCTTATTTATTTATTTATTTATTTTTGTAAATTTGGTCGAATCCAAGTTTAATGTCACGAGGTAAACAACGATGACGCCAAATTAAAGCTCTTGTCATGAGAAATATTACTCATGAAATATCTAACTCTTATCTCTTATGGTGCAAAAGGTATAGTCCAAGTTCCGGTGAGCTAATAAAAGATTAAGTTTATGTTTTGAGAAAAGATTTTCCGCTTCGGCTTTGGCTAGTAAAGGTGCGCAATCAGTGTCCACAGGAATACCTATAGTTTTGTTGGAATACTTTGTCATTGAATGCAACCAAAATATTTTCAATCAAAAAGCGAAGTGTGTTTTTTGTTTTATCTTCTAGAACATGTCTTCGCGAACAAACAATGATGCTAAAGAGTTTATATTTGTTTATCATAAGTAGTGTTTATAGTTTCAAGTCATTAGACTTTAAGCCGCAAGCTGTGTTTGTGAAACACTAATGCCCCCGGCGTCACCAAAGTCAAAAAAAAAAAAATAATAAATATCGCGAAGGTCATTCTCAAGAAGTCATCGACCTAGGTGCCATTTGCAAGGGCTTTATTCGATGGATACGCATATCAAATATGAAGTCTCTATCCCTCATGGTTCAAAAGTTATAGCCAAGCTGAAAATTGACAACAAACAGACAAACAAACAAGACAAAAAACAATCTATCGATCCGGGGGCATAAAAATATTTCACATTTGACAAATTTTGAAACTACTCGTGTATTAATTGATGATAATATGCCGCGTTAGAAGGATGTGTGTATTGTACATGTAGGAAAATGCCCATATTGCATTAGTTAAGCAATTTTTTTTTACTTGTGTACTTTGATTTACATACGAAAAATTTGCGTTTATAAATTGTTAAAACAGTACACACTTGCAAGATTCTTCAGTTGGGCTCCACGACACTTGTTCCTCAGATTTGTCTTCAGCTATCTACAATGAAATAATGCGCTACCATGATCATTATTTATCCAGATATTTGATTATATGATGTATTCCGGAGTAACCGTTGATTTCAAACTTCATTGGATCCTGGTACTGAGGTAATCAGAAAAAGGTATAATGGTGAAATATAATATACTTGTGTATTTCACTGACCTGCATGTTTGACTATACTGAAATCTACGGCACGCAGAAATCTATCAACATACCTCCTCCAACTCTTCTTCTATATCAGTACTTGTAGGACAATTACTTTCAGCCATAGTGTTTGTTCATGCTGTAAGAAAAATAAGACTTCTACATATTCATATGTTTTATGCTATCAATACAAACATATCGTGACTTCAGTTCTGACAAGCTTATCTTGTTGTGAGGATGGAGTCTTCGGATATTAACCAAATACGACAAAAGCGGGTATATCAATTCCATTATCATTATATCTATGGATGGACAAAATTTTAATGCAACGTTATGTAGTGGATTTTTATTTCAAAATGGGCACAATTTCACCAAAACAAACAAACAAACATTTAATGGATAAATTTGAGCAGTGTGGTAATGCCGCACTTTTATAATGTAAATTAATTTAATGTAATTAATCAAGTACAACCTCAACCTCGCTTTTACTTTTGTAATTTACCTTCAAGATTTTAGTATTCAAAACAGCTATCATAACAGAAATATACATACCCGTCAGACTTGCATAGAATCTATTGTTCTATTTTAGAAATCAGCTCTACCATGTACAAACGAGAGATATGATTTCTCAGATTGTAATCTGTAGCACATAAAATATAGTTTAATAATATACTAACTTAAAGAATTTTGAATCCACACGTTAATTTTAAGTATTTCATAAACTTTAACTTGTATTGGTTATGTAAATATGTGCTGTCGTGTCTCTTGTTTACATATCTATTGAACTATACTCGTACAGGTATGGGGTATGAGTCGGTTCAGTAATCTCACGATATAGGAAAAGATCAACATTATCTAAAATGTTCTATATGAAATAAATGTATTTATTATTAGATGCTATCGACTTACCTTATTGTCATAGATGTTACATTTTTATTTTTATACTGTTTTCGAATTTAGGTTATACTAATCAACAATGCTGTTTAAAGATTCACATAGCATAGATAAACATACGGGGTGCTATTATTAGATTAAGTAGATCGTACTGTGTTGTATTTAAATCTGTATTTGTACATTTTGTTATTTTTTTTCTTGTGATTTGTACTCAATGTCAGGGTCTGTGCATGTAAATTCTGTCCATTGATTGAGAGAGAGTTGAAAAACAAGTTTTGGATAATGACGTTATACCGCCCTAAACTTTTCACAAGAATTCATTCTGGTGAAATAAATTTCTTTTTGACCAGACATATAGACGTGAAAATAAGCTGCTCAGCTCGGGTTTAATTTCTATAATACTATAAATTCATTTCACGGGAACAGGTGGCTTAAATGGCCGCTCTCTGTATCTTCATAATGAAAAGTCGAAAGAATAAAACTGTTAATCAAATACTGACATTCGTATGATTTACTTATTGAATGTCTTCACGGAACCTATATGCCACCCTGAGACATCATAGAAGATTTTCTACAGAATATAACACAAAACTTATATATAATAGACTAATAATTACAGTTTGCATGGTTATTTCCTTTAACACGTTGGTTTATTCATTTATTTGTTGGGAATCTGTAAAGTAATATTCGAATAATGCAGAACAAATGAAAATGATGCCGCATCTAGTAGAGATGCAACGTTATACCGCGATATGATATATCGCGATACATGGGTCACGATACGATACACGATACGATAGGGAACTCAAACGATACGCAACCATACGCCAATATTACTCATTATAAAATTATGTTGCAATGTCCATGATTAATAGAAATGTTTCGTATTTAAAAAAAATGTAAGAAAAAGACCAAATGGATATGTTTTCAGTATATTCTTTATATTGTTATATTGTATCAATTTGTACCTCATTTCTAGTATGAATTGTAATGTGTATTTCTTTTTCTCCCAAAGCTCTTTTATACATGTAGGATCTTCATGAAATCGAACAGGTATATTTTAACCCTGATTTCATGATGAGAAAATGTATCACGATACGTATCGTATCGCTGTTCAAGTATTGTGATACGTATCATATCGTCAGGAGCTGTATCGTTGCATCTCTAGCATCTAGGCATGTATGCATACATACGCTGCAAGATGTTTAATGTTAATGCAATGCGTAGACGATGAATATATTACTGCGACGTCAACTGAAGTCAGACTGGCAATTAAAAATATCCCACTTCATAGAAAAACTCAATACGGTTGTAGTTAAGTGGATGATACAGTAAGATATCACAATAGATGATAATTCAACATGAAAACGTCTAAAGACTACTTACTTGCAATTTATTAAGGAACAGTTATGCACTAACGATTGTACCTTCCTTTTCCATGCCTTAGTTTGTTTCTATTTATCTAATCTACATTATGTGAAATGACCCTGTAATATCGACTATATCCCTTTCCCGATCCCGATGAAAATATTTTTAAATTGATCCATTTAAAGATATAGTTTTATTAAGAAATTTACATTTAAAGAAGGACGTCTTTTTTAGATTATTGCATACACCTCTAAGAATGAATATACACATACATATGGAAACTAAACTCGATTTTATTTTTCTATTTCATTTTACTTCAACCGATAGACTGTTTATACTCTGATATATACGGTAGGTGACTTCACTCCATAAACATTATATACTGGAATTAGTATGAAAGGTGACTTAAACTGATAGGTCTTATGTACCGTCATATAAAAGAAATATGACTTCACCCGATAGACTTAATATACTGGAATATGTAAGGAAGAGGAAGATAACTCCAATTGGTAGACGTTATACCAAAAGGAAAGGTGACGTCATGTGATAGACTTTCCACAAGCTCTGTCCTTAGATTCTTTGGTTCAGTTTTCGGTCATTTTGGTTTCAACACTGCTCTTCAAATATTTATATATTTTGAGAATTGCAATCATTTGGCCACGAGCATCACCGAAGAGACATAAGTTGTCGAAATGCGCATAAGGTACACTAAATTAAAAGGTATATATGTACTATATTTATTATAACCACTAGGCCGATGTTACTGCTGGTGGACTGATAGTTCGCGAGGGCATCATAAGTCTACTTTTCAGTGCTTTTGTACTGACGTGAAATATATACTTCAAATTTTCAGTCATCAAATTAAGTAAATCACTCTAAAAGTAAGGAGTATCTCCATCGTACATGGCTTTGTCCTTAGATAGATTCTTTGGTTCACTTTTCGGTCATTTTGGTTTCAACACTGCTCTTCAAATATTTATATATTTTGAGAATTTCAACAAAAGCCAGAGGAGGCATCGAAGTCATGGTACACGCAAATACAGCAAACCTGAAATACGCAGTAAAGTTAAGGCACTCCACGACGTGATTGACAATATATAGTCTACATTGAAAACCGCATAAGAAATAGAATAAATTATTTCTGCAAAAATGGTAGGAATGCATATTTTTAAACAAGTTTACTTTTCCACACATTGAAATTTTATCCCTAGTCGTTTGCAATCACGTGACTGCTATATATAGCACATGTTGTATTAACAACAAACATTCAACAAGTGCAAGGGCACATTGCCCAATTTGATAATAAACTTTTCTTGTAAATAATAAATGGAAACCTATCAATAATATTTATAGCTGTGTTCAACTTCTAAGAGGCTGTAGCTGTGTATAAATACTGCAATGGAATTGTTGAATGGTGTAGTCTTATAAAACATTGTCTAATGAAATTCTGTTGATATTTTATAATCTAAAAGTTAAGCCCAGCAAGACGCATTTCAAATAGATATAGAACAGTCTTTATGTGAAATTAAAACAACAAACAGAGTTGAGGAAAAGGTTGCACTACAGCTTTTTCTTGGCATATTGATTTTTGCAGCGTCTCCCGCTTCATATTATGCACTGAGCCATAGTGACGTCACAATGACGTCATGTTATATTTTGGCGGGTTTTCTGCAACATTATATAATTGTGTAATGCCTTAACACGACTGAGTACACAATATTTCCTTTGATGCTCTTTTGCCATTTATAAATAAACCTTTAGACCTTCATCACATTCGTACAAAACTTTATTCTATTTCACTCAGAAAATTACACGAGTTGCACGTATCGTCCAGACACCGTATATATATTGATATATGCTCTGCAGACTATAGACTAGACGGCATTATCATGGACATATCGATCGCTAGACTTTTTCGTCCGTCAAGTCAGATATATCTATGGAAAAATCTAATCGCCATTTCATCAAAATTAAATTTGCAAATAAAGGCATTGATTATTTACATTTTGGCAAAATTTTAAATCATAAGTCTGTTTTAGAGAAAATACCTCAATATTTCAAAAACAAAGATCCGCCATGTATTTCCTATAGCTACACACCATCAGTTGCATCCAAAATTTATAATTACAATGGGTTTCTACAGTGTCTTGATCTTAGCAACTCTGCATGCCATCCTCAACTGTGTGCATGTTCCTCATCTTATTTTGTATTTTCTCCTTGTGGTCATGTCATTATTGGTGATCTTGATTGATATTGTTAAAAACACTAAATTAAGAGAACTTTTACTCAAAGGTCCAAAATACAGAGAACCCAGATCATTCACCTGGAGCCAAAATTTTGAGAATATTATGAACTGCTGCGAGGAATATGCCACACGATGGGCAAAGAGAGGGGAAGCACAAGTCGACACACTTTCGGAAGGGATAAAATCTATTGCAGTACTGCTGAGATCAAAAATAAAAAAATTACAAGGCTCTGTAAACACCAGATTCGAATCTATTTTTCAAAATCCTGTTGTTGTCAGAGAACTTACCTTTCTCCAGGATCATTATATCCTTACATCAGCAGATAAAGCATCTAATAATTATACATTAACTTGTAAGAAATATTACTTTGACAGCCTATACTAGTGAAAGAATTAGGATTAAATTCAGCTCCAGGAAATCCTACTTATACTTTCACGAACTTTTCGGTTTCGGAAGTACTTGAGAATCATAAATCCGTCCTCAATATGTTTGGTATTGACACAAATAAATGAAATTTATAACTTCCATATTTGTACTGCATTCCAAAAATGCATAAAACTCGTTACAAAAAACACTTTATCGCTGGTTCCTCGAAGTGTTCCACAAAATCTGTATCGATGCTACTCACAAAAATATTATTTGAAATTAATCTGGCCTTCATAGATATTGCGAAACAGTATATTCCAGAAGTGGAATTAATCAAATATGATTTAAAAATTCAAAAGAATTGTTAGAAAAGCTAAAATCAAAAAGTTTTTCTAAATTTCACTCCATCAAGTCTTTTGACTTTTCGACTCTTTACACAACGATTCCTCATCAGAAATTAAAAGATATATTAGCGGAAATTATTCAAAAGGCATTTACTAGTAAAAACGGAAGCCGCAAATTCAAATATATAGTTATAGGCCATGATAAAACTTACTTTGTTGGGGACAATTCTGATTCCAGAAATAAATACACTGAAACAGCTGTCATCCAGATGTTGAACTTTCTTATCGATAACATTTTTGTGGTGTTTGGAGGAAAGGTTTTTCAACAAATTGTCGGCATTCTAATGGGCACTAACTGTGCTCCGCTTCTAGCGTTCTGGCTGACATATTCCTTTACTCATACGAAGCTGAATTCATTCAATCTTTGCTTTCGCAAGGAAAAAACACAATTGGCTCTTGGCTTCAATTTTACTTGCAGATATATAGATGACTTGCTTTCAATTAATAATCCTTCATTCACGGATTGCCTTAGCATCATCTATCCAAGTGAACTGGAGGTCAAAGAAACCACACAAACTAGTAATTCTACTTCGTATTTAGATATTATGTTGTCTTTCGACATTAATGGTCAGTTGAACATCACACTCTATGACAAATGACAGACTTTTAAATGATGTTCTGGACTGAGACCGATTTCGATTATTTTTCACAGATTTGACACCTTCTATACTAGAAGGTTACCTACTTTGACTTCTCCCTATATAAATACATATGGAATTTACACGATTTTACTCTTTCTACGGGGTATATGTGACGGGTGGTGCTAGCAAGCAGGAGATGCTCACTCTCCCCGGGCACCTGGTCTCACTCAATCACAGTGGTTCACATATGCTCTTCAAGTAGACATGTTTTTCATTTTCACTGATTTTGTATGTCCTCTGGTTTCATGATTTTTAGACTTATGGTTTGGATTTATCCACCATCTTTACATTGCAATCATTTGGCCACGAGCATCATTGAAGAGACATAAGTTGTCGAAATGCGGAAATAGTGCACTAAATTAAAAGATATAATTATTATATTATATTATTATATGTTCTATATTTAATATAATAGGGAGGTAAGTTTACTCGATAGGCATTCTATACGGACATATACACGGGAGGTGACTTCACTCGATAAAGTTTCTATGCAGAGATATAAAAGTGGAAGTGTCTTCATTAGATAAAATTTCTAAATGTTTAGATGGAGTGCTCTGCGTTTGATGAAACAGAAGACCGGTGTTCCCATGGCGGGAATCGAACCCGAGACCTTTCGATCACAAGACGATCACCTCATCTACTGGGCTACTACGACTTCAATGTATAGGGGACTCAGAGTGAGTATTCTTTAATGAAACATTAACGGAATATATGAAATCAGAACATAAATTGATAAGTTTTCTTCTGTCATATTTACCTGGTAAATAGTTCATCATGACCCTGACATCTGAGGTACGAACTTTGAAGGCCATGATTAAAAACCTAAAGTAACGGTTAATATCTATGCTTTAGAAATAACTTATTATTGACCTTTGTTTTTAACATGTTATTTTGGCTGTCGACAATTTCAAAGCTGTGTGGTGTCTTACTCAACCTTTTTGTGTTATGTAATCACAGTCCATTTGTTTATTAAGTAAGGATGTGTTTTTATTTATTTAATTAGTGATACATATAATTTTCCAGTGATAATTTCCATATGAATATTATACCAATAATTTTTTTATGTACCTGATGTGATATGAGTTATATAAACTAGTTTTGCGAAGTATGAACCTTTAATTATAAACTATAATGAATCAAATTTTTAAAAGATTTATAATACATGTACAAACATTTCATAATAAGATATGTAGACTTACTTCTTGGACTGATATGGATTTGTGTCCACCAATACTGATCAAAACCGTTAGATGAAAATAAATACAAACAGCAGTTGCGGCCAGCCAAGTCAACAGGACATTATTAAGCATTCTCGGTTATACACTGTCTACCCCATATTCGGCACCATCTGCTTTTGTGCCTTTTTTGTTTGTTTTGTCATTGTTGTTCGTTATTTATTTATTATCTATTTATTTATTTATCTGATTAAGTCACTTCCCATATATTTTGTTGTATGGAAGATCTATCAGGTGAAGTCAGGTTCCATTTATATTTCTTTTGGATATTTTGTCATTTGAAGTCAACTGCCAAACATATATTGTAACAAGTAATGTCACGTCAAATGTATATTATCGTACAGAAAGTCTATCAGGTAAGGTATATTCGCATATATATCGTCGTAAAGAAAGTATATTAGGTGATATCACCTCCTCTATATACTGTCGTATAGAAATGCTACTAGGTGAATTCACCTTCCATATAAAATGTCGTAATGAAAGTCTATCAGGTAAAGTTGTTGTGTAGAACGGTCCATAAGGTGAAGTCACTTACTACATATTTTATCGTAGAAATTCTATAAAGTGAATTCACCTCCCATAGATATTGTCATGTAAAATGTCAATCAAGAAGTGAAGTCACTT
The DNA here is from genome assembly GCA_035048485.1 of Pteria penguin. Classification (NCBI taxonomy): domain Eukaryota; kingdom Metazoa; phylum Mollusca; class Bivalvia; order Pterioida; family Pteriidae; genus Pteria; species Pteria penguin. Next base: position 21,749,875 of record CM068588.1, on the reverse strand, counting down.
TCTATATATTCTGTCGCATAGAATATCTATCAGGTAAACTCACCACCCATCGATATTGTCGTAAAGAAATTGTTTAAGGTACAGTCACTTCAAAGTATAAAGTCGTATAGAAAGTATATTTGGTGAAGTCTCCTACCCAGTACAATGTCGTATAGAACGTCTATTCTGTGAAGTCGCCTCCCATTATATATTGTCGTATAGAAAGTCTTGTGATGTTACCTCCTATACATTCAGTGGTATAGAACGTATATCAGGCGAAGATACCTTCCATTCACAATGTGGTATAGAGTCAGTTAGATGAAATCGCATTCCATACATGTTGTTGTGTAATAAGTGTGTGCAGTTACCTCCGATAAATGTGGTTTTATGGAAAGTCTATTGGGTGAAGTCATCTATCAATACTGTCGTACAATAAATGTATTTGGTATGGTCACTTTCTACATATACTTTCTAATAACAAGTCTATCAAGTAAAGTCACCTCTCAAATGTATTGTCGCATGGAAGGTCCATCAGGTGAAGTTACATCCCATATATTCTGTCGTGTAGAAAGTTTATAAGAAAGAAAAAAGAGGAGTTACCGGCTCACTTTTGTGGCAGAAGTCACCATGGAGCTATACAATACATGAATATCAATAATATAATAGAACATTTAACACATTACAAAAATATTTGATTATAGTGCAATTACGATACCGACTTAGGACGGTCATTTAATTTGACAAAAGCCAAACAAATGGTGTGGTTAACCGGTTTACGGGCCCACCTTCCCACTCACCGTAACAGCAGAACAATCAAAAGACGTACATTTAAAAATTTATAAATAATCCTCCATGTAAAGAACAAGGGTCAACAGGTATCGCATATTGAGAGGTCATAAAAATATAAACACGTAAGGTATTGTAAAACACATAATGGTATAAAAATATGCGACATCAACATGATAAACCGTGCTATGCAGGCTGAAAGCGAGCTCAGACCCTAGATCTGTAGGAGTCCCGACTAACAGTCAGAGGGGACGAGGTTCAGGACCATATCTCCTCTGAAAGAGGTTTGGACAAGGCCCGTCATATAGTCCCCACCGCCCTGTTAGTCAGCGTGCAACGTTCAAGTAAAAGTCTGCATAAGGCTGTAGAGGGGCCAAATACAAGACCTATAGTCTTTTTGATGATCTCAATATCATATTGTCTATTTAGGAGACGTTTGACTATTTTATTACATGATAAAATAACGTTATCGGAGCCTTTTACTTTCCTTAGTTTATATACGAGATCACCGTGAAAATTAGGATGGGAAATTCCTTTGGATACATACTGTTGAAAAGAAATATTTCCAAATTTCGATAGAAGTTCTGAATAAGATCTGAAGAATTTGCCGAATGTTTTTCTTAGCTTGGGATATCTGTAACCCTGAGTTAAAAGTTTAGTAGTAATTTGTAAATTTCGCTTATGAAAGTCCAAAACATCGGTGCAGCCTCTGACAAATCGAACTAATTGAGATATATAGATACCATGTGATAGGAGTCGAGGGACATCGCCATCCAAGTAAGGGAAATTTACAATAGGAAATCCAAAATCCTCACGTTTATCATAAATATTAGTATATATTAGGTTGTTGATAATGTTGATGTTTAAATCTAAGAAAGGTGTAGATTTATCTTAAGTATTAGCTTTCTTCAATGTGAGCTCTGGTGGATATATTTCTGATATAAATTGTTCGAATTCAGGGTTGTCGATAACCAAAATGTCATCCAGATATCTGCAAGTATTATTAAATTTGTCAATGAGGTCAAAACGCTTTGATTTTTGAATAGAAACCATAAAATCCCTCTCATAACAATAAAGAAATAAATCTGCTATCAGAGGCGCGCAGTTAGTACCCATAGGAATCCCAACTATTTGTTGATATGTCTTGCCATCAAATTGCACAAAAATATTATTCATGAGAAAATCTAGTGCTTTACATAATTGCTTGCAAGTCCAGTATTTATATGAAGTATATTGTTTGTTGGAAAAGAATCCAGAGATATTGGAAGTACATATGTACTTTTTAGATTCTCTGTGAAAACACCATTGTATAAGACACAGCAACTTGCTTTTAATCAAATCATGAGGCAGAGATGTATAAAGTGTAGAAAAATCAAATGTAGAAATTTGAGTCGCTTTGAAATTTAGCGAAAGAAGTTTGTCTATAACTTCATGAGAATTTTTAATCGACCAAAAGTAATTGATGTTACTATTATGAAATGCGACATCACAATATTTGATAATATGATCTTTTATAGCAGTTAGAGCAGACGTAATATGTTTCGATAGTACCGTAGTAAATCAGTGGCTAGAATTAGATATGAAACGTGATTTATATGGACTTTTATGTAGTTTTGGGAGCCAATACATGGTTGGAAGATCAGATTTATCAGTTTTAATTTTGAAGTCGGACATGGTCATGAGGTGATCGTACAAGGTGCTCTCTTTTGAGGTAGGGCTTTCCACATATGTATGAGTGGAGTTTAATTCGTTTTTAAGTACTTCAATATAATATAGTTTTCAAACAACTATTATGTTATTACCTGCTTTATCAGCGGGAACAAAGACATATTTAGCATGTAAGTCAGCTATCTTCTTTTTAATAGAGTTTGTCGTCATTGTATTAGGCTGTTGAAATAAATGCGGATTTTCTGTAAAGTTCTTAATACGGATATCGACAATTCTTAAAATCTCGTATTTCCAATCATTAAGAGCATGAACCACTAAGGTGAAATCACTTCTAATATGTAATGTCGTATAGTAAGTGTATCAGGCTAAGTCACCTCCCATACATAATGTCTGTAGAAAGTTTATCAGATAAGGGTTTCTACAATATTTAGTTTTGCATAGAAAGTCAATCATCTGAAGCCATCTCAGTAATTATCTGTTTTGTTGTAGAGATGAACTCTCGAACGTTCGGCTATCGCAGTTGGATATAAAACTATGACACAGGTAAACTCAACAACTCGCACATTGGTAAATCGACTATACACATAAGAGAAATGTAAACAGATATAACACTCACTGCACAATTTTTATACCTCTTTTTCACTTCCCCGGTCTACTTAAATAAATAAGGGCAGTGAACTTACTTTTCAAATTAATCGTCTAGCGCGAAGTAAGAAAAAAGGCATACCATTCACCGCCTTGCACTGCAACCTCGTAGGTTCCTTCTTCTCTCTAAAGCTAACGAGTATCTACCTCATGCATAGTTCTTTTAATAGACTGATTTTTTGGCGCCCATTTGTGGCCACTTTGGTCTGCTTTTCAAATATTTATATATATTATTGGAATTCTGATCATTCGGCCAAGAGTATCCCTGAAGTGACTTAAATTGTCGAAATGCGCATCTGGTGTACAAAATTATGACGCATATGTGTTCTAATATTTATTCTTACCATTGTTTTCAGTACTGAATTAGTTTAAAATAATTTACAGTTTAATAGTAAAATCGCCATATAAATGAATGGAAATGTGAAGGTGAGGTCATGTGGTTAAATGTATGAAAAATGTATGTAGTTTATAGCACGCTTTCATTGATTTATCAACTGTAAATGTGAAATCATATTCAGGGTTTTAGTGAAAATTATTTTCATTTCCACTTTATTTTACAAATAAGGGTGGCATCAGTCTGGGGTTAAATACCGCTTGGGAAGGGACAATAAACTTTCACTTGATAAATTTAAAACAATGATGAGAAAGGTAACTGTAGTTGAAAAATATTTCCATTATTAAAGTGGATGTATATTATACAATACTTCAACATGTAAATATTTCAGTTTTAAATATAATAAATACTGTCAAACTTCAATTAAAATAATAATTAATATGTAGAGTTAAATGATCCTTACATATACTGCTTCTTATCCTTATTGCATATAGACATTGAATCACTGTTTCCACCTCCACAAAAACATGTATATTCTAGGAGTGTGACAAAAGTGATAGGACAGAAGTGCTGCAATACATTAGAACAAATCGCTTGCTGAAGATTATAGGAGATAATGAAGGAGACCTTTCCAGTTTATAAATAATCCAAGTTTATTTTGTAAACAGAATATCATATATTTACCGTTGAAGTTGTAACATGCATCTTAATTTATGTCATAATATAAATAGACATGAACTTCTTGAAATTGTTTCAGCTTTCTAACTCCACAAAGAGTTCATTACCTTTTCACATGCAATGATAATATTTCACAGAGTCCATTGCCTTAAGAAGGGTCCCTAATAAAATAACATGACACATTCTTGTAACATACTAATGGCAATTTCCTCAAGTACATGGCTTGTGATATACATGTATGTTGCCGCACTTACAGCCATTTGGAACATTTTCATTGAAAATAGAACATATTTCAAAATGCATTCCCCGACACATGTAACAGATGTAACCCGCGTTTGCAATATCCTCCTACAGTCCAGGAACATTTAAAGCTATGTCAGTTTTATTGTAATATATGACATCTTAGCATTTTGAGCTCTGCAACCAACTCTTCCTACTTGTTGCATATAATTAGATAGACTTCGAGGACGCATTACCTGTCATACATAAACCGAATCGCATTCCTATGACGGACGTACAGAAAATCAATCTTAACCCAGGATCAAGATACTTTCCATTTTCCTGTTCAATATATCAACTTGCTCTAATATATATCATCCATTACCTAGTGAATATCTCCTTTTCTTTTTTAAAAGATTTGAAAGTAAATATTTCTTAGGATATAATATATATTATATATAATGTAATTGAGACAGGTAAGTTATACTTTCAAGCATGCTACCGGTTAGGCATTGGAATGGAACGTAAGGAAAAATGACTCCATCAAATCTTCAGGACTTTCTTAATTTTTTTTCCTATAATACAAGGTAAGCCATCTGATATCATTATTAGCTTCTATCCATAAAAGTACAAGGTGCATGCAAGTAATAGTGAATAGAAACTCATTTCATTATAAATAACACAATCTGTAAATTCTGAAATTTGAAAACAAGTGATCATGAATTCGCTCTACTCTCATAAATATAACTGTTAACAATGCTATGTATAGATGTATATGTATAGATGTATATATATATATATATATATATATATATATATATATATATATATATATATATATATATATATATATATATATATATATATATATATATATATATATATAATATTTTTTTTTTTTTTTTTTTTTTTTTTTTTTTTTTTTTTTTTTTCAAGGAGACAAGAAGTCCAATAACGATTAGATTAAAAAAAGATAAGTGGTTAAAGATACATTGTAATTAACTTCTTCCAATTAAGATGTAAATTTTAATTCCTTTTTCATAAGAATTACTCCCTCCTAATGGATCTCTTTAATATAGGAAGCACCATAAATCTTAATGTAAATAAATGAGGTTAGGAGCCGGGTAAAATCCATCCCATGATACATACGTCATTACAAGGCTATTAAAGCCATCTTGGATAGGGGGCAGTACGTAACCTACTTAAGCGCAGTTTTCAAAATGTCTGTATTATCATACATTCAGTATGAAGAGGAAATCACTAACATTGACAACAAAGTAAAGAAATATCTGTTATTGTTACATACAAACATACACAGAACCAACGAATAGAATTCATAAAGGAATTAGAGCTATTAATTCAAGGTAAGTAATTGACTTATTTATCAAAGCATTTAATATATACATGTATAATTCTGTTTTAACACTATGGACATGTCATGGATATACCTTTTTTAAATGACACACACACATTAACTTGATTGCATAGAACTATGTAAAAAAATCATATAAACATTTTTTTACAATAAAACAAGAACAAACCCTAGCATGGCTTAATACACCTGTTGTAAAATCTTTGGCACACTGGAATGGACTAAAAAGAAATGAGGTAAACCTACAAAGGAATGAGGAATGAACGTAATTGATATAAAGAAAAAGGTAGAACCCATAAGTAATTGGTATTTGGGCGGATTTGATAAAGTATATAAATATTTGAAAGAATATTGACTAGATTATAAACAACAACCATGGAATTCATAATTGGTGAATTGTACACCTCTATAAAATCTCAGATGGACCTCATCTAATTACACTTCACACAATAATTAAAAGCAAAATATACTGTTATGATTTTTACATTAAAGTCATTGTAGATTGGATTTTTCATGAGAGGGAGGTATTTTATGACTGACTTTTCGCCAATACGAACCGTGCAATTGATTGATTGATAGATTATTGTTTTACGTCACTCCACGATTATTTCACGTATATGGTGACAGCATCAGCCTAATGCACTGCATACAAATTTAGACCTTTGCAATTGACACAACCGAAGCAGTGAGGGATATTTTACGTGCCACGCCAACCGTGATCTCAGTTTTACTGCCTTATCCGAAAGACACCGGTGTGCCCAGGGCGGGAGTCGAACCCGGGACCTCTAGATTACGAGTCAAGCACCTTTCATGTATTCATTAGGCCACACTGGCTTCCAACCGTGCAAAGTCGAGTATATAACATTGAAAAAGTGAATTACTTGACTTGAATATTTACAAATGTAGAGGGATAGTGTTTACTTGTTCATGTGAAAAGTGAGACAAGAGGTGGTGAAAGTAAAGTAGAGCACTATCCTAAATTTGAAATACAAAGTAAATTTAAACTAATGTCACTATATTCATTTTTAAAAATTATACATATAAGGAAAGGTAACTCTTATGTAGAGATAAAACGGAATGTTCTTAAATAAATAAACACAGAGTATTAGTTATAAACCTTAGTATCTTTTATATACAACAGGACATGATATATCACCATACTTCAATACTTTGAGTATTTTTTCAATATATAACAAGACATGATATAGCAGCATACTTCAATATTTTGAGTATTTTATCAATATATGACAAGTGTAAACATATTACATAACAAATCACTTCAGTAAAAAGCATATTAAGATTAAATGACTAGAATAATCAATGACTTTAATGAGTTTTTTGATAGTATTTCATACTTAATATTCATTATATAAATTCTAAAGACGTATGGATATAAGTGGACAATTGTATATGAATACATTTCAAAGATAAATACAGTAAAACCTGTCTTAGCGGCCACCTTTATTAAGAGGTCAACTGTCTATAAAGGTCACATTTTAAATTCCCAATATCTATGTTTTCCTAGATAATGGACTTCTGTATAAAGGTCACCTGTCTATAAAGGCCACTTTTGACTCTTCCGTTAGCTGACCTTAATAGACAGGTTTGACTGTATATATTTAGTCAAAAACACTGTTATAAAGATAACTCTTACGAAGGTATGTCTGACAACAATATCTTAAGGAATGCTGGTCATCAATTCAGACTGGAATGTTTTACATTAAAAGTATTGAGTATTTTAATAATCTGTAATTCAACAGACAAGGAAAGATAAGATTACTCATTCTGCATATGAGAATTGTCAAGGAATGATTACAAAAATATTTCTAAAAGAATAGGCATGGTAGTCGGGAGGATCAGGGGCCAGTTTTTCGAAACTTTAACCACTTAATAGGCTAACCAGTGGTTAAAGTTTGTGAGACAATTGATTTGATTTATACGATTTCTGTTTAAATTTTCTAAATTACACGATAGTGCTGGTTTTATATACCATTAATCAGTGCACAGAATATCACTTCAAGTCTTCTTATTTCAAAGATATAGACGGTTAACTTAACCAGTGGTTAAAAGTTTTGAACAACTTGGTCCAGTACTTTCATAACTGAAGATAAGTATACAAAAGGTACTAATTCTGTCGAAATACTGTTGCAACAACTAAATAAACATTGTGTTCATGAAGTAATGATTTCATCTTAATTGACCTGTCACATGTAAACAATAACTAGAATGATGGAGCTTTCTATCAGTCTTTATGATCTATTATGGACCAAACCGATGATAAACAATTTAAGTAAAAATACAAAAATATTAATATAGTAAACAAAACCAATGATAAACTATCCTATACATAAACAGTAGAAGTGAAAAGGTACAAAACCAATAATATAGTAAACTATATATAAACTATTGAAGTGAAATAGAACTTTGTTAGTGCAACAGGTGGCCGAGAAAGATGACTTTTTTTGCAAAGATCATTCTTGTCTCAATTGTGCTTAGTATCTTCACCTCTTTAAGGATGGGCGGTCCCAAAAAAAACCCCCTCATCTTCGGAGTCTCTATCTAAATCTCAATGGAAGTGTTGGCGCTCCTCTTCGCTCGTGTACTATCTGAAGATATAGGGCTGACCATCGGTGAGAGTAAAGGTTGCAGCTGGATCATCGGTATGAATGTATCTCCCCTCCTCGGCTGAGCTAAAATCAAAAGTTATGCATCATTAAGCACATTAATTTGATGTTTAAGGAATAAGTGCATTATCTATAACACAAATATAATTGTTAATGTCACATTAAAGAATATTTCAGATGTGTAGTTGCTTACTGTTAAACTTAACTTTATAATGACTATGTGTACAAGTCTTTAACTTAGCAAGTTTGCCTTAATGTATGATTACATACTGATCTTTAGTATCTACTAAAGTGTGTCATCTCTAAAGGAAGTGTTAAAATATTTATTAGTAACATGAAATTTTCATTCATCACTCCTGATCATAAAACGACAATTTAATACTGGTGCAAACCATTTTTTTATATAATTCAGAACAACACCTTTTAGAAAATTGAACATTAGCAAATGAAAAAAACAAAAAGGAATGATACTTTCTAAATATTCAGATAGAAAAGTGTCGTTATTATCATAATTTTTCTCCAAATCCATTGATAATTACATCCATACGGCATCTATTTAATAAATGATACAAAAAATAATGTCCACATACACTAGAATAACTATTTTGTAGTCTTTTCGCATTATAACAGAAATCAAAAGGAAAATTATAATATTGTGAAGAATGACCATAATTGTCGAAAATTCTTCTTGGGTATTTGAATCTATGAATGCTGCAAGCCAGTGAGTTCCTCGTCAATTGCTATTATCAGTATTTACGAGAAGTCCCATGGACCGTTTGTTAGCTTTTTGGGTATCTGGTTTCTAGCAAATACATCGGCAGTATATCTTTTCATTGCTTTATCGCACTGAACTGTAACTCTTATGTATTCATATTTGTATTTCGAGCTTCGTTTATTTCAAAATATCCTGGAAATCCTACATAAATTATACAGGTTATGGTCTTTGCTAAAGCAGCTCCAAAAGTTGTTTCCAGTCATACGTTCAAAGTAAAATAATAGCCATTTTGAAAAATAAGTTATAAACTGAACGTGTATAAAGCATACCCTTTGGAAATATCATAACGATCAATGTCTATACCAGAATCGTTTAACCATTTCGCTGTTGTAGTAAACATTTTACTAAATATTTGAGTTGTATTGATACCATCTGTAGCATTATAATTAGGCTTTAAGCAGTTCCCATTAACAGGAATTCCATCACTATGTTTTAACCATAACTGAGTCATTAACTGCGATGATTTAGCTACATACCCGTACTGCAGTAAAGTTTGAATATATGCTTTATATGCATACTGATTCGTACTGGAAACCAGTAATTTACTTTGCAAAGACACATCTGCTTGTTGAAAAAATGCCGGAGGAAGAAAAGGCACACTGGTCCAATATTTTCATCGTCGGCTATGGTTTACATATCCGACTTTTTAATCTTATCTCTCACATAAAGCTGTGTTTTTTAAATCGGTGTATTACATCCCATTTTGACCAGAAATCACAAATTCGATGGGAGAGTTGTTATTCTCTTGTGATAAAGATAAAACGTTCTGAAAGTAAAAAAAATTCTACGGTAGTTTGTGTCGGCGGTAAATCAGAGAAAGCCAATTCTGATGGTTGAGCCTGTCTGAAAAATTCCTTGTTTATTGTAGCTATTGTGCTTTGAATTGTTGCTTTTTCACAAAGAATTGTTTTTCTTTTCTTGCTTCCTCTGTAGACGATGTTTGTCTTGACTTGCCTTTGTTGAATTTTTTTTCTAGATTTTAAAGTTTTGCTTTTTGTTTTGTTGATTTTTTTTCTCGAGTTAGATATTTTTGTTTGAATTTTCTCTTCGTTACTTGTCTTTTTTCTAGGCGTCTGTCTTCAATGACGCTTTTTTTTTTTTTTTGATAAATGAGATTGACTATGTGGATATTTGCTTTTTAACTGTTTTGAACGATTAATTTCACTTTTCGCTTGTTCCAATATCTGTTGAACTGGAGGCACTACATTTTAAATCGAAGTCGGTATCAGCTCTTTTCTGTGATGATTTTGATATGGGTATCATAAACTCTGAAGTCTTCCCAGTAATACTTCCACCTCTTTGTTTAAATAGTAAAGAAAAAAGAGGAGTTACTGGCTCATTTATTTGGCAGAAGTCGCCATTGAGCTATACAATACATGAATATCAATAATATACTAGCACATATAACACATTTCAGAAATATTTCATTGTAGTGCAATAATAGATGTCGTTATCTGTGCATCATTTCTTGAAACATTGGTTTTAAATTCTGCAACGTTATCACTACGTATTTTCATTGGAAATGGCATACCACGTGACACTAATTTTTTAACTGCATCTAAAACATCTTTTCCTGTTTTTCGTTTTATAGGTTCAACGCAGAGATGTCGACCGAGTACGTCTATCAAGACAACTAGGAACTTGACACCGTCATTATATTGTGCCATAATGGATACATCGGCGAGATCTATATCATACTGAATTTGAGAACTTTCTACTTGGACTCTTGAACGTTTAAAAGACTGTATTAGGCCTGGTTAAACTGTAACTGTGTAGTCTTTGTAAATATATTTTTACCATGTGTAATTTAATTTTACTCCATCCTTTGCTTCTAAGAATGTCTAATACTTTATTTGGACCCATATATGCACCACCATCGCCAAAATCATAATAAATATAAAAGCTTGTCTTTCTTTATATGAGAGCATGTTTTTATCACTATGATGATCTTGTATGATAACTTTCACAATGAACATGTCAACTGCGTAATAATGATTACAACTGAGTGCTGTATAGCAGTATTGCTTGTACAGACGATAGAAAAGAAAATAAAGAAGTCAACAGTTTTCACATTTATATATACATGATTACTGTACAAAAGTGAGTCATGAATATTAAAAAGAAAATATTATGAATTATAGTACGTGTTAAAATAACCTTTTTTTCTATACACAATATTTTAAATGTAAAGTCATATGTGGTTTTTTTTCAGTTAGAATTTTGTAAACGTTCGTCTATACATTAAACATATTTAAAGTGTTAAACATTATGAACGAGTGTTACAAAATTTTAGTTCCATCAGTAATAATGTTTTCACATATTTCTCCTTTAAAGTAGTATTAGTAAACTGTATTTTCCTCTCCTGCATATGGCGTCTTCATTTCACAACTTATACGCTATGCCAGGACATGCTCTAAATACGAAAATTTCGTCCTGAGACCGAGGCTTCTTGCCACTTAAACTACTCTCACAATGATATATTGAGGAACGTTTGAAATTGTCACTTAGGAAGATCTATGGTCGTTATAGGGATCTATTGCCATTTCAGATTACTCTTTCAAGAATGCTAACCAATATTTTGAGACCTGACCATACTAAATAACCATCTTGACTTTTTGACCATACTTGATTTAACATAATACGTGTATACATGTATACACAGATATATATATCCCCGAGAGTCGTATAACTTGAAAAAACATTTGTTAGAATTCTCTCTCTTTTACTAAATTTTACAGCTAGACCATTTCAGCACCTTTATTTCTATGTCTCAGTTAATGGTAATGTGGTCAGATTAATAACTAGAATTTGTTACGAAGCCATTGTATTTAGAAATATTTGGGACAATCGTTTATATTTCTGGGATATAGAATTCCTATTACTTAAAGTTAGGGTCTGGGCAAATGCAAAGGAGAAATTAAATTGCAGATCTCTAAGATCAAGTTTAGGAACGAAATGGGTAATTTCTTCTATAGAAGCGATTTAACAATAAGGCATAATCTGTTCAGGTGAATGAGAAATTATTTCACATGACTTAGTCAAAGGTTGAAAGAGTACGAAATTCCACTTGGCGTGAACTAAAAGCAATGGCACCAGCATTAATTACTTAATCTAGTAACTTTAAGGACAAATGGTTGACCGATAATCAAAATTGTGTAGGTAGTCCGAAAAAATATCAAAATTTATACTGATTATTATTTTTTTTTTTTTTTGTTTGTCTCTTAATTGTTTAAGAATGAAGATTGGCGTACAATTACTGCATTATTAAATATAATGAATAAACTGCAGGTCACATTTACCGTTGACAGGTTTGCTAATCACATGTATACGAAATTGCCTAGATTCAACCCAGTTCCTTTCATATGCAGAAAAGAATATGTGTATTGTTTCGATGCATGTTGAGCAGGAGAAAAAATAAGTTTTCCTAAGGACTGTTACTAAACATTTTGTGGGATTTGAAGGGTTTTACGAGTTTTTGAAATTTCAAATATCAGAAGATCGCATATTTATATAAAAGAAAGTTATGCTTCACTTTTTCTTGAGGATAAACAGACAGTTATTACGTTTACATTGGTAAAACTCAATCTGCGTCACGTCCAGTTCCTATGTTAACTAGAGATTAAGAACAATCATGTGTTCAGGCATCTTCCTCATACAGAGCTCTGTCCTTAACTTGATTTTTCGACTCACTTTTTCGGCTTCTTTGGTTTTTATTCTGATTTTCAAATATTTATATATCATAAGAATTCCAATAGTTTGGTCATCAGCAACACTGAAAAGAGAAAAGTTGCCGAAACGCGCATCTGGTGCAAAGAATTATAACGTATATATCTTCTATTATTCATATTGTAAGGACTTCATTTTAGGCAATTGACATTTTTATGAAATCTGTTTTTGTTGTTTTCCCCATTAGGAAGTATTAGGTAAAACACATCAAAGTGTGGTACTCACAGTCTTAGGTGTGAAGGGCTATGGCAGTAACCACAGTCGAAATACGCGACAAAATGTCTAAATACTAAAGTAGATGGAAATCAGAATGATGAGAATAAGTATTTTCAAGAAAGCGTATGTAAAAAACGTTTAAAGCTGTATACCCTATGTTCGCTCGTACAGTGCATATTATTGGTTAATTTATTCTAAATTGTTTTGATTACATATATAAGCCTAAAACATTTTAAAAAAAGGACCCTTGCAATCGTTGTATCAAATTCGCCGTATTAAGTGAGATATGGCTGTCTAAAATGCGATGTTTGTAAACAGAATGTTTACAACTAACTTATCACGTGATCTAATTCTGAAACCGCCGCATCATGGGGGCGAGGTAAAGAAAAAAGAGGAGTTACTGGGTCAGTTATGTGGCAGAAGTCACCATGGAGCTATACAATACATGAATATAAATACTATAATAGAACATATAACACACTACAAAAATATTTGATTGTAGTGCAATTACGATACCGACTTAGGACGGTCATTTAATTTGACAAAAGCCAAGCAAATGGTGTGGTTAACCGGTTTACGGGCCCACCTTCCCACTCACCGTAACAGCAGAACAATCAAAGTACGTACATTAAAAAATTTATAAATAATCCTCTATGTAAAGAACAAGGGTCAACAAGAATCGCATATTGAGAGGTCATAAAAATATAAACACGCAAGGTATTGTAAAACATATAACGGTATAAAAATATATGCGACATCAACATGATAAACCGTGCTCTGCCAGTCTGAAAGCGAGCTAAGACCCTAGATCTGTAGGAGTACCGACTAACAGTCAGAGGGGACGAGGTTCAGGACCATGTCTCCTCTGAAAGAGGTTTGGACAAGGCCCGTCATATAGTCCCCACCGCCCTGTTAGTCAGTGTGCAACGTTCAAGTAAGACTCTGCAAAATGCTGTAGTCTTTTTGATGATCTCAATATCATATAGTCTATTTAGAAGACGCTTCGCTATTTTATTACATGATGAAATAACGTTATCGGAGCCTTTTACTTTCCTTAGTTTATATACGAGATCACCATAAAATTAGGATGGAAAATTCCATTGGATACATACTGTTGAAAAGAAATATTTCCAAATTTAGATAGAAGTTCTGAATTGGTTCTGAAGAATTTGCCGAATGTTTTTCTTAGCTTGTGATATCTGTAACCCTGAGTTAAAAGTTTAGTAGTAATTTGTAAATTTCTTTTATGAAAGTCCAAAACATCGGTGCAGCCTCTGACAAATCGAACTAATTGAGATATATAGACACCATATTATAGGAGTCGAGGGACATCGCCATCCAAGTAAGGGAAATTTACAATAGGAAATCCAAAATCCTCACGTTTATCAGAAATATTGGTATATATTAGGTGGTTGATAATTTTGATGTTTAAATCTAAGAAAGGTGTAGATTTATTTCAAGTATTAGCTTTATTCAATGTGAGCTCTGGTGGATATATTTCTGATATATATTGTTCGAATTCAGGGTTGTCGATAACCAAAATGTCATCCAGATATCTGCAAGTATTATTAAATTTGTCAATGAGGTCAAAACGTTTTCATTTTTGAATAGAAACCATAAAATCCCTCTCATAACTGTAAAGAAATAAATCTGCTATCAGAGGCGCGCAGTTAGTACCCATAGGAATCCCAACTATTTGTTGATATATCTCGGTACTGCTTCGCCCTATGGATGCAATGGCAATATTAGTAGTATTGGTAATCTCACTAGTCCTGCGTGTCAATCAGTTAACGTACTGGGTTTATTCAACAAAAGCCAGAGGAGGCATCGAAGTCATGGTACACGCAAATACAACAAACCTGAAATACATAATATTTCCTTTGATGCTCTTTTGCCATTTATAAATAAACCTTTGGGCCTTCATCACATTCGTACAAAACTTTATTCTATTTTACTCAGAAAATTACACGAGTTGTACGTATCGTCCAGACACCATATATTTACTGATATAAGCTCTGCAGAGTATAGACTAGATGGCATTATTATGGACATACCGACCGCTAGACTTTTTCGTCCCGTCAAGTCAGATATTTGTATGGAAAAATCTCATCGCCCTTTCATCAAAATTAAATTTGCAAATAAAGGCATTGATTATTTGAATTTCGGCCAAATTTTAAATCATAAGTCTGTTTTAGAGAAAATACCTCAATATTTCAAAAACAAAGATCCTCCATGTATTTCCTATAGCTACACGCCATCAGTTGCATCCAAAATTTATAATTACAAAGGGTTTCTACAGTGTCTTGATCTTAGCAACTCTGCATGCCATCCTCAACCGTGTGCATGTTCCTCATCTAATTTCGTATATTCTCCTTGTAGCCATGTCATTACTGGTGATCTCGATATAGTTAAAAACACTAAATTAAGAGAACTTTTACTTAAAGGTCCAAAATACAGAGAACCCAGATCATTCACATGGAGCCAAAATTTTGAGAATATTATGAACTGCTGCGAGGAATATGCCACACGATGGGCAAAAAGAGAAGGACAAGTCGACACTCTTTCGGAATGGATAAAATCTATTGCAGTACTGCTGAGATCAAAAATTGAAAAAATTACAAGGTTCTGTAAACACCAGATTCGAATCTATTTTTAAAGATCCTGATGTTGTCAGAGAACTTACCTTCCTCCAACATTATATCATTACACCAGCAGATAAAGCATCTAATAATTATACATTTACTTGTAAGAAATATTACTTTGACAGCCTAGTGGAAGAATTAGGATTAAAATCAGCTCCAGGAAATCCTACTTATACTCTCACGAACTTTTCGGTTTCGGAAGTACTCGAGAATCATAAATCTGTCCTCAATACGTTTGGTATTGACTCAAATAAATTGAATTTAGAACTTCCATATTTGTACTGTATTCCAAAAATGCACAAAACTCTGTACAAACAACGCTTTATCGCTGGTTCCTCGAAGTGTTCCACAAAATCTGTATCGATGCTACTCACAAAAATATTATCAGAAATTAAATCTGGCCTTCATAGATATTGCGAAACAGTATATTCCAGAAGTGGAATTAATCAAATGTGGATCCTCAAAACTTCAAAAGAGTTGTTAGAAAAGTTTTACTAAAATTCACTCCATCAAGTCTTTTGACTTTTCGACTCTTTACACAACGATCCCTCATCAGAAATTAAAAGACAGATTAGCGGAAATTATTCAAAATGCATTTACTAGTAAAAACGGAAGCCGCAAATTCAAATATATAGTAATAGGCCACGATAAAACTTACTTTGTTAGGGAAAATTCTGATTCCAAAAATAAATACACTGAAACAGCTGTCATCCAGATGTTGAACTTTCTTATCGATCACATTTTTGTGGTGTTTGGAGGTAAGGTTTTTCAACAAATTGTCGGCATTCCAATGGGCACTAACTGTGCTCCGCTTCTGGCTGACATATTCCTTTATTCATACGAAGCTGAGTTCATTCAGTCTTTGCTTTCGCAAGGAAAAAAACAATTGGCTCTTGGCTTCAATTTTACTTACAGATATATAGATGACTTGCTTTCATTTAATAATCCTTCATTCGCGGATTACCTTAGCATCATCTATCCAAGTGAACTAGAGGTCAAAG
This sequence comes from Pteria penguin, assembly GCA_035048485.1. Classification (NCBI taxonomy): domain Eukaryota; kingdom Metazoa; phylum Mollusca; class Bivalvia; order Pterioida; family Pteriidae; genus Pteria; species Pteria penguin. The sequence continues at coordinate 21,733,210 of CM068588.1, read as the reverse complement.
AAACCACAGAAACTAGTAATTCTTCTTCGTATTTAGATATTATGTTGTCTTTCGACATTAATGGTCAATTGAACACCTCACTCTATGACAAACGTGACGATTTCAATTTCGCTATCACAAACTTTCCTTTCATAAGTAGCAACATTCCATCATCGCCCGCATACGGCGTATTCATATCTCAGTTAATACGTTATTCCAGAGCATGTTCAGATTACAATGACTTTGTTCTGAGGGCTAGGCGACTTTCAGTTAAGCTGCTCAACCAGGGTTATATATGTGCTAGACTAACATCGTCACTGAGGAAGTTCTACGGTCGTTACGAGACTCTTATTACTCCATATGATATCTCGTTATCCAGACTTTTAAATGATATTCTGGACTGAGACCGATTCCGATCACTTTACACAGATTTCACACCTTCTATACTAGAAGGTTACCTACTTCGACTTCTCCATATATAAATACATATGGAATTCACACGATTTGACTCTTTCTACGGGGTATATGTGACGGGTGTTGCTAGCAAGCAGGAGATGCTCACTCTCCCCGGGCACCTGATCTCACTCCATCACAGGGGTTCACATTTGCTCTTCAAGTAGACATATTTTGTTATTTTCCATTTGTTTTTCATTTTCATTGATTTTGTATGTCCTATGGTTTCATGATTTTTGGACTTGTGGTTTGGATTTATCCATCATCTTTACATTGCCATCAAATTGCACAAAAATATTATTCATGAGAAAATCTAGTGCTTTACATAATTCCTTGCAAGTCCAGTATTTATGTGTATATTGTACTTATATTACTTATATTTATAAGTATATTGTTTGTTGGAAGAGAATCAGTAGATGTATAAAGTGTAGAAAAATCAAATGTAGAAATTTGAGTGGCTTTGAAATTTAGCGAAAGAATTTTGTCTATAACTTCATGAGAATTTTTAATCGACGAAAAGTAATTGATGTTACTATTATGAAATGCCACATCACAATATTTGATAATATGATCTTTTATAGCAGTTAGAGCAGACGTAATATGCTTCGATAGTACCGTAGTAGAGCAGTGACTAGAAATAGATATAAAACGTGATTTATATGGACTTTTATGTAGTTTTGGGAGCCAATATATGGTTGGTAGATCAGATTTATCAGTTTTAATTTTGAAGTCGGACATGGTTATGAGGTGATCGTGCAAGGTGCTGTCTTTTGAGGTAGGGCTTTCCACATATGTATGACTGAAGTTTAATTCGTTTTTAAGTACTTCAATATAATATAGTTTTCAAACAACTATTATGTTATTACCTGCTTTATCAACAGGAACAATGACATATTTAGCATGTAAGTCAGGTATCTTCTTTTTAATAGAATTTGCCGTCAATGCCGGCTGTTGAAATAAATGCGGATTTTCCGTAAAGTTCTTAATACGGATATCGACAATTCTTAAAATCTCGTATTTCCCATCATTAAGAGCATGAACCTTTACCTGTTCTTTTTTACACCAACGTTTACAATATGTAGTTAAAGCATCTTCTATAACGTCACGGCATTTATTGAAATCTATCCTGGACGGTAACCTATATTTAGGTCCTTTTCGAAAAAGGGTGCGCAGTTTACAATACAGTTTAGGTCACCAGTAATAACATGACCTGGCGGTTTATAAACATATTTAGAATTTTCACAAGAACACGACGAAGGAATAGAGTCTGAAACATCAGGGTTAGATGTAACTTTATTATAATTTAGAATAAGATTTCTTATAGGCTTTTTGTACTGGTAACAAATAAGTGGAGGTTCTAAATTCTCAAAATACTGGGTGATTTTAGATGTGACTCTATGATCACGGAAAATATTAGAAATGTTAAGTAGATCGAAGCCTTTATCAATAAATTTAATTTTGAGAAATTGCTGCTTGGGTGGAAGAGAGGGAATACGAGGAAAGAGTTTATTATATGAAAATAAAATAATCAAATTGAGTTTATATCAATCAGAATTGCGTAAACTTCGAAGATCAGCTTCGTCCAGGATAGGTTTCAATTTATTCACCGGAATAGAGGATAGTGCATGCAAAAGTTCATGACGGCCATTATTTTTTGCGATAAATAGAAGATCGTTTAATGACCTATTTAAACCATTACGTTTTCTGATGTTACGATTACGGCGACGACCATGTGACCTACGTTTTCTAATAGTTTTATGTCTTAATGTAAAAATATTAATTTCTGAAGATATATTACCTTGTCGATATATATGGTCGTTGAGACCGAGAGGGTATGGGGTTTGTAGTTGTTTAATCCAGTAGAGCTCGGTTTCCAAAAGTCGTTTTTTAACACCTGATTTTGTATCACATGGTAATTTCGAGATATTTTCTACTGGAAGTATTTCAATCTATGTCTTTGTCTAATTTGGTGTTAAATATATTTCCATTAACCGAAGATTCAATATTGGACTTGCAGCTTAAATGGTGGCAAGTAAGACATTTCTTGGCGTTGCACTTATTAATCTTAGAATACCCTCTGCGTATAGAATTGACAGCTCTGTAAGAATTTATAGGTGTAAATGTTTTTGAAAATGAGATAGAACGTTTAATAGGGAAACTACTTTTAAGTTGAGAAATATGAACTGTAGTGGTGCCGAATAATTTTTCTACAAGAAATACCAGGTATACGAAGAGTGTACACAGAGGGCAATCTAAGTGGTATGATTATAACTTTAGGGGATTTGTATTTTAATTTTATTATATTTGAAGCCATTTTAATGAAAGGGTGGGGGGGGGGATAAGGATGTACAAACCCAGGGAAAGGCTCCCACACAACCAAGTCAGTAACTATTGGGTGAATAATAACACTTGAAACACCCAGACACGGGGAACTTTTTTACAGGCTCCACACTGCATCTGAGAATAAGTGTAGATATGAAAGAAAATAAACTTGACAACTAACTTCTAACCAACTAATCTGCATTAAAGTCTGTCAAAATTTGTATTTACTGAAATCGTTTTCTTTTGAAGGCTCCCTTCTAAACTGCGCATGCGCGAAGTCAGGTTATGGCTATATATATATATGTATGTGTGTGTGTGTGGGTGTGTGTGTGTGTAAAAATAAAAATATGTAAAATTTCCGACATGCGTTTTAGTTTCATCTATATGCTGTTTTCCTGTTTATTATTTTATTTTATTAACATGTTGTATTAAACATGTCTTTAAAAACCTTATCCTCTACTCCTGCATAATTGGAAGAAAAAGGTTGGATGTTTAGTTATAAAGAGTCTTTGCCTGAATTGTGAAGTTCATAACCCGCGGTCCGAAGGTCCAGACTCTAGAATAAGATATAAACAGCTCTATTGTGAAATACATACAGTCAAGCTCGCTCCAGGGCTTCCAGTACTATTAAAGAAAAAAGAGGAGTTACCGGCTCAGTTATGTGGCAGAAGTCACCATGGAGCTATACAATACATGAATATAAATAATATAATAGAACATTTAACACATTACAAAAATATTTGATTGTAGTGCAATTACGATACCGACTTAGGACGGTCATTTAATTTGACAAAAGCCAAACAAATGGTGTGGTTAACCGGTTTACGGGTCCACCTTCCCACTCACCGTAACAGCAGAACAATCAAAAGACGTACATTTAAAAATTTATAAATAATCCTCCATGTAAAGAACAAGGGTCAACAGGTATCGCATATTGAAAGGTCATAAAAATATAAACACGTAAGGTATTGTAAAAACATAATGGTATAAAAATATATGCGACATCAACATGATAAACCGTGCTCTGCCAGTCTGAAAGCGAGCTAAGACCCTAGATCTGTAGGAGTCCCGACTAACAGTCAGAGGGGACGAGGTTCAGGACCATGTCTCCTCTGAAAGAGGTTTGGACAAGGCCCGTCATATAGTCCCCACCGCCCTGTTAGTATTACGATAAAAGGGCAACGAACTTAGAAAATTCTATAAGAGATGGCATTATAAATCCGGTTATATATTTAATCTAATAAGTACACCAATGCCTTTCACTTTATCTTTAATGTTACATCAAATATGACATAATAATCTCTGTGATCTGTTCTCAGTAGATTTTATGTTTTCGAAGACGAGGGAACCAAGGCACGGTGCACATAAAACACCCGGTCCAGGAATTATAACAGCATTTCAAGTGCCAGGGACAATGGTAATCGACTGCGCATTTCTGTCCATTAGTCTGACCAACTAGTGGGCAAAAGCCTGGCTTCTGCCAATCTGAAAAAAGCTATCTATCTATAAAACGCATGTAAGGCTGTATAATGTGGATATGGTGATTCTTCAAAGAAATCAAGATAAATCTTAAGAATTTGAAATAATTATAATCGATAGAGTCCTTTTAAGTGGTACTTCATGGTGTATTGATACATGTACTTCATATCAGGTACACACTTTTGCTGATATTAAGGTAACATGGAGCAGAATTTTCACAGAATTCCTCAAGGAAAGATGCTACCATTTGGACACCACCGATTCATTTCGAGCAGTAACAAAAATTGTAAAATAAACAGCTGAATTGATGATCCGCTTTTATATATTAAAACCATCCATTCATGGTACATCGAAAACTGAAAATGAGATTACCGACGAAACCATCGCATGGACAATTGCATTAACGTCAATTTATGTGTAAATAAAAGATCATGTTTAGTAATATACCTTTGTATAGAAAATATTTTACAAATAATGAGTCCTTAGTAATGATTTGTCGTTAACTCTCATAAGTAATCTACTACAAAATCTAAAATAGAACATTATATATGAAAAGAAAACCAACGCAAAGCTAACAATAATGTGCTGCGTTTTGAAGCTATTTGTGGTCACTTTTGGAGCATTTACCTCCGGATGTAATTCCGACGATGACAACAGCAAGGAGAACAACAAGCAGGTTGGATGCCATGTTAGGTTTTTCTGATGAACGCAACCTGAGTTATATGAAACATAGCTTTATGATTCAACCACTATTCCTTTAGTCCGGGTAAGTGTAAAACAATAGGGTATATATTAATTAAATATTCATATTAAGAATAAAAGCATTAAAAATACAATCATATACTCTTAATAATATTTACACTTTGTACTGACGAAGATGTTGCCTGGTTAAACCCCTGTGTAGAGGAAAATATATGTGAATACTATCAGTGCGATTTCATTTTTAATTTTTATCAGAATTAATGTCTCCTCAATGAATTCAAACAACAAAACTGATGAAATTCAAAAACTGAACCGACATTTATTCAGATTAGTAAATATTGGAACAGTCTATTAAAAAAAGATAATTACATATCAATATTCGAATAAATTACCATTTGCAAAGGATTGATTCCTTTCTCATTATAGCGTACATATTATAGAATTCATAAATCCGCCGCTATAGTCAAGAGCCCGGATATTTTCTGCTGCCACATATGTCGATTTAACTGTCGATTTATAGGACGCGTTGAAAACCCCTAACGTACCAAACAATATATTACGTGGAAATAATAATTATTTTTGTTAATTATTTGTTTATCTCTGTTGAATGCCCTGGTAGACTGTTGTTCTTGAATTCATTTGATTACGTCACGGTATTTCATCTATATTCCCCCTTCTAGTAAAGGACAGACTTTACTTCTGTAACGAATTTGTTACTAATTTCACAATTTCGTCGGTTCGTTAGGAAAAAAAATATGAGAAGATTAATGAGACGAAAAGACATTTCGTAGCAAGATATTAATTGCTGAAACCTTTAAGGAGACAGTTACTTTAAAAACATTATTTGAATAAATTAAATGTTAACAGAAAAAAAAACATTGCTGATTATATAATTGATTTGGTGTGTATATATTTCGTTCATGTTTATAAATAGTTGGTTGGGGAAGCGAAATAGAAAGATAAATTGCGTAGAAAAAAATTAGAAGAAAATGTAATGTAAATTGAAGATAAATTATTTTTCTGTGTCAATAGTAGATGTAATAGGATTCCAGGTGTATTGCATCTGTACAGATTCAAAATTATTATTATTATTATAATTAATTTTAATAGAAATTTGAAAACCTTCATATGAAGTTCAAGGATTTGAACATATGTGACTTATGAGAAAACGGCGCTCCAATAAACAACAATAAATAAATCGCGCAGATTACGAGAGTCTTTACATATCAATAATAAAATAATAGTTACTTACCGTCTTAATTCTTTGTTCACTTGTTGGGTGAAGAAATCCTTAACTTTTATGCTTATATATACACTTTAATAATAATTGTCATTTTTATGATTAGATAATGAATTTATAATATTAGGGTAAATTAATTTCTAATTATCACGTCACAATGTTATATAATATTAATTTAAACAAGATACTTTATCACGTATATTGGTGATAAGTGACAATATAGAAAGATAAATGTTATATTAATTTCCACGATTAAATTTATTTCAATGAATTACAAAAGACAATACAAACATAAAACATTTAATGTAATTATAATGTAAACCTTTCACTTCCCATTGCTAACCGTCTAGCTGTTGTTGAAGTATATTCGGAAATAGGAAGCACCTTTTGTCTTGTTATGAAACCAATGTAACACTATTTTTTATAATGTAAACTAAACCATAATTTGGTATTTATTTTTGTCAGTTATTTCTATTTTCGTCAGCCTGCCTACTGTTTTGGACTTCCATACAAATAATCTACAAATCACTTATTAACTATTGACATAGGAATACAGATATCACAATCTGAAACATGTTGGAGAAAATTATGCATATTGTTGTATTTGCGAACCCCACAGATCAGGGAACAGTGTTTGTTTTTTTCTTAAGATCTTTTTTAATATTTACATTTTGAACGTGGGTTAAATGCGGTCAGTAGGAAGGCGGTAGTAAACCGGTTAACCGCACCAGTCAAAACACAATCCTAAGTCGATATCGTAACTGCACTATAATTGGATATTTTTGTGATGTCCTTATATGTTTTTTTTTTCATATCATTACATAACATTACTGTAAATTTTCCGTGGTGAATTCTGTCATACGGCTGAGTTAGTAACTTTTGCGTTCTTCCTTTATATCCCTGTCAGAGGACCAGAGCACAATTGAAACTTGTTAAAATCACTTTAATTCATAATACTTACAAAAACTATTCCATGATAATTTCCTTACTCAGATTTCTATGATTTCTTAATGTGAGTTATTTGTTCATATTTGTTCTCTCAGTGAAAGGTAAACGATAAATGAATTTTTCCATGTTGATTTACTGCATGTGTGCTGAGTTAGATAGGAGACCTGTAAACGGTGACAAATTAATCAATCTTCCAAGCAGTTACCCAACGTAATGAAGAATTTTGTTGTGGTTTCTAATGTGTGTATTCTTGTTGACTATGCATGATTATTATTCATTTGAAGCGTCAAATGTCTTTCCGTTCTATCCAAATATATAAACATCTCGCAGCTTATCAAAAGAATTAAACTTAAAAATCTAGAATGATAACGACGAACTTACCACTCTCACACATCTTGGACATATTTATACATTACATTTGATGAAAACGTTGTTTCATGATACCAATAAATATTATAGTTTACTTGTTTTGGGAGAGTGACTGGACAAAACAGACGCTGCTGGCGATCGGTCCCTACTTGAAACATAATCTCCTACCAGTCAGTATCATTGTATACGTATTCTTTTAGTATTATGGCTGTGTCCGATACCAACTAAAACAAATAAAATCAAACAATACTAGCAGTCACGATGATCCTCATAAAAATTCTTTAAATAACAAACAAAAATACTTAGTTACGATGTTTATATCCTTACTCGGTCAGATTAAAATAACCTCTTGTACAATACAGTGGTATGAATGGTATGGTATAATGTTATAATGTTCTATGTGATGTATTTATGATATTTATACATTCCTGTGGTTTGAAATGAAGCAGTTGGAATTAAGTGCCATCATAGAAACTTGTTTGGTGTGTGTGTATGTTTCCCTTCTTTTTTTTTTCCTGTTGAAGATAGTGACTGCCGAATATTCACATCTGATGTCATATAGTATCTTTATATTAAGTTGGATGTGGTAACTTGCAGCAAAGCAAGTTGCACCAATTGTATCATTATTGTTATTTTTCTCTTTTTTATACAGATCCTGCGCATAAAATTGGTTCAACTCTCCTACTGAACCTAATTAAGACGAAGTAATTTATGATCTTATCGCATGTTAGGGCGTGCTGTAAATACGAAAATTTCGTCCTGAGAGCGAGGCTTCTTGTCACGAAACTAATCTCACAAGGATATATTGAGGAACGTTTGAAATTTTCACTGAAGAAGTTCTATGGTCGATATATAGTTATCTATTGCAATTTCAGATTCCTCTTTCAATAATGTTAACCGATAATTGGGGACCTGACCATACAAAATAACCATCTTACCTTTTTGACTATACTTGGTTTGACATAATTCGTATATATACACAGACACCTGTTCACCTGCGTTTCCGACACCGGAATTTCAGGCAGGCAGCATTTCTTGTATTGTATTCATACAATTTATGTATTGTATAGCTCCATGGTGACTTCTGCCATATAACTGAGCCAGTAAATCCTCTTTTTTCTTTGAATGGGAAAATTTGACTTCGTGTTCTTGTTTGTTACGTGTGTTCATGCGTGTATATTTATGTATTTACCTTAGAAACACTTGAGTTTCATACATATCATATAAAATGAAAATTCATTTCAGATTCTTTCTATCACATGTTTACATTTTGTTTAAAGGTGTACATTTTATCAACATTATACTGGCACACCCCCTATGCCATAAATTGATTTATGACATAGTGATATTTCACTGCATAAACAGCAAAACATGTGATAAAAAGTATTATATGAACTGTTTGAAAAACCCTTTTAACTTTCAACCAATTTTGAACGACCATACATCGAAACTGTGTAGCATATCGATGTACACCGTACGGGACATATAGTGTCTACGGCACGCAGTTCCAATTTTAATGCCTGAGTGCACTAAAGGGTCAGGAATAAATTTTAAGTTTTTCTAATTTTATCTGATATTTGCAGTGACGAAATACTTTTGTATCGTAGGTATGTCTCGTGGCACTTGTTGCTCCCGCAATGGCAAACGATAACTATTACCTTGCATCTCATCTGTGATTCTCAGGGATCAATGTATTATCACATTAACAGTTTTTTTTTTTTTTGGTAAATTACTTCAAGATTTTACATGTCTATATATTTCTTCGCTTACTTCACTATTGCATTATGTTAATCATTCATATTACAAGCCAAGATAATGTATTAAAGCCTGTTTCATTACTATCAATCAAATTTGAATTTTGATGGATTCTGATTCTGTATATTCATATCAGTACTGATTTTGTAGTGGTATTTTATTTATAATCTTAACAGCTGCATGAGCAATTCATATTCCATCAAGGATTTGAAACGGAAAGACATCTGACTTAGCTGTAGGGCAGAAATCTCCAAGGAAATGTAAAATAAAACTTAATAACAGGTAATGAAATACATGCAATGACATTACAAAAAATGTTCAAAGTACGACATATGCGATACCGACTTAGGACGGTCAGTTGAAGTATCCTTTAGTTACTACATGTAAATACGAAAGTAACTGCTGTCACATGACTATGCCCGAGATGAAACAAATAAAATTTAAAATGTGTTAAAAATAAAATGTTGAAATCATTGAAGTTTGGCGGGAGATGTTTACTCCATGGTCGCCTGATCTCATCTTTATTTGGTGATAAATATCTTCACTTATCAAATGATCCCAAAGTGAAACTTGTAATTAAATTGAAGTCGTATTATTTCAATTTCGTTGTTCGCATAAATGTATTCCTGCTATTAGAATGAATTTTTATTAACGTTTGGAGTCCGAGATATTTATCAATGTTGTACTTTTTGATGATTTAAGGAAAATGGTGTTGTATCGTTTTGATTTGATATACTATGTTAAAATATTTTATGTTCTCTGTATGCGGATATTGTCAGGCGACGCATGCTGTTATGAGGGTCAGTTATTATCTATTTTCTATTTAGTAGAGGATGTTCTATCAAGTACTAAGAAGTTCTGTAATTGTATGTTATATAACTTGTTTAATACATAATGATTTGTGAATGTTCTTGCAAGTTCTAAATATTTCTTTATTGGAAAACACTTGAATATTATGTAAACTAGAAATTATGAAAATGTTTATAAAGCATGTACTGTGACATTTCGAGAGCACTTCACTACATTACCTGTCTACGTATATACTAGGGACACATTGCACTATGCAACATATCCAGCAGGATAAAGAAAATTTTTTGTGACTATCGTAAATCGGGTTCTCCGTTTTTACTGTCTATTCCGACGAACAGGTTTCGGCTCTTGAACACTAAATTTCTTGGTCCCGAGTCGAAACTCTACCAAGTGCCCTACGCCGGGTGAAGTATCATTGCAAATTTAATTGCAAAAAGAATAAAGTCTGCGCCTATTCCAGTAACCCATGTAAAGTGATATTTGCTAAACAGTAAATAAACACAAAAGAAGTAACTACAACTATGAGGACACTATCTTTATTATTTTATCACAACTGATACATAATAATTTGTCCTAGTAATACTTTTTATGCCAGATTGGGAATGTGCAGAAATAGCAGCTGTGGAATTTGTTATAGCAGCATTTGAGGTGTCCAGGGCAATGCCAATCCCATGCGCACTTGATAGGAATACTATTGCCATATTTCGGGCAGTATCCAGGTTTTACACCAGCTGAAATGAACAGTATGTAAAATTTTCAAAAAGTTCCCATTGTTGCAAAATTACATTTATAGTACATTGTTTTATCCTTTGTAGATATACATAAAATTATCGTTGTTTCAAATATTGTTATGTTCTGTGATTGAAGCAAATCCCTACCAGAAGCAAGTCCAATCATGAGGACAGCTACAAGAACGACGCACAGCTTCGAGTTCATTGTGGTTTCTGGCTTGGACAACCTGTATGACACGACAGAACACCAGTATTGTTAATTATGGAAGTTATGGAATATCTACCAAATCAATCTTAAGCTTAGAGAAACAGAATAGATGAGAACATCCTATTAGAACGATCAAAAGTACACGACAACTACAATATAGGATTATAGCGAAACAAAGTTAAGTTCGAGAAACTTACACATAATCAGATTTCAAATTTACACACATTCACATTGCAAAAATAAGAGCCACATACAAAATGTTCTATAGACAATTGTCCGTTAATATCAGAATGTGCGCATTTCTACAATTTATGTCTCTTCAGTAATGACACCAAAGTGTAAATATTAGAAGAAGTGTGAATATTATCAACTAGGAGGTCATAGGAATATATACATTAACATTTACCTTGTAAAAGATTAATAATTTCTTATTTCTTATTCTATTATTAGTAATCCACTTGAAATATTTTTGACGCATTCGGGAGCATTTCATTGTATTTATGAGAAATATATCGATTCATATCGATCGAACCATATTATCAAATTCTATGAAGTCTTATTTTTGAATGGCAGAAATTCTTATGAAACAAATATATATATATATATATATATATATATATATATATATATATATATATATATATGTATATATATATATATATATATAAATATATATATATATATATATATATATATATATATATATATATATATATATGTATATATATATATATATATATATATATATATTATATATATATACATATACATATACATATATACATATATATAATAATTAAAAAGTTGTCAATTGGTTTCCGAAATTGTGATATGACGTATATTACTACTATTACTACTGCTACTACTACTACTACTACTACTACTACTACTACTACTACTACTACTACTACTACTACTACTACTACTACTACTACTACTAACTATAATTCTAGTAATAACGAAGCAAAATAGTTTTGTATGTATTAATGATAAATAAAAAGAACTAATGATTTAACGGACAAAACTTATACAATATGAGCTTCCTTTTAGAGATTTGCATTATAATATAAACAACAAATTAGAGAGAAGAAGTATGATTTTACACCAATAATTGTTAAAATATGATAACATTTATTTATCTATCATGTACTTACTGTTCGCGGAGTCGGAGGCAGTGTGACGAAACTGAGAGTTAACCATCTCTATATAAGTAAAATTTTTTGAACTTTGAACTAAGAGATCCGTTTTATATAGAAGAATTATCAAGTTATAGATTTGATGATGTGGCAATGTTGTTTGATGTTAATTAATTATATTACATAACATTATCCATAAAATTAACTTAAATGGCACATGACAAAGATGACAATGTGGTTTATTAGAAACGGTCTAAGCCAAAATATGGTAAATTGCATTGCGATTAATTGTATTAAAATTTATTTATCAATTAATTGTATTAGAACTGATTTATCCAAATTTCCTTGTTAACGATTTTTAGGAGATCGATGTAATCGAATGATCAACAGATAATTGCTTGACGATTCTATAACCAAAATTCAAGAAGAACAACAAGAATATATGTTTAAATTGATACTTTGTACAATTGATACTCTGTTTTTTTTTTTTTTTTTTTTTTTAGAGGAAAAAAATATCTCTAAATGTGGCAATAGAAACATGACATGGGGATACATGAATTCTTCTTACAGAAAATAATGTTTAAAGCCGTTTAACAGCTTTTTTTTTCATGGGTTTTTTCAGGGTTAAAAAAGTTTTACGACCGGATTTAAATGTCGCACATGATTGAAAATTCGTCACAGTAGTGTAAAGCAACATGACGTATGTGCAAAGGTATTATTCTGAAATAATAATTCGAAAATGCACATGTGTGTTTCTGTATGTGTTTATATATATATATTTATGACCTCTCAACTTAAGACACTTGTTGACCCTTGATCTTTACACAGAAGAATATTCATATATCTAGATGTGTGTCTTTTCATTATTCTGCTGTTGTGGTGAGTGGGAAGGTAGGCCAGTAAACCGGTTAACCACGCCAATTGATTGACTGTCCTACGTCGGTATTGTAACTGCACTATAATTTTTTTTGTGATGTCCTTCAGAGTCAGTAACTTTCTTTCCTCCTTATGTATACAGTAAAAGGGTTCTTGCAACAAGACATCGCAAAAAACATTAAATGATATATACTTTCGATATATTTCATCATAATAAAAGACCTCCCCCCTGACAAATGGTTAGGAAGGGTTCTGTTTATAGGGAAAAGCTAAATGAGGATTCCATCAGAGAGGTTTTGCGATGATTGAATTTCCGCGATTTGCGATTTGTATAAAGAGTAATATTATTGATTTTCTAAATGTTTAATTTTTTATTGTATTTTGTTAGTGATTGGGAGGGTGAACCCGTAATCCATCACAGTCGAATAGTTATTTGTGATGTATATTAAGCGTCTATTTCCTTTGCACGTAATGTCTCTGGCGACTTTAGTTAAAGAGCGAAGTCTCATATCTTCTTACATGTTTTATTATTATTTGTGTTTGTCTCAAATTGGAGTTTCCCGGTCGTGATCTCGTTTGCACGAGACAATTGCCTTTGGATGATATACATGCAGTACAATGAGTTTCAGTTGTAATCATATCAGGATTGAATCAGGAAACATTTGAGTTTTATGGAATTTATTGTGTTTCAAGTTCGACACAGTAATCCTTTCTTTTGAAATCATCTCGTCGAGGATTTTATGCCGTGATGTAAAATTGAAACTCTCGTATCTATTTTGTAACCTGAGGCTACAGGAGGTGTAGTACGGTTTATAATCATGCATATCTATCTGCGACTTGTCTTACTTGACAAGTTTATATACTAAATATGTATAAAATGTCACATTCGACAGAATGAAATCAGTTTTTCTGGACACGGAACAAGTGACGAGGATAGTAAAGGACAAAATGTGTATTATATAACATAATTTATAGGCTGAACTTTCGATAAATAGACATCTATGGTGACGATAAGCGACCTCCGGGAGAAGGAATCATTCTCTTGACAACTCATGGCGACGTCAAAGACCAAGTGCAATAAATTTAGATAATTGTTTTTGTTTTTTCTTTTATAAGTTTACTCCAATGTATTTGATGATTTATTTATTGATGATTTACTTTATTTGTTATTATGCCTGATGCATTATATAGAATTTCATACTTATTCCCACTCGATGCAATGAGAGATTTATCACGACGTGCCATGTCTTCTGTGACAGAGAAGTTTGGTATTTACTGTATCGACGTCTTTACTGATACAGACAAGTCGCAGGCTGAAATATTATAAATTTCATATATGTACATGTAAAAAGTATGGTGGGAGGTTTTCTTGTGTCTGTGTTTTGTTATAATTATCATTATGGACTGCACGTTATGCTTGGGTCATATGGAGATTATATGCTAGTGTAGTTCATGAAAAACAACGCTTACGACATACTGAACAAACTGTAAATTGGTATCCCTATTTTTCTTCACCAGGCAAGTGCAAGTAGCCACCAGGAGCTCTTTGTGTATTTCTTAAGTAAATTACATAAGATAATAATAAGAACACTTTGTCACGAATTGTCGTATATTTAGCCTTTCGATCGTTTGTAACTTGATAAAAGCGAAGTAGCAGAAAATTCGCGACAGAGTGTCATTATTCTCCTTATTATTATAACTAGGTATATTTCTTATCTCCCCTAATGCTCTTGGATTTCCACCAGTCCAGATATCAGTGTTTCTGTTCTGACACTAAATACATATATACACTAAAGCCAAGGAATATCTTTCTCATGGATAAATCTGTCTAAAAATGGATTTAGTTCTGTCTCCAATCCAAATATACCCTTTATGTTTGGTTTCCGAGGATTCACAAACAGAAAATGAAAAAATACCCGAATGAAAGGGTTTTCATGAGAGTCTCGACCTTTCAAAATATAGTTAAAATTTGCATGAATTAAAATTCAATTATCATCGCATTGCTGCCATCGGCTTGACCACTTTTATTCATATAAACTAAAAAGAGATTTGCTTGCTCCGACAGTAATTTTGGGACGAGTAATGCTTTTACCTCTTTAAAAGATTCTGGTTATTGTTAAAAATAAGTTTATATAAAAGGTAAGAAGATAATAATACATTATTATTAGTAGTAGTAGTATTATCATTATCATTATTATTATTATTGTTATTATTATTATTATTATTATTATTATTATTACTATGTGAATTACTATGGAAAGCACAAAATTCTAATTTTTTTTATTTCTTTGATAATAAATTTGATAGTTAGGTTTATTCATTTCTCAAGTACGTTGAATGTGATTACGTAAAAAAAGAAAATGGGATTGTACATTTTATGCACACTTATAGAATATGCTGGAGGTATCTACAGAAGAATTCCTCCATCTGCTGATCAAACACATGCAACTTTTTTATATATACTATCACACAAGACCTAAACTTTAAGGTTGCACATTTATGTTGTTTTTTTGGGGGGGTTGGGGGGGTTGTTTTTTCCTTTTTTTTTGGTTTTTTTTTTTCTTTTTTTTTTTTTTTTTTTTTTTGGTTTTTTTTTTTTTTTTTTTTGTTTTTTTTTTTTTTTGGTTTTTTGTTTTTTGATTTGTTTTGTTTTTTGTTGTTGTTGTTGTTGTTGTTGTTGATTTGTTTGTTTGGTTGGTTTTTTAAGGGGGGTCGCTTTATCTAATTGTATGTTTATTTTATTTATTTATTTATTTTTGCTATTTGTTTACGGGTTTTTTTGGGGGGTGGGGGTTGTGTTTGTTCGTTTGTTTGGGTTTTTTTTTTCTTTTTTGGTTTGGTCTGGTTTGGTTTTGTTGGATGTGATATCTTAAGTGGAATTTGAATTTCTTTTGCTCCGAAAATACATTGGATTTTCGCAATTTTGCATCGAACATAAAGCTTTTAAAACTAATAACACAAAGAAAAAAGAGGAGTTACTGGCTCAGTTATGTGGCAGAAGTCACCATAGAGCTATACAAGCATAAATCGATTGATCGCTTTTGATTTTTCGACTCTATCTGTTATATTATATAAATATATATATATAGATATATATATATATATATATATATATATATATATATATATATATATATATATATATATATATATATATATATATATATATATATATATATATATATATATATATATTATATAAATATATATATATATACATATGCAGCAGCATACCACTCATATAAGAAATTTCCAAGAAAGTTTCTCTTTTTCTGTTTTGACAAATGTCTGCGAACCATGGAAGCACATTTTGCAAGAACAAAACCGTTTTCTTCAAAACTGTCACCTAATTTGAAAATAAAAGTTTCTGATTCAAATTGCATATATACAATATAGGCAAAAAGATCTGCAATTGCAATATTTTCCCTTTCTTTGACTTTACTGTTTTACAGTATAGATATCTAACGGAAATTCCAAAGAAAAAATGAAGAAAGAGAAACAAAGGGAAAAAAATCGCCCCCTCCCAAACAAACAAAACAAAACCAACATAACAAACATCAATACAAAAAACAAAACTTTTCAGGTGTTTGATTCTTAAATGCCCGCTCGAATTTTTATGCGCTGAAATACAGTCTAGTGTAGAACTTTTGTATGCATTCCTGCATACTATGAAGGAGTTTGATAGATGTATCTACTTATTTTGAATTCAAAAGCTCATTTACAATTGATAATATACATTTGTGCATACGGAGAATAATGGACATGTGCTTAGGTACGTCCCGAGCGAAGTATCTTCCCCTTTGGTTTCTGTTTTACATATAAAATACTCATATTAATGCTTCGATACAGTATTTATGTTATCACGTATTTGATTCCTACAAAATATATGAACTTATTGTACAGTCATGTGTTTGAAAACCGATACAAAACATGTCCGTTGCAATCTCTATACTAGAACGTTGATTACTAAAATGGTAGGAAGAAATTGTAATATTTCATAGTGATCATTTTGTATTTATTCACATTCAGTCATTGCTAATATTTTCCCTTTTGTTTCCTTTTATAATGTTTGGTTTATATCATTCTTGTGTAAAATCCGTCATACAGTTAAAAAGCAAATCCCGCATTTTATGTCCACTGAATCAATTTTTATAAAATGTATTTAACTTTTTTTTTCATGTTTTCTCTCATTTTCAAACATAATTTAATATTAACATAGATAAGTACTGACCATCCAACATATAAAAATATATTGCAAAAGAAATTCATTTCAATCAACTCAAATATTCAGCTCGATGTGTCGGTTGAGAAAACAGAATACGGAACTTTAATTCCTAATTAATAAACGGTGTAATAAACATTAACTCTATAAAGGTATCGGGATTCTAATAAATATTAACACTTTCTCATTAATAAGTGGCATACAGCATGTGGTGTTATGGTTACATTAATAATTAATGAATTTCAATGCCAAGACTAATTCATACACTGTTAGAATTTCCTTGATGTTAAATAGTGGAAAACCCATATAGAACACAAATAGAACGTTTGATTATTTCAATGGACTGACAATTAATGAATTTAATGACTTAAGATATAAGAGTGAAGAGGTCTTCAACTATGGAATTGAAGAGGATTATTCAACAAATTAATGTGTTTAATGGATTTTCATTGTATAAAATAGAAAGAAAAGAAAAGACAACCTGCATGATAGAATTCGCCATGCATAGTAAACACATAAAATATTACCAAAATATTCGACTTTGAATCCAAGCCTGTCATAGAGTTTATAACATTACGATGCATCTTGCGTATAGCTAAAGAAAACTGCCATGCATTTTTGTACTTCGTGGAACATTCGCAGTTGATTTTGTACTCTAGAAACTCTTCACACTTCATATCCCTACAGGTCGTTTCAGTCAGTCACCCAATAGTTGCTCTAGTTGAACTATTGTCCACAATAATTGGTAACATTCTATCATTTCATTTGTATAACGACCGACAAAAGTATGAAAATGAATAGAGATAGTCTCTACATAGGCATATCTATATTAGACAGATTAGGTAATAAGTGCATTCACTAGTCGCTCAAGAAATTACAGTTTATATTAGGTGTCATGGAAATATAAACATCCCTCGCTGATTGGCCATGTGAATGGCAATGCTACAGACTCATTGGGCTTAATAAAACCCCTTTACTTCGATATATCCACAGTTTAATCCAGAAAAAGTAAGCATAAAGATATATATTATATCTCAACGTCGTTGTACAAACATAAAAAAGACCTGCAATTAAATAAGGAATTCAATATGTCGGACAATGGTTTCCAATATATGTAATTACGATTTTTAAAACGGCTGTAAAATTTGAGGACTTGATTTAAGACGGGTATCCTTATAACATAATATTTATGCATACAAGTTTGTCTCGATAAATGACAGATCTCTCCCTAAAATGAGAGCTAGCGAATCGGATCATTTAAGAAATATATACATCATACGTAAGTGAACGAGTGACAAAGAACATTACTACACGAGTAATGCACATGCAATTGTACAATTGACGTCACGTCTTCCGAATGTGTAACATTAAATTTATCGTGTCTTTCAATATTCAGTATAAGATCGAAATACATTGGTTTCTGTTGTGTCTGTAAATTCCAGTTCTTTAGGATATATTCTGGGCATATAAGTATCAAGATCGACATTTAAGATATAACAGAATCAACAACTGATCCGATATGCTACAGCTTCTTCATTCTTCCCTTTACCGATGCTAGATACTGAGTGAAAAGATAATAATACAAGGATACGTTTTTTCCGCAAATTTTGCGGTCGTTGTAAAGATTTTCCTTGCGCTTGACAGATGTCATAGTCGGACATAGCAACTTTTCTCTTTGATCAAAAACGGTGTTCAATCGTTTGTACGGTATCACTCATTTTCACTTACCATGACTTTTAAAGGATTATGAAAACGGTATTACCATTACCACCTTATATGACTAAAAGATATGCATTACAGCGCTTATGACCAGTCAGCAGGGTGATGCATACTCCTTCTTGTCGCCTAACGGTCCGTGATATCCTATATATTTTGTATGGTATTAGGGATGTACCTTCTTGACACTTAGCTCTTTATATTTTTACTATTTACGGAATGCAAAGTTATAGGCAGTGTCCAGTTTACTTTTGACTCAGCCTTTTTCAATAAAATAGCTGCATATATAAGGAGGAACAAATCGGTTAGCAAAGGCACAATCGATGTCAACTTATCTCTCAATTTATCACACGGAATATTGCTGTAAAGAGTATTAAGATTTTAAAACTAAATGTTGTTAGTAATGGAAATGCGCAGGCCTTGTAGAAGGTTCTTAGAGGTTTTAAATGTCCAATACTATTTTTGCAACTTTTTGCAGTAAATTATATTATAGTACTTCTAAGAATTATCCTTAATTGAATATAGAACTTTTCAAAAAGTGGACAGAGGCTTTGAATTGCAGACTTATCGTGCAATCTACCTCTGCTTGTACGCATTTTATGAGGTTTAGGAACTCAATACAAATAAAACACATTAAACTTTGTGTCTTTAGTGAAATACTTAATACAGATTGAGTGATTTAATGGGTTTCCTCTCTAGAAAAAGTAGAGCGAATATACCTAGAGCTACCAGTATTTGTCTTTAATCAGAGTTGTTTGAGGAAGGGCTTTCCAAAAAACCGTCCGCATTTCAGGGGGTACCAATTGTGCCCACTCCTTGCTGACATATCTATTCGAAGGAAACTGAATTTACTGTCTTTGATCCCTAAAAGAAAGAAGCTATAATTTTTACAGTTCAACCGCAGATAAAAATTTACAAATTACTAGTTTTCAATTAAAATTATTTTATTCACGGATTATGTTGGCGTTATCTATTCAATTGAATTTCGTATCTAATCTAATTATCATATTTTTATTATGACACTGATGGTTACTTGAACACCTCTATTCTATTAAAATCCTTTATGAATAACAATATGCTATCATTTAGTACCAGTGGTGTATTTACAGTAAATTATTCGCATTTGATACACTTTGCCAGATCATGTTCGGATTTCAATGAATTCGTATTGAGAGAAAAGCGACTTTTACATCAATTGCTAAGCTACAGTTATCTAGATGATGAACAATAATGTCCATTAGAAAGTTCCACAGTCAATACCAAGTACTTAATATACAATATATAGAGAGAAAATGTTGAATCAGTCTTACTTTAAATTAATGATATTATGATTTGATACCTTTTCCAACCATTTTGAACACCACATTTGAAAAATTTATACTTAAACTTTGCCTGCTCCGACAATTTCTACTAAACATATGTGATAGGTATTGCTAGCCAGCAGGAGATACTCACTCCCCCTTTGCAACACAGTTTTAGTAGATATTCTTCTTTTTCTGTCGTACTTCATTTCTATTTTTGCCTATAGATATGTCCGTGGCTGTTATGGATTAGGACCATCTAGTTGGTTAGATCACTAACTTTATCATTCCCCTTAAAAACAATGGTAACGATAATTGTTCAGTAAATAGCATATTGTTTGACAATTAACCTGCTGGGTTTAATTCTTAATTGTTATAGAATATATCTAGTTCCGCCATGATTACTTGGTAATCTGATACAGAAAGGTTCATTTAAAGTTTACTAATACGGAGATTTTACCAACATTATAAGCATTGTGACCCAATTTAACACATCCTATTTCACATCATGATTATTTGCCAATCTTTTCAGAAATTCATGTGAAATACTTACACATTACTATATTATTCTTTTTTTTATTAGGGGCCTACGATTATTATCCAGCAAAGAATATCATTATGGACGAGGAAGTTATCCACAATTATGCCTTAGGTCAGTATTTAAGTGTCAGGAATGGAAAAGTAGAAGGATGCTATAAAAAATGGATATCTAGACACATTAACAGTAGTATATATTTGAAAAATTTGGACGTGATAGTATGGCTGTAAGTAGGAAAACGTGGCCTTGTATTATATTTGAAATACAGTGGCATATAAGATCTTTTAATTGTTTTTCATA